>JAVTVJ010001852.1:0-227500 GCA_034509425.1 Eopsaltria australis
AGACCCCCCAAAAATCCCGCCCTGAGGTTCCTGATCATCCAGGTCTTCCCCATGGCTCTGCCCTGGTGTGGAGCTTTGCTGCCCTTCAGGAATCCCCACCCTTGGTGGCTGTCCCTAAAAACTCCCCGTGCTCTTTGGGAAAACAGCTCCAAACCCGAGGCCAAGCTGCATCTCCACCCTCCCTGGGCACTCCCCAGCCTGGCCACTGCAATTAATAACAATTAAGAGCAGCAGGGGAGGGATGGCTGCCTCAGAGCCCTGCAGATTGCAGCTCCAGATCCCAGCAGGGAGTGGATGCCACGGGTGAGGAGCGCTGGTTAAAAAAGCCCTGGCTGCTTCCCAGAGAGCTGAAGGACTAATTAAGGCCATGGACAGTCTAATTCAGCCCTTAATGAGCCCTGAGGGACTGGGAGACAACAGAAGCTGGGATGGAGCAGAGCTGGTTTAGGGCTGAGAGCCCGGACAAGAGATTTGGAATCCTACAGAAAACTGGGAGGGAATTCTGGAGCAGGAGCCTGTGGAATCTGGGCTGGGGAGGCAGAGCCTTCCTCCTCCAGGGGCAGATTTCACCTGCTAAAAATCAAGATTTGAGGTGTCTGCAGTGAAAGCTGCAAAAGCAGGGAGAGAGAAATTAAACCCAAAGTCTTTGTCTTGTTTGGTGGACTTTGGATTGGAGCTGAAATTTCTTCTCATTTTGGGTCTGTGAGCTGCCCTTGTCCCCCCATGTGGGAACAGAGCTGGCACCCAACACAGGAACCTCTGAGAGATAAAGGTAAAAAATGTAAGTTCAAGGAAGAAAAACAAAAAAAAAAAAGAGAAAAAAAAAGAAAAAAACTCAGAGTTGACCCTGCAACCTCCTCCCAGAGCATCCCCTGCACATTTTTACCTCTCCTGGGGCACCTGCAGCCCTTGTGGCTGTTTGTAGCCCTTCCCAGCACAGCCTTCCTCTCTTGGATATTTGCTAAATATTAAACTAAATGATTTTGAGCTGAAACAAAGAGATTTTGGGGGTGTGCTGGCCAAGCTGGGGCTGCCCACGTGCTCCTGCTCAGCACATTCTGGGCCTTCCCAGCTCAGTAGCACAAAATGAAGGCATCTGCTGCAGACTGTGACCTTTTAATCATCATTTCTGGCACGGAATCCTGGCGTTCCTTTTGCCAATGTTCTCGATCTGTGAAGCTTTGGAGTTTTATTTTGCAAGCTAAGATCCTTGGAAGAGCATAAAATAGCACTGGGTTGGTGAGAGCTGGGGGACCTGCAGGGTGAGTGCAGGGGTTTTCCTTGCCATGGAGTGAGTCTGTCCCATCTCAGTGCTTTGGGATGCATTTTAGACCATTTTTAGGCCATTTTTAGACCATTTTAGATCATTTTTTATACCATTTTTAGACCGTTTTAGGTAATTTTTTATATCATTTTAGGCCATTTTTTAGACAATTCTTTCGGCCATTTTTAGACCATTTTTTAGACCATTTTTAAGATCATTTTTAGATAATTTTGGACCATTTTTAAGACCATTTTTAGACCATTTTTTGACCATTTTTTAGATCATTTTAGACCAGTTTTTAGACCATCTTTAGACCATTTTTAAGACAATTTTTAGATCATTTTAGATCATTTTTTAGACCATTTTTAGACCATTTTTAGGCCATTTTTAAGACCATTTTTAGACCATTTTTAAGATAATTTTGGACCATTTTTTAGACATTTTTAGACCATTTTTTAGACCATTTTTTGACCATTTTTTTAGATCATTTTAGACCAGTTTTTAGACCATTTTTAGGCCATTTTTAGACCATTTTTAGACCATTTTTTAGACCATTTTAAAGATCATTTTAGACCATTTTTAAGATCATTTTAGACCATTTTTAAGATCATTTTTAGACCACTTTTAAGACCATTTTTTAGATCATTTTAGACCATTTTTTTACCATTTTTTAGACCATTTTTAGACCACTTTTAAACCTTTTTAGACAATTTTTTAGACCATTTCTAGACAATTTTGAGACCATTTTTATATCATTTTAGACCAGTTTTTAGACCATTTTTAGACCACTTTTAAGTCCATTTTTAAGATCATTTTGGGTCATTTTTTAGATCACTTTTAGGTCATTTTTAGGCATTTTTTAGACTATTTTTAGACCATTTTTAGGCCATTTTTAGGCCATTTTTTAGATCATTTTAGGCCATTTTTTGGACCATTTTTAGACCATATTTTAGACCATTTTAGGCCATTTTTAGGCCATTTATTAGTCCTTTTTTTAGACCATTTTTAGACAATTTTAAAGATCATTTTGGGCCATTTTTTAGACCATTTTTTAGACCATTTTTATACCATTTTAGGTCTTTTTTTATATCATTTTAGACCATTTTAAGACCATTTTTTAGACCATTTTTAGACCATTTTTAAGACCATTTTAGACCATTTTAGACCGGGTGTGTGCCTGCTCACTGAAAATAAGCTGGAGATATTGGTTTTCTTGCTGTTATTTTGGGTGAAAGCCCTGATGTCACACAGATTTTTCAATCCAAATTCCCCCGTGGCAGCTCTCAGGAAGCAGCTCTGGAATTCTCCTCTCCCCCATTCCCAGCTCCCAAACCATTTCCAGGAGGTGCAGCTGAAACTGGGAGAGTCCCAATGAGGGATGGGGGAATGAAACCCCCCTGAGCTCCACTCAGCCCATGCATTTTTCTGCTCCACCTCTCCCACATCAGCTCCCGGCTCCCTCTGAGCCTGGCACTTGGCAGGAAGGGGAATTTCTGGATGGAGAAGGGAATTCAGGCATTTCTGTGCTTGTGCATGCTCTGCTCCTCCACGCTGGCATGGACAAAGGTGTGGCTGTGAATGTTTTTATCCTCAGCTGCTGAGTCCTGGAATTGTCTCCCCCAAATCCATGGAGAGGGTGATCCTTTCCTCTCTGTGTGTCCCCTGGAAGGAAGGTGCTCCATGAAATCCTGAAATCCCTCTGGATTCCCTGCATCTTCCTCCCAGCTCAGTGACATTTGTGGCTGCTTTGCTGGATGTGTTTGGTGAGGGTATCAGGGTGGAAACCGCTCCCTTCTGAGCACTGAAATGATTGATTTATTTAAAATAATAAATGTGGGGAAGGCAAATCCCCCCCTCTCCCTCAGGAACCTCAAGCCCCCAGCTCTGTAAGAAGCACAAAGGAATTCTTTTCTCTGGGAGTCCGGTTTGCTGCTCCCCCCACACAGGGAAATACCTGGAGAGAGGCTGGGAGTCAGGTGGGGAGTGAAGGGAAAGCATTCACCAGGTATTTTACATCAGAAAACTGAGGAGGTGCAAGAGCTGGGTTTGGGTCAGGAATTCTCAGCCCTCCCTGTGCTGAGCTCCCTTTTCACCTCTCCCTGACTCAGAGGAGGATTGACCAACAATGTTCACAATATAATGATGTATTGGCAAATATTTTCCTTCCCTCCCCTCCTGCTTTCTCCAGCACCACCCCTGCTCCCACATTTTGTGCAGTCACAAGGCCCAGAAGGGCTTTTGTTCATTGATTTCCATCTGGGATTCCTTCTCCCTGGTTTTTTTCCCGAGTGTTTTTCACGTGGGGAATGAGCCCTGCTTGGTCCTTCCCCTCCTCACCACGGTTTGATGGCATTTCCTGGGACAGAAATGCAGGGAAAAAAAATAATTAGCAAAACTCCCAGCAATAACAAACCATGCAAATCTTTGCCCTCCACTCTTTGGCATTATCAAGGAGAAGAAATGTGAAAATGGTAACACTCTTTAATTCATTAACGTGCTAATTGATTTCACAAAATGAGTTTGCAGACACTGAAAGCACTTTCCCTTATCTGCTTTTTATGAAGTGCCAGCACAAAGCAGAAGTAGGGAGGCACAATAAATGGAAATAGTGATACAGCAAACGTCGCCTGAAAGCAAAACTCCAATTCTTCCCTGTTCTGCTGAATCTGGGATGCATCAAAAATGGAAATTTTCTGCGTTTCCAGCACTCTGGAGAAGAAAAGGGGCCAGTCTTCTTTTTCCCCATTAACAACAAGCACTTAAAGGACAGTCAGAGCCCAGTGAGAGGCAGCAGCTCAACTCCCTGGATTTATTTTATGGTCAGAAACCCCCTCATCAATCTTCTGTCAGAGATCACAGCTGCAGAGACAACAGGGACAGGGAAATGGAGTCGTTGTCCCCTCTCAAAAACACTTCCAGTGGTGTTTATTTTTTGTATTGATTTTTTGTATTATTTCTGGTTACAGCACAGATCCTCTCCTGGTGTGGGTGCTTCCCTGGAGAACTTTTTCCAGGTGTTTTTTTGAGCACAGATGGATGGTGGAGAAATCCAACCAGCAATTCAGCAGACGTAGGAATGGCTTCCAAAGTTTCCCTTGGAATGGCTGATGTTTGGCATCACTTTCTCAGCAGCTCTGCCTGGGTTTTTAAGGTTTTTAAGCCAAAGACTCTGCTGCTCTCAGGGGGAAGAGCCCTTCTTCCCCTGCTTTCCCTCTAAACCACAGCCAGAGGTTAAAAATGATGCTCTTGGAAAGGGGAAAATAAAAGTGCAGATTGCTCATTTTGAAAGAAAACATTTGATTTTTTTTTTCTCCCATTTTAAGTGAAGATGGGCTTTGGTAAAAAAGAGCTGGGAAGGGCTTTGTCCTCCCTTGTTTCTGCTGGAAGCAAAGGTGGCTGAGTGGGTGCAATAAATCTCAATTTTCCTTTCACTGCTGTTGTCAGGTATTTTTTCTGGACAGTTTTCAGCTGTCCAACCAGTCTGGGTCATCTCCATGTCAAGCTTTGATTCTGGGGAGCAGTTTGAGGCTGGGATGGGGCTGCATTGAGGGTCTTTGTAGCTGAGCACAATTGCAAAGGCAATCCTGGCCCTTGCACCAAGGATCGTTTGTTCCCGTGGTTTTCCAACCTGAGCACAGCCTGCCCTGATGGGATGGGAGGAATGTCGAGCTCTCAACCTTGGGATTGTTGCTACCCTGGAGCCTCCAGCTGTTTGGGGTTTAGGAAGGGTTCAGCCATCCCAAAGTGCATTATCTGAGCGTTTGGCAAGATGGGAATCGGGAGGAGAGAGTATTCAAAATTTACCTTTCATTAACACGGGCTAATTAAGCTGTTCAGCCAGCACTGCCCGTACCCAGAGCAGGCAGCCACTTCTATTTTGAGCTCTCCCTCCTCCTGCCAAGTCCCAGTCTCCAGAGCAGCTTTATTTTCCAGTGGGAACTCAGGGCTTTGGGACAATGTCAAGCATCACGCTCTGGATCTGCTGATCAGTGGCTGGGCTGTGCAGCTCCTGCCCAGCCACCGTGGTTAATTTGAGCTGTGCCTCACAGGGTGACAGTGGGGCAGCTTTGCTTGAGAACAGGCCAGGGGAGCAGCCCCAAGCTCAGGGTTTAATTGTGTAAGAGCCCAGCAGAGCCACGAGCAAGGCTCGTATGATGGAGCCTTTCTTTAATTCTGCCTTGTTAATGTGAGCTCTGCTGCACTCCAGCCCTTCCTGAGGGTATCATTTATAACACTCTGGGTTCCTCACAACCTTCTCTTTCTCAGCAGCAGAACCTCACCCCTCCTGTGGTTTCAGCACAAAGTCTGGGAAAAGGGATTTTCTCCTGGTTTGTTGTGGCTTCGTCTCTTTGCCGTTATCCTCTCGCATCTTTGTTGGATGTGGGCTTTGTTTTCCTGCAATAAACTTATTTTTAGCTCAATAAAGTGCACTTGAGATCCCCTCCTTCCCTGGCAGAATTTCATGTTATTTCTGCAGCTTTTAGGGGAGGGTGGGATTTTAAGTGGCAAAGCTGCACTGAAACACTTGTGGAGCTTGGATTGGAGCTTTATTTCCTGAGAAATCCTGGAAGTCCAGAGCAAAACCCTGGCTGACTCTGGGGGAGTGAGGATAAAGGGGGAGCAGCCAACATAACCATGATTAAAACTGGGAATCCTTGGGCATCCAGCAGGAACAAACCCTGACCCAGCTCCCCAGCACCTCAGGAGCCCAACCGAGGCACCCACTCCCTGCTCCTGGCCCTGCTCAGCTCTGAGTGAAGCCTGAAGCCAGAGGTGAGAGCTGATCCAGCCCCCTGCATCCCTGGTTTTCCAGGGGCTGGAAAAGCCTGGAGAGAGCCTGGCAAAGGGAAAGAGGGAAATCTGCAAGGAAGCCTGAGAGCAGGCTTGGTACTCAGGTGATTCATGCAGTCAAAAATTGAAATGAACGGCAAGAAATGAAGGGAAATGAGAGAGAGATAGGGAGGAAAAGAAAGGAAGGAAAAGAAAGGAATAAAGAAAGGAAATAAGAAGGGAAGGATGGCAGCAGGACCCCTCGGAGCTGGTGCTCTGCAGGAGCACTGGGCTTGGGGCTGGCAGTGGCTGCAGCCAGGGCCTGGTTCCAATGGAAATGAGATGGAATTCTGATGGAATTTGGCCAGCCCAGCATTGCCTTCCAGCCATGGGAAAAGGGGCTCTGTGTGGGGCTGGGGGGAGCAGAGCAGGAGAATGAGGCTGTGGGGCAGGGACCAGCCTGGGCTGGGGACACACTGGTGTGACCTGGGGCCAGCTCTGTGTCCGTCCCTCCAGGACCATGTGGACAGAAATGCTCCTTGCTGCCTCAGAGGGGCCGGGCTGGCACAAATGGGGACCCCCAGCCAGGTGGGAACGAGGCACAAAGGGGCTGGGCTGTGTCCCCAGGTGTCCCCTGCAGTGCACTGGCATTGACTTACACTGTGTGTGTTACAGAAAATCAGCCTGGAATGCCCAGAGGGAGCCTCTGCCCTGGCCCAGAGGTGCCCAGGAAGCACATCCAGGGCACCAGGGATGGCCATGGCAAAGAGGATCATGGCTTTGTGGCCTCTGCACCCATTGTGGGAGAGGATTGTAGGCTGTGCCCTTCTAGGGGATTGTTTCTCTTTGCTGTTGATGGGATGGCACATCCTGGGGCTGGGATGGGATCAAGGGAATTTTCCCTGCCCAGCAGTGGGCAGTGGCCATAGGGCAGTAGCCATGGCAGTAGCCACAGGAGGAGCCATAGGAGCAGTGTGAGCAGCAGTCCCAGAGTGATCTGGAGCAGTCTCAGTCTGTGTCTGTAGAATAAAGAACTCTGCACAGCATCACAGTCTCCTCAGAGCACTCCTTGCCCCTCTGTTGAACCCTGCACTCTGGGGTCTCTGCACACCCTGCTTTGATCCCTGTGTGGGTTTGTGAGCCCTGGAATGATGCCCCTGTCACCACCTCAGCCTCCCAGTCCAGCCCAGTCCCTCCCAGCTCCAGCACTGGAGCCAAACAGAAACGAGGCATCTTCCAGAGCAGCTTTAATTCGTTACGAGCCACAAGTCAAGAGGAGCAATTTTTTTAAAAATCCCATATATTTTACCTGGACAAGCATTCCCATGCCATTAATTCTGCCTTTGCTGCTAAGGCTTTTTCCAGCCTGGCTGCTCCTCACCCCAAGCAGAGCTGGACAGAGCTGCTGCTGGCTCTGCTGCCAGGTTCTCCGTGCTCAGTTCCACCTGAAGGATCCCCTTTGCAAGGTTTGGAGAGGAACCCAGCCACGGTTATTTATTGGGACCATCTGTTTGCACTGGCACACGGGGAGCCCATCACAACATTCCTGTTGGTTTTCAGGCTCTCTGAACACCTGGCAGATCTGAGTGAGCAGCCCCAGGTGTTACCAGCAGCTCCTGATGGTTTGGTGCAGGGATAAATAATCCTGGCACTGAAGGCAGTGCCCTTTTCCTGCTGCTCCCTTGGAATTTCTCCTGGGAATGGTAGAGGAGTTAAAACTGGGGTGGGCTGGGGGGGTGGAATTCAAACTGGCATTTCCACAGCAGTTTGGATCAGCCTTTGTTTGTGTTTGCTGCAGGATGAGCGTGGCCTTTACCCCCCCTTTACCTGTCACTAATGTGCCTCTTCGTGAAAAGCCAGAAGAATTACAGAGTCAGGACAAAAGCCAGTGCTGAGCAGGTTTTCTGTCTCCCACGGCTGTTATCCCCGGATTTTAGGGCACTGGTTGTTCCCTCAGTGTCAGGCACCCCCATTTCCCCCCCTGCCAGGGGGGCTGTGGGGAGGGGGATGAGCACGGGGGCTGAACGTGGAGCTGCCCCTTGGAACGGGCTCTGATTTCTCCTCCACCCCACAGGAGATGACAGAACTCATCCCCTGCCACCTCAGGCTGCCAGTCTGGCTTCCCCCGTGCTGGAAATCAGCCCTCAGCGTGTCCCAGGTGCAGGAGATGCACGGGACAATCCAAGCACCCACTCCCCTTTCCCAGGGAAAATGCCCCCCCCCCCCCCTTCTCCAGCACCAACCCACCCGGGAGCCCCACGCAGGCAGGGATGTTCCAAATGGAGCCCTTTGGAGGCTGAAACCACTCAGCTGTAAGCAGGCAGCAAAACCAAACTTTTTAATGGTGCATCCAGACAGGAGAAACACGGCCAGGCAGCACTGGGAACACCAGTGGGACACTGGGAACACCAGCGGGACACTGGCAACGCCAGACCTTGCGCCATCCAACATTTCTTGCTTCTCCCCATCCGTTTCCTTGTGCCCCCACCTGGGCAGCAGGCTGAGAATCCCACAGTGGAACAGCAGCCAGGGAGGGGCCGGGATACAAACCTGGAGTGCCACAGCCCCCGCAGCATCCCCGGCACTGTCACCTGTCCCCAGCAGCAGCAGGGGCCTCCGGCAGGAGATGCAGCAGCACCAGGCACGGTGGGGCTGTGGGGAGGCTGCTCGGTCCTTGGGGAACGGGAAGGATCCCTGCTGGGGCAGAGGCAGAGCCCACGGCCCCCGCTGGGCTCCCGGCACAGCTACGGGTATTTATTGTAAGTGCTGCTATTCTCCTTTCCTGGTCCAAAGAGTCGGGATTTCCTCTGAATTGCGTGAAACCACCGCAGCAGCAGGGCTGGCCAGGGACTCCTCTCGTGCTGCCCTGGATCTGTGGGGGAGGGAGACTTTGAGGAAAGCACAGCGATGGTCACACATTCCCTGCGGGATGAGGCTTTGGTAAGGCACGTGGGGACAGCTCCCCTTGGGGACATCGGGGCAAAACCCTCCCTGATCCCCGTCCCCACCCCGCTAATGGCAGCACCTGGGCGGTGGGAGGGCTCCTGGGGACTGTCCCAGGCTTTTGTGTCACCTGGCTGTCCCCTGGGAATGCCAGAGCCCTCAGCATTGGGCACCCGGGACACCGGCACAGCAGGGCTGGGCTCCAGCCAAGGCAAGAAATCCATCACAAATAAACTCCAATCGATCACAAAATACAAACAGTGTGCTTTGGGACAGATAAGGCAGCGAGTGACAGGGATTTTGACAATTGCACTGGCAGTGCAATTTGCTTTGTCGTGTCCTTTGCTGGTTTAGGGCTCTGTAAAAAGCACCCCCTTTCCTGTCACCTGAGCTTTGGAGCTGTCAGGCTGCTCTTTTTTGGCTCAGAAAAATCAGAGTTTGGCTGATGAGGAGTTAAACCAAAGGCACTTTGCTTTATCCAGCCTCCAAACAGAGCACTGAGGGCTTGTGATGGCTCAAACGTGTGGAAAGCAATTCCACTTCAAGACGTGCTACCATTCCTCAGGCTCAAATCTCCCTGCACAGGAGTGACTGATGAAGGAAAAGCCACCAAATGTCCAGGTCAGGCAGCATCAAATTGCAATTGAAACAGGCTGGGCAGGGCAGCTCAGCAGAGCTCTGCCCAGACCGTTCATCTGGAGAGGCCAGCAGCAGTGACAAAGAATTGGTGCCACAGCAGCAGTGACTCCGCTCCTGTAAATGATTTATTTGTCCAAACCTGCTGCTCCCCTCACATTTCTGCAGTGCTCAGGGTATCAACCCAGCCTCTATAAAACCAGACTTAAAGACTGCTGTCTTTAGGACGAAGCTTTTCTTAAGTCCTAAACTATTTCCACCCAGGGCAAACCACACTGTGGGCAAGGGCCAGCTGCTTTTTGATTTCCTGTGACCCTGGAGAGGTTTGAATGCACTTCCACACCCTCTGAGGATTTACTGAATAAAAGCTGTCCAGCTTTTGTAAAGGTGAGCTAAGAAGAAAAGCAAATACAGCAATAGATCCTGCAATTTCATCTCCAGATGAAAAACAGAGAATGAAACTTCTCTTCTGAAGTTAACTCCACTGGCTTCCAGGGCCGGTGAGAAGGCGGCCCTGAGTGTCTTGGAGCTGATTCTCAGAGGTTATTTATAGGTGAATTCAACGCCAGAGTTTGTTGTGGAAAACCCAGATCCTGGCAAAAATGCATCTCTGCTCTCATCCAGCTGTGGAAGAGGAATAAAGGCCAGACAGGCTCTAGGTGTGTTATGGGTCTGTGTGTGTGTGCAGAGCTCTGTGTGTGAACAAGATCTGCTTGTTCCCAGAGCTTTGTGTCTGTCTGGAATTTTGTGTGTCCAGAGCTCTGTTTGTCCAGGAGCTGTGTCCAGCCCTGTGTGTCACCAGCCCTGTGTGTCCCCAGCTCTGTGTCCAGCCCCGTGTGTGTCCCCATGTCTGTATGCGTCCCCATCTGTGTGTGTGTCCCCAGCTCTGTGTCCAGCCCCGTGTGTGTCCCCAGCTCCGTGTGTGTCCCCAGCTCTGTGTGTGTCCCCATCTCTGTGTGTGTCCCCAGCTCCGTGTGTGTCCCCATCTCTGTGTGTGTCCCCAGCTGTGTGTGTGTCCCCAGCTCTGTGTCCAGCCCCATGTGTGTCCCCATCTCTGTGTGTGTCCCCATCTCTGTGTGTGTCCCCAGCTCTGTGTGTGTCCCCAGCCCTGTGTGTGTCCCCAGCTCTGTGTGTCCCCAGCTGTGTCCAGCCCCGTGTGTGTCCAGCCCTGTGTCCAGCCCTGCGTGTGTCCAGCCCTGTGTCCAGCCCTCCTCTCCCCCCACAGTGTCCTGTCCCCATGCTGTGACAGCCCCAGCCCATGCAGCACTGGTGATTCCTTTATGGCACGCCTGCTCCTGCAAGGGCTGCACTTTCACCACGCTCTCCTGAGTGGAAAATAAATCCTGCCCAGTGTTCCCTGTCTCATCCCTGTTTTGGTGGTACCAGAAAAGAGGAAAGTGCTCCGTGTCGCTCACACAACACCCAGGCCACCCTGGTTTTGGACAGAGGGGGCTGGAGGGAAATTTGGGGATGTGCTCTGGGGGGCTCTTGTAACAGGGAAAACTTCTGGGCCATTTCCAGCCTGTGGGAAGGGCTGAGCACAGAGCTCTGTCAAACCTCCGAGAGGTGACAAACTCCTGTGGCTCTGACAGGAGAAGGTGCAAATCTTCACCAGGATGAATTTTGCCTGGAGAGAGCTGGAAGAAAAAAGGATGTGAACATTAAAAGCATTTCAGAAATACCTTGTGTCTCTTTCCTGTAGCAAAGGCGGGAGGTGCAGACAAATAAAGCCAGTTTTACAATTTGTACCTGCAGCTTTGGGGATTATATTTGCAGTTTAACAGCTCCTGTCCTTCCTTAGCAGCTGACTGTGGAACCCTCGGTGGACAGGGCTTGGAAACACTCTGAAAACGCCAGTTATTCCCATTTCATCTCCCCAGCACACGCCATTCCAGGTGTTCCTCATAAACCAGCACAGATGGTGCATTACATGCTCTGGGATGCTGCACTTGGTGCAGAACCTGGTGAAGCTTCTCAGCTCCAGAGTAACAAGAAAATGCATTGTTTGGGAGGGATTGGGATGGGGAATCCCTGCCCCATCAGCCAGATTGGAAATCTCATTCCTTAAAAAGCAAAAGCTGGTCCGTAACACCACGGATACACAGGGGATAACCCAGAGATGGCTTTGGTGTACAGAGCCCTCCACAAACACTCCTGCCGTGTCACAAACACAGCACTCACTCAAAGAGGAGCCAGATCCCACCTGCCCATGGATGCTCCCAGCTCTACACAACATTCCTGTCCTCCAGGGGAGGCACAGACACACCCAGGGCTGTCACCCTGGAACGCACCCCAACCCTCCCCACCAGAGAAGGGCGTTTGAAATGGGTTTCTTTGGTTTTGCTTTTTGTTTTATGCAAGCAAAGTTCGGAGGAGCTGAATGCTGGGCGGCTGGAAAAGCTGAAACCAAACAAATCACAGGAAAGACAGAGGTTGGCCATCAGCTCAGGCGGCAGCAGCATTCCCGGCCAGGGAGGAGGGCTCTTCCCAGTGCTGGAGCAGCAAGCCGGGCTGGGAGCGGGCTGCAGGGCAGGGAGGGGCTCCTTGGAAGCCTCGGTGGTGCTCCTGCTCCCAGGGCACACGCTGGGTGCCCGGTTCCTGCCCCAGCCCCGCTGGGTTTGGCTGCATCGCCCATCCCCAGCGCATGCAGCGCTCCCGGCTCTCCCCGTCCTGCCCCGCAGCTCCTCCTGCAAACCCGGGGAGCGCAGAACGCTGGAGAGAACCTGCCCGGACCGTGGTGCGGCAGGAGAGGAGCTCTGCGAGGGGAGCCTCGATACGGAGCTGCCTTTGGGGCGTGCTGTCCCTGCTGTCCCCTCCTCCCGAGGGACCCCAGGTACCCCCCGAGGGGACAGGAGAGGTGACCCCGGCACAGCCCCGGCGGCCTCTGCACTGCAAGCAATGCAAGCGAGAGCAAAAAAGCTCGGCTGGGGGCGTTGCTGAAGCAGGAGGCAGATGTGAAGCTGGGATGTTCGAGGCTGCTCCTGAAGCTGCTCAAAGCCCGGCCCGCAGGAGCCTCCGTGCAGCTTTGCCTCTCTCCTCTCTCTCCTTCTCTCAGAGCAGAGCTCCTGGGCTTTCTTTGTAGGTTTTTACTGTCCTAACCGGTTCCCTCACCGTGTGACAGCATCCTGGTCACCCTCACCCCGACAGGGACCCGGGGACACAGAGGGGACAGAGGAGAATCCTCACTGAACAAGGAGCTGTGATTATTCGCAGCCTGTGCGACAGCGAACACCTCTCCCAGCCCCGTTCTCCTGCTTAAAATCGCATTTTTTTGGCTACCTAGAAGCACACAGCTCACCTGCCTTACCTGGGAAATGCCACTGGGATCGGAGAGAGCACCTGGATTTCAGGGATAACGCCGCGTTCCCTGTCCCAGGGCAGGACCCTGCGGGCACAGCCGGGAGTGGGGGGCTCCGTTCCCTAAACCGCAGCCCTGCGCTGCTCCCGAGGCTGCTCCGGCACATCGGGGATGTCTGTCTGTCCGTCCGCACATCGGGGATGTCTGTCTGTCCCCAAATCGGGGATGTCCGTCTGTGCGCACATTGGGGATGTCTGTCTGTCCGTCCGCGCATCGGGGATGTCTGTCTGTCTGTCCGCACATCGGGGATGTCTGTCTGTCTGTCCCCAAATCGGGGATGTCTGTCTGTCCCCACATCCGGGCTGTCTATCCGCACATCGGGGATGTCTGTCTGTCCCCAAATCGGGGATGTCTGTCTGTCCGCACATCGGGAATGTCTGCCTGTCTGTCCCCACATCCGGGCTGTCTGTCTATCCGCACATGGGGGATGTCTGTCCGCACATCGGGGCTGTCTGTCTGTCTGTTTGTCCCCACATCGGGGCTGTCTGTCTGTTTGTCCCCACATCGGGGCTGTCTGTCTGTCCCCACATCGGGGCTGTCTGTCTGTCTGTCTGTCCCCACATCGGGGATGTCTGTCTGTCTGTCCGCACATCGCGGATGTCTGTCTGTCTGTCCGCACATCGGGGATGTCTGTCTGTCTGTCCGCACATCCCGCCTGTCCCCCGCACTGCGAGCCGGGCAGAGCGCAGGCTCTGGCAGGATTTACACCCGAGTTCGATCCGAGCAGCCCCTGCCCGGGGCTCTGTCCTCAATCAATCCGCACTAAGCAGGGGCAGGGGGATTTTCCCAGGACAATCTTTTTTTGTTGTTGTTTTTGCCTCGGTGGCCCCACCCCGTGCTCAGCCTCGGGACAAGGGTGACCCCGCTCTGAGGAAAATGATTTAAAATGCCTTCAGATGCCTTTTCACTTCTTTTTATTTAATTCCATAAATATTTTCATAAGGCTCAGTGTCTTTACAACACTTTTTTAAACACTTTTTTTTTTTGTTTGTTTTATACACACAACTTTGACACTTGTTTGACAGGGTCAAACAGTCCAATATAAACAAAATAATAAAACTGGCAAGTGCGGATCAGCTGGGTTACCAAAATCCTTTTTTTTTTTCTTTTTTTTTTCTTTTTTTTTTTGCTCTTACTGTTAAAACCCCAAAAGCACTAAAATATCAGTATTTGGCTTCAAACTAGAATTTTAAAAACCTTTTTTTTTTTTTTTTTTAAATTCTCTGCTACAAGTCCCTGTCGTCATAGTGCCTTTAAGCTCCTACAGACTCTTCTTTTCTTCTTAAGGAAAAATAAGCTTGGTGATGCCATGCAGAACTTACAATAGCTACTAAATATACATGTTCCCTGAAATGTAGCTGCAATGAAAAGATGACAGAGCATAAAGAGAACAAAACCAGAAACCCAAAGCACCACAGTGTACTATCAATAACATTGCAATGGACGGCTGGTGCTCATCCAGAAACTGAAACAAATTTCAAATATATTTCTCTATGTAGTATTTTCTATTTACAACTGTTAGATGCACCTAGGTTGGTTCTTGTTTGACTTTTTGGAGAGGGTGGGGAGGCGAAAGTCTTGAATTTAGATCCTCTGTTCTAGTGTCTAGGTTAAGGGTAATGCATGTCATTTACCTAGGGAAGAGGGTTTCTTTTTATTTTTTTTTATATATATATATATAGATTCAGCCAGAGAAATACCGTAAACATGTAAGTTTGTTACAACTCTCTTGTTTCTGCATATGGAATGGGAAGTGGGTTCCTCCTGTCTGGCATTGGGATGAAAAGTCTGTATCAGATGCTCAGTCAAGTCACCCCCATCTGCACGGGCGCTGCTCCCAGCGCTGTCACACCCACGCTGCAGCCCCGCTCCCTGCTGGGACAGCCACAGCAGGGGCTCAACTGGGACCCAGTGCTGGTTCTTCTTTGTGCCAATGCTCCATCTCCTGCAGCACCTTGGCAATTTTATGGAGGGGAAGAGCTTTCTTGAAGGCCGAGGGCCAAGCCCCCCGTCCCTGCGGCCGCTGTGCCAGCGCCAGCGCGAGCCCCGGGCGGGCTCCCACTTTAACAAAGAAGCTGCGAGTCCAACAAGTGGCCTTGTCAGATCTTGATTTATGATGCAAATAATGGTGTGGCGGTGGTGTTTCTTTTTTCCTAGTGCTGAATATTTAGGAAGCATCTTCTCATAAAAATTATGGATGTCTCATTCTCACTCTCTGAGGCACAAAACAGTAAATGAACAGGCTTAACTAATGTGCTTGTTACTTGGTTGGTTTTTTTTTTTTTTTTTTTTTTTCCCTAAGCAATTAAAAAGGCAAAAGGAGTAAGTGAAATTTTCATCATGTTGACAACATTTTGGAATCTCTCTTTCTCTCTCTCTCTCTCTCTCTGCCTCTCCCCAGCCATTCAGAAAGAGTAAAACATTTCAGTTAACTGACGAGAACCCATCTCATGCACTACTTTAAACACCCATTCTGTTAAAGGAACAAAACAATATTTGCTATGAACCCCATAGTAAAATCTGGCCATAAAAATTCAAAGATACAAAAGAGCATAAAAATCATTTCTGATATAAAATTGGGTTGCTTCCTATTTGGGATTCCTGGTATTTGGCTGCTGCCTGTCACAGAGGGGCCACTCCTCCTCTCCAAAACACTAATCTGGCTTTGCTGGTTATTGATAGTTTCTAGATTATTCAAAAGTAGAAGAGAGATTATTTTTGGATTAAAATAAAAATAATGCCACCCTTGCAATATGCCCTGAAATAAAACAGGCTCCATGGAAACAATGAGATCACGCTCTCTGCTCTTCCCATTCACTTGGATTTCTTTCTTAGGGGCAAAAAAAAAAAAACCAAAAAAAAAAAACTATCTCCACACTCTGTCCTGGGGTGCTTATGTGGTGGATCAGATTCCAAAGAAAATGACAAATACTGTGATCAATCACTTCATCCCTCATTTTCAAAGGAGCTTGCAGAACAGCTCTGCAAAGATTTCAAGTTCATCTTCTAAATCTGGTTAAACAGTCTCATTTGCCCTAGGAAAAAAAAAAATCCTCCTCCTGACAATGGTCTGTTTTATAAGCTTAAGCATAAGCTCCTGCACTTGCAAACAAATGTACTTAAGGCTGAAATTGTAGGAAGTGTCTTTAAAAACAGAGCTGTGAATCTCCAGAGGGAGAAAAAGAGAGAGAAAGAGCCGTGGAGGGTTGGGCTGGTCCATCACTCCAGAGCCACTGCGGGAGCCACGCAGGGGCCTGGGCTGGAGCAGCCCCAGCTGGGACTGGGGCACAGAACCACACTGCCCAGTCCCCCCACAGCTCCTGCAAGGAGGGCAGCCCTCAGCTCCCCTGCACCTTGGGGTTTATCTCATCTCATCTCATCTCATCTCATCTCTTCTCATCTCATCTCATCTCTTCTCATCTCATCTCAGGTGAGCACTCCCAGGGCTGGGGCTCGGATCCTCTGCTAACGGGGCAGCGCTCGGGGGGCTCGGCGTGGGGCGGGCACTGAGAGCAGCCACGCGCCTCACTTTTGGGGTCACTGCTCCTGCAAATGGCAATCAGGGATTCGTATGGGGGCTGCTGTGCAGGCTGAGTGGGGCCAAAGGATGGGACCTTAGTTCCTGAAGACAGAAAACTGGCCGCCTGTCGGAGCCTCGGAGCCAATTTTCCTCTCTGCGATGGAGGCATGAAGCCGTCGGGTTTTAAGCTTTTATCTTTGCATGGGAAACAAAGATAGGAGTGGGCTTTTCAAGTGTCTCAGCTTGAAAAGAAAATAAATCAAAGATAAGCCCACAGAAACAAAGCAAAAAGAAGAAAAGCCCCTGATTCTCTTTTCTCAGTCTTACTCCGAGTGCGAACAAATCACACCGAATTGAGAAAAAGACAAGTGCTTAAAAAAAAAAAATGCAAAAAAAACCAAACTGAGGAAAACCCATCCCTCACTTCCTAAACAGCTGCTTGCCCTTCTGCTGGGTTTCACCTGCCCACGAGAGAACAGCTAAAGCCAGAGAAATACTGCGCAGCAGAGCGGGAGCACGGGGAGCACATCCAGACAGGCACGAGTCAGACCAGGGGATGCAGGACGGGGACAGCGCCCGGCCCGGGCTGGGGACTCGGGGACAGCCACGGGAGGGACGGAGAGGAGGGAGAGGGAGCAGAGACCTCCCAGCACTCCAAAAAACAAACAACAACCCCCCCCCAACCCCCCATAAATAAAACCAAAGAAAATATACACCAATGTAGTCCATGAGGAAGTTCCATGACGGAGTCACACAAGCGAGAAAGCATTCTGGGATGCCAATGACGACTCGGATGGAAATGAAGGAAAACAGGAAAAAAAAAAACCAACAACAACAACAACAAAAAGAGAAGTCCGACCAATGGAGTAAAATAAAATAAAACAGGTCACATGGTTAGAAATCATTGGTGCTTCCTAGTATCTAGTAGCAGATTACTTCCCAAAAACAACAAAAAAAGTTTTTGGTCCTTCTATATATATACATATATGTATATATATTATTATTTTTAAAATGTGTGTATACATATATATATGTATATATATTTAGTTGCAACAGTGCTTCTCCGAAAAAAGGTCCATCTATAAATATAATTTTATTTATTTTTATTTTTTAAATTTTAGTTCTTTTAAGTTAAAATTCTCCATCTCTCTAGGTATTATTTTTTGAATGGTGTTAACCTGCTGAAGTTTTGCCAGAACGGTGCCTGGCTGCGTCTGGGTTCGGTGAACTCGAAGACCTGGGACTGGGATATGCCATCTGTCACCATGTATTGTCCCTGATTTAATGGATCCTGGGGTGGTGGGTAGGCTGGAGGAACCGACTTGGAGTAGCTCACACCTGCATCGATGATTGGGGGGAAAAAGAAACAGATCAGTCAAAGAGCAATCGGGTCAGCAGTCGTTCTTCGTCATGCTACCGCTCCTTATCGCTCCTGATCGCTCCCTGACCGCCAGCACGTGCCAGGGCTGGCCACTCTCCAGGAACAGAGCCTGCCTGACCCCTGCTGCGAGCCTGCCTCCCTACACCAAGGCTCCAAGACTGGGGCAGATCCATTACTTTTGCCGGGCAGAGTTCTGCCCGCCCTCATGGAAAAGTCCTGTGCGAGCGAGGAGAGCCGGGACAGGCCCTGCCCCGCCGAGGCCGCTCGCCCTGCTGTGATTTAACATCTCCTGCTCTGAGCTCCTGCTCACCTCCCTCCCAGCTCTCCCTGAGAACAGCCTTGCCCCAGCATGCCCCCTGACCAGCCCCGAGCACGGCCCCGAGCGCCGCCCCGCTCCGGTTCCCGCGTGGAACGGAGCAGAGCTGCCCTGGGAGAAGCCCTACCCTGCAGGGATGTGCCTACACACAGGGCAATTCCTTCTTTAGGACTTTTCCATAGGGTTTGCTCTCAATTCACCGGTCTGGTTTCAGCCCAAAACGGCTGCACACAACGCAGAAAAGGCTGATTCTGCTCGAGCCAAACTGGTAGCAACGGATGGACCGGCAAGGCTACGCTTTTAGGGTTGAGATGTGGAATTCCCACACAGGGGAGCCACAGCTCCTGTGCAGGAACAGGGAGAGGGGGACGCTGCCCTTCCAGCTTTCCCACAGAACGAGGGGGCTTCAGCAGCCTCTTGTGAAGGATGGTGTGGAAAGGGTGGCTCTGGGTGACTGAAGTGGAACGCAAGGGATGTGTGTCACCAGCAAAGCGGCGCCTACGGGGCACAGTGACACAGTCTGCGTGTCCTTCCCCACAAGGACAACCCCTCCTTCCGCCTCGGGGCAGCGGGGCCGGCTGGAAACCACGACTGCAGGAAGGAGAGAGCAGCAGGGCAGTGGAGCAGCTCGCTGTAAGCTCTGGCCATCTCTGGATCATGCAGAACTGCTCTTCCTTCTGCAGGAGGGGCGAGGCTTCGCGAGGGCCGGCTCGGGGCCGCCGCCTCCCCGGGCTTTAACCGCAGCAGCGAGGCCACTGTCCCCGAGCAGCTCAGTGTCCTCATCTGGACAGCGGGATGGCATCCCCCACCTACCTCACAGGAGGGTTGTGAAGCTAAATTAATTAATGTTTGTAAAACACTTTGAGATCCTCGGCTGGGAAGGTGCTGGAGAAGGCAAAATACGGTGATTAGCACCCAGGTACCAGAGCAAGGTGTGCACAGCAATGCGGCTCCTACCACACACAGACACACCAGCGCTGGCCGGGCACGACGGCGGCACACGACGGGCACTGACACACAGGGAAAGCCTCACGAGGGCACCCACAGAGCTCACCACACAGCCTGGCCAGTGCTGCTTGGGCACGCAGGACCTCTCTGGGGTACGAGCTAAGGCGTGTCTTTAGGGAAGAGAATTGATTTGCTTCTCCCTGCGACGGGATTTATGGATCGAGGGGGGAAATCCTCAAAAGGTTCAGTCCAAATGGAGATGTCTTGAGTGTGCCTAACTGATTTCTCCTTCTTTACTGTGTTTTGTGCAGCTCTCTGTCCACTGTAGAGAATAACCAAGATCATTCCTTACAGTGGGCAAAAAATGCTCTGCGATTCACACTCGTTAACCTTTAATGAATTCATCACAGTTAGCAAGTTTCAAAACTTATTTTGAAAGATCAGCCTGGGGATGTTCTTCATCTGTACCTGCATGCTGCAATGGTCACTCATCAATGAGTTCTCTTCTCTGTCTTCCCAAGCTCCCGTGTCCCACCTGCAGGGCCGAGGGCAGTCCCAGAGCTGTGCTGGGGTCACACCTGGGCAGGGGCAGCTGCAGGAAAGCTGATACAGCTTCTGCAGCACCCTCGTTGGTACAGAGCTCCAGGGAACAGTCTGAAGTTCAGTCATTGTGTGACTGAAACCCCCAAGGGCAGGGCGCTGAGCTCCTCTCTGCCCACCTCTCCCATCCCTTCTCCTGGCACTGTCCTGCTCCAGGCTGGCCAAAGTGTGGCCAGGGACACCAACTGCAGAGGCTGCTCTGGAGGGCAAACTCCAGCCCTGAGCCCATCCAGGAGTGCCAACCTTCTCTTGGAGGCCACCAGCCCTTGGCCAATTTTCCCAGCAGAGACTGGTGAGGGACTTGAGGATCTGTGGGCAGGTGAGGATCTGGTACAGGTCCCCTGCTTGGCTAGAGCTGGGAAATAAACCTGCATTGGCTCTTGGACTGACCAGGAATTACCTCAAAGGCAAACAGTCCTTGTGCCAGCAAAATTACTCACGTTCTACAACAGGAGAGCTGTGAATCTAAAGCTGCTGCTGGGGGGGGACACAGAAATTGTTTTTAGGCCTTAAAGCCACCTTGCTTTAGTGACACGGCCCCATGGCTTTGGCATCCTGCAGCTGCAGAGCACCCGGCCTTGCTGGGCTGAGCTCTTCACTGCCTCTAAACCAGCCTGAGGAGGGTGAGCTAGTGGATTTTAATGATGATACAAAATGCTGGGAAATCTCCTGGATCAGCAAAATGCTGTGCACTTGGAAAGCTGAAGAAATAGAGAAAGGACAGTCTGGCTGATGTCCACTGACAGTGATGGAGTCACACTGCAGGAACGGAATCCAGAGTCTGTCTTCTCCAAAAGGGAAAAGGGCAGACTCCCCTGGCCAGATCACCACAAACCCCATTCAGTTCTTTCCCAAAACTCCTGAAAAACGTCTGTCCTTGCTCGAAACACACCCATGCACAGCTGTGGCCCTGTGGATCTGGGCTACTGACATCAACATCTGGGCTACTGACATCAACATCTGGGCTGGATGAATGCCAAAAGCTCCTGGCTGGTTCTACTTGCAGAAGCAGCTGAAGGTTTCGTATTTCTCTGATTTATCCAACAGCCTGAAGATCAAACCTGTGGATCTCAAGGACATGCACCATTGCCGTGCGTGGGACATGCAAATAAAACCACTGTGCTCTGCTGATTCCAGAATGCATTTCCTTGTGGAACTGTGAGACAGCACTTCGCCATAGCTTGAGGCGCCCCAAGAATGACTTTTCCATTTGTGTTTTTGGACATACCCATGTTCTGGAACACAGAAACTGGGAGGGGAAGATTCACCTAAGGTGCACATCTTCAAATCCTAAAAAAGAGCAATTCTGGGAAAACTCTGGCAGGCAGGTATTTTTCTGTTCTGCTCTGAAGTGGTTTGTTCCCTCGTCAGAACTCGGGGCCATCGTGCAAAATTGTCCCTTGAGGGGTATTTTTTTTAATATTCAAAACCATGACTCCGCTGCAATTCACCAGAAAGAAAGGAGCAAAGCTCTTTCCCAAGGCAATTTTGGGCATCGTGGCGAGCGGAATTCAGAGCACAAAGGGAAGAATCGATGGATAAGCAAGGATTTCCAGGCACAGCAGCCAACTCCACCCCACGGGCAGAGCTGGAGCTCCTTCTGCTGGTTTGTGCCTCGTTCTGCAGCTGCACGGAGGGATCGCTTGCAGGGCGGGGCTGGGGAAGAGATGCTCACGAGGAGAACAAGAAAATTCCCAGATTCATAATTTGGCTAGACAAAACTGGTGAGAGATGCTGCGCTGTCACTTGAAATCACGTCTTTTTATAGCACCAGGCAACGTCACTCGGAGCCTTTCGGATCTCTCAGCTCAGAAGGAAACAATTAAAAAGATTTGAAACTGTCTCGTTTTTTCCCTTCTAGGTTGGGTTTTTTGGGTTTTTTTTTTTCAAAGTGTCTGTTCTGTTGGAGGTTCCAACACGATTTCAGCAGCACGTGAAGGTTTGGGAGCATGCTGGTGACCCACAGGCAAGCACAGGGACACGTGCAGACGGATCATCCAGCAGGACACGGCCCCTCCCCGGGCTCACACGACACAGACACGGAGAACACGCACATCTCCTCCACATAACCATGGAAACTTGCCTCACAAGCTGTTTACTCCATCCTCCACCTAGGAGATTGTAGCTCATCCTTTGATCAGCAGCTATTTCCCAGGCTTTGCCCGCACCCCGCTGCCCAGGGCTCACGCTGCTCGTTAGGCAGAGCTGGGGAGGGGACAGTGACATCGCCACCCCTGCTGGCAGCTCTGCCCTGGCCAGTGCTGCCTGAGGAACCTTCCAGCTCCCTCTGAGCTCAGCAGCAGCTCAGCCAACTGGCATCTTTCAGGAAATGCTTAAAAACCCCACAAATTCAGTTTCCTCCTGAGTACGGTAACCCCCACTGGTGGGGAAGCCAGGGACGCACCTCCAGAACACTAATTGTTTCACGGTTAATTAATCCTGTCACAGCAACGAGTTTAAGGCAAAGAAAGGAGCAGAACTGGCTGAGTGGGTCGAGCCCTTTGCCCTCTTCAGCACATTTCAACAGAGGATCTCAAAGCACTGCCCCACCACTCCCTGGGCCACAGTGCAGGGTTGGCAGAGGATGATGTGTCTGGAGCTGGTTGTCCCCAAGGTGAGGATGGAGCTGTGAACAGGAACCCTCTGCCCCCCCAGGCAGTCCTGACCAGCTGGATTTCCTCCCCTTCCACCTCCCTGCTCAATCGCCCAACTCTCACATTGCCATATTTGCCAGAGGAATTTCAGTGGTGCCTCAGCCACAGCTCTTCACACATCCAGGATTTCACCCCAGGGCCTGGCCCAGGCAGGAATTTCCAGGGATGGTACCAGTGAGGAGAACATGCCTGAGCTCCCTTCTCTGTTCAGGAGGGAGAGGGCTGGCTGCAGCTTGAGAAATGCAGGAGGAAACAGTCCTCTCATGTCCTGATGTTCCCAGACAAACACAAGATCTACCTACACACACTGAGCTCACCCGACCCTCTGGAGTCCATTCATCAAAGCTGCTGCTGCAGCCTGATGTCATTAGAGCAGACATTAAGATAATGATTCCTCGTGTGATAAGAAAAGCTAATCGAGGCAAGATGGAATAAATGATACTGGGGCTTTATCCATCAGAGCCGGGTGAAAGCCGATTTGTGCCATCCTGTGTTTGTAGAGCCTCCCTCTCCTGCAGGGCCCTGATCACTCAGCTCACCCGTGGGTTTCACTGGCAGGAAGGGATCAGCTCAGCCCTGGAATGCTGCTGCTGCTTCTGGGGAGCAACTCCTTCCTCAAGCCCCTCACCAAGCTCAAGGTGTAGGAGAATCTGGGCTCACAGACTCATTTCAGTGGCAATGTCAACACGTCACTGATGTCAACACCTTGGCTCCTCCATGAACATCTCACCACAAAGCTGCCCCCGGGGACTTGCTCAGCAAGAGCCACCACTGCCATCCTCAGAGGATTTACTCCTGATTTGCCTTAGCCTGTAGATCTGCCTGGTTCCTGGAGGGTGCTGAGGACCCCAGCTGCATTCCTGATGCCATCAGTGGGATGGTGCTCGTGGAACCACAGCACAGGGCACTGGTAGGGTCTGGATTTTACAAGGAATGGGGAAAGCTCTGTGACTGCCCTGAGTCTGTGGGGAAATACCACTGACAGCACGATCAGCTCCACTCCTTCACCTCCTGTGCTGCGAAAAGAGGGAAGTGACCCTGATTATCCGAAAATGCAAATGGCCCTCTTTGTTTGGAAGCAGTTGGGCTGGGGCTGCTCGGGCTCTTCAATCCCCCGAGGCTGTGCCTACACTTGTGAATAGCTGGGGAAACACGGCAGGGCCACGTCAATCTTGCCAGCAAGGAAGATGCAATAAAATAGGATTAAAACACCCGGGGGAAGCACGGGAGGCTGGACAGCCCCTGGTCAGCCTGTCCTGCCCAGGGAGAGCCCCAAGAGCAGGAATCTGGGAAGGCAGAGAAGCTGTTGCGTGTCTGGGTCAGGGTTTATATGACATAGTTGGCTGTGAGCTCAAGTGATCAGAAAGGGATAAATTAACAGGAAAATCCAGTGATTCAGAGGGTGTTTGGTGACAGGCCAAGGCAGTTCATGCTGGCTGATGATTTAACCCCTGCTGGGTTTGCACGGCTGAGTGTCCATGGGCAGCTTTAGTGACGGCATCTTCCTCAGGTGATGCTGACTGCATCTCTGCTTCCCTCATCCTAAAGACTTCTCAGGGCTTGAGGCATCTCCTGGGGGAAGAGTGCACAGGGCAGGGGGAGCACAGAGGGCAGGGACAGGAGCAGATGTAGTGTGGGGCTCTCCTGGCATGGAAAACACCCCCAGCTCACACTAAAGTCACTTCTTTAAATCTCAACAGACATTTCCTTTTCCAAAAGTGGGAAATGGTGCTTTAAGAGTGAAGTCTCCTTCCTGGAAGGACCTCTAATTCCCTAACACCACTGGTTGGCAGCTGCCAGGAATATGAACAAATATCCCTTCTGTGGACAGGCTGTCCTGCAAGGGGCCAGATCTGCACAGAGCTGGGGATCAGAGAGGGAGCTGAGTGTCCCTGCAGGCTGCAAACTCCAGCCCTTGGAGGGGGGATCACAAGTGGCCAGGGAACAGAGGCCCCTCGTGGAGAGAGGCACTCCACAAGCCAGTTTTCAAACGCTTAGAAAAGGAAAAATTACTCTGGATTAACATTTGTCTACATTAAGGATGGACTGGAGATCCACAAGGGATCCATTTCCAAGGCAGTTTCCAGTCCTTTAGTCAGTGCCAAGCATGGTGCTGGCAGGAGAGGCCAGTGCCACCCTCGTGCTGCCCTGTCCCTGTCCCTGTCCCTGTCCCTCGGTGGGACCCGGGCCCTGCACAGAACCTGCCCTGCCTGCAAAGAGCTGCAGGGAGGGGCTTCTGTTGCTTTTGCAAGTCAAAATAAATCCGTTTCTCCTGTTCCTTCACTATTTCTAGGAGACCCCAGCCTGAATTCTGTTCCCAGCTCCCAGCTGCCACTGAAGGAGGCTGAAGGGCAGCAACCAAGAGGGAAACTCCTGAACAATCAATGCAAAACCAGCAGCAAGCAGCCCTTCAGCCCTTGTCAGTGAGGTGCAGAGCCAGCACTACCCATCCACTGGATGTCTAATGGACTTAAAGATGGCCAAGAATTGGTTTAATGCTGTCTTAAGGCGCCTGGTGTAATATCGTTAGGTTTTGCCCAATCCAATAAGGAGTGCAAATCCCGGGATATTGCCCATCATTAACTGGGGCTGGCAGGGAGCCTGGCCCTGCACACACTGCTGGGCAAATCTGAGAGCCACGAGGGGGCTGCTGCCCCACACAGCACCCTCAGCTGGGCATCAAACACCTCTCAAAACGCTCAGAGTGTTCTCTGATGAAGTTCTCACTTAATCACCTGCATAAAGGTCCTGCTAGTTTAAAAAGCAGAGTTTTAAGGTTTCTTCTGCTGCTCTCCCCCTCTCCTGCTGCAGCCAGCAGAGGTTTAAATGCCTCCTTCTCAAACACATGCCAGCCATCTCCAGAGCAATACTTCTGGGAGGTGTGGTACAACAGTGCATGAAATAAGCAGCAGTTTATACTATTTGAAAAATGTTTTTCTGCTTCACCTCTAACCAAGTTGATTGCATTTTCCATTTCACCTCCTTCACGGCTTTTCTCTCTTCCTTAAGTGTTCTGTGACAGGGGAATTACCATGGTTTCCCATTTAAGAGGTGCAAGGGAACAAGTGAGATAATCTAGGAACAAGTCTGTAATAGGCATCCTGTGACACAGGAGCCGGGCTGGTGGCACCTCGAGCTGCTGAGCTGCCAAGCCCTGCTGCAGCCACTGAGACCATCCTGCAGCTCAATAAATAAATACTCCTGCTGAATACAGTGACCTATTCCTTCCTCTGAAGGGTTTCCCTGCTTTCCAGGTATGACTGATGCTCCAAAAGCAGCTCTGAGCCCTTCCCAAAGCTCCTGTGGCGCTGCGGGAGGGCAGAGGCAGCAGCAGCCCCTGGCACGGGCACAGCTGCAGCCCCAAGTGCTGCCAAGGTCTTGGCAAAATAAAATGTTGTCAGTATCTGTAAAATGCATAAAATCAGTCACGAAAAGCCCACTCTCAAGGAGTCTCCTCCTACCTTCCTCTACTGAGCAGTGCCAGCAGCTCCTGCTCCGGCAGCCTCGCGCCCCTCGTTGGGTCTTGGGCACAAGACAAACCACAGAGTAACAAAACTAAGAGTTCTCAGTGTCAAAAATGAATTAAATCATCCTGAGACTGGGCTGTGAACAACACAGTGTAGGGCAAAGCATACAGAGCTACTGCTTTAACGACCCTATTTGCTGCCTTTCAGATTTCACGTCCTAAAACCAACCAGGCTGTGCTCAACTCGGTGCTGGGGTGTGACTGAACTTCTGTGTGGCTCGAGGACTTAATCCCAGGGAAAGAACTGCCAGTGCCACAGCCTAAGATCGTTCTTCACTAAAGAAATGCTGACTGCTGTTTTAGGAGCTAATGAATTTCATAGTCCGAGAAGCCCGAGATAACAACCCCTCCTTTTTCATCTCAGAGAGAAAGAGAGAGAAAGACAAAGAGAGCAGACAGAGAGCAATTGCTGCGTAAGACACAAGTCCTGTCAGGCAGATTGTGTTTGTCAGGATGCAAGTCCAGTGATTTACGTGGGAATACTGGCAGGCATGCTCAGGCACCTCTGAACTGTGTCACTCACTGGCTGAACAGCACGATTATTAATTAATACCTCCATTAATTAATAATAGAATTAACTGGACAGCTAGCAATAATTGAACCTGGTTTTGTCCCAGCAGTCATGCAAGTCAGGCTCCCTCCTTGTGCAGTTCCACGAGCCCTGTGGATGCTCCCGTGCTGAGGGACAGACATGCAGGTGCTGAGGGGCTGCGACAGGGACAGTGTGAGGGCACCTGGGCCTGCTCTGGGTGTGCACACTCTGAGCTTAGAACATCTGGCCAGGAGAGTTTTTAGAGAACATCTCAGGAGACAACAGAAGAAATCAGTAGAGAGGAGAAGACTGATGGCAATGGAGAGACACAGCAAACCAAGGAGTTCACAGCTGGCCTGGCAAACCACTCCTGGACCAGCAAAGCCAGTAGACAACACACAGGTGAGGCAGAAAGCAAAGAGCTCCCTCAACTTCTGCAAAACCCCCAGAACACCTGCACAGAGCGGAGACCAACCTGCCTGCACCTGAGCTGAGCCAAGCCTGGAGGAGCTCCCTCCAAACCCACCCGTAGGCCTACTTGTGCTATGGTACTTTGGTAACAAATCAATACATCCATGACTGTGTGAAGCTTTGGAGAACTTGAGAAATGACCTCTCTGACCTTCCCTCTGTGTTGAGCATTTCCAAACCTGTAGCTGCAAGAGTTATTGCGAGAGAGAATTAACGCTGGCTTTGGCCAGTGCAGGCTCTGCCTAAGGCCAGGCAGGGCTTTGCTCAGCTGGCTGCAGCCTGCCTGCCTGGGGAAATGAATCTGACATTCCAGACATGCAATGTCTTTACTAAAACACTTTATTTCCTAGAGTTGATGCTACTGTGCTGTCTTTAAAGAGTTACAGGCAGCCCCAGGAAACAAGAGTGTCCCTTCCCTTTCCAGCAGCAGGAAAGGGCTGCTCCCTCCCCAATTCCAGCATTTGAACAATTTTTTTTTTTTTTTAATTTTTTTTTTGCTAACGGGAGACTTTGGGAATTAGCAGAACCTCTACACACCTCCACACTCACTCCCATTTCAGCCTGAGGTAAACAACTGAGATAGATTTCTGCCCCCAGGGACAGCTTCTGGACATCAGACTGGAGACACGAGATCAAATTCATCTCTGGCGCAGTTCCACTGGCTTTCAACCACCTCCGACCAGAGATTAATTTGGCCCACAGATACATTAAGAAAGGATACAAAGCACAAACGGTATTTGATATAAAAAGAGAAGGGAGGGGGAAGTTGAGGGGATGCTGGATCCCAGCCCAGCAGGATTCAGCCCAGCCCGCTCCACCCTCACATCACCAGGCACAGAGCGTGTTGCCGGTTACCTTTTTGCTTACTGACTTTCTTTACTGTCATTGCCGCTTGCCGCTTTTGATTCTCAGAAATTTCGAAGCCTGGAAAAGGGAACACGGCAAACACAATTCAGAAGGTTGCCCACAAAGCCTCCTTTCCTTTTTTTTGGGGAGGGGGATGCTCTGCTCTCTGTTTGCAAACACGGGATGCTCTGGGGGTGTGTGGGCAGGGATTCTACTGAAAAGCAACTCCTCCTTCGTCTCTTTCTAATCTCACTTGGGCAGGGGCTGGATGAAAAGTAAGATTAAACCCATTTTTATCTATGCAGTGTCACAAATATGCCCAGTGCTTTAGAGCTGAGCAGCAGAGTGAGCCTGGACTGACCCTGGTCACAGCCAGGCTCAGTTTAGGGGTTGATGCAAGGGAAGGGCTGGCACTGACTCTGCTGCCTCCCCTCTCATGAAACGTCCTTAACCAGAGCAGGAGGATGCAGCCAGGAGACCCTGAAGGTGGATGGTCAAAGACTTCTCTCTCCCACACACCCGTGGAGGTCCAGGCTTGAGCTATGGGCAGGATTTGTTTATTGAGGGCCAAAATGAACAGTAACTGAGCTGGAAAGAAACCTATTTGTGACCAGGAGAGCAACCAAGGACATTTCAACAAGGCTGAACTGCAATTCTGCCACAAAGAAAACGTGGGCTCCTCCACCCATTGGGGCTAAATTAAACACTAGCAACAACCTCCTTTCAGATTCATTTCCACATTCCTCACCTATCTTTTCATCTTCTTTTACCATCTTCCTTTCTTCTCTGAAAGCTCTAAGCCACCGTAACTTCTCCTCCAGTTTCTTGGCAAAGAATAAGTGCATTTCCTCAGTCTCCTTGTTATGCAGTTTGAAGGCATTCTTCATGCTGACATTGAAGTCATCATCTCTCCCATCTTCTATATCCACCACTTCATATTTATCCATGTCTATGCGCCCTTTGTAATACAGGATATCCCTTCGGATCAGATCCTGCACAGGGAGAAGGAGACAGGGATCAGGGCGAGATCTCATGGAGCCTGAGCGCAGCAGGGAGTTCCTGGGAGGGCTGAGGAAAAGAAAAGTGGTGGTGAAAACTGGTCAGATCCTTCAGTTCCTGGGAGAGCTGAGGAAAACAAGGAAGGAATGGTGAAACCTCGTGAGATCCTTCAATTCCTGGGAGAGCTGAGGAAAAGAAAGAATGATGGTAAAACCTGGTCAGATCCTTCAGTTTCTGGGAGAGCCTGAGGAAGAAGTGATGGTGAAAGCTGGTCAGATCCTAGAATTCCTGGGAGAGCTGAGGAAGAGAAAGAAGGAATGATGAAACTGGTTCAGGTCCTTCAATTCCTGGGAGAGCTGAGGAAGAGAAAGAAGGAATGATGGAACTGATTCAGGTCCTTCAATTCCTGGGAGAGCTGTGGAAAAGAAAGGAAGGAATGGTGAAATCTGGTCAGATCCTTCAATTCTTGGGAGAGCTGAGGAAAAGAAAGAATGCTGGTCAAACCTGGTCAGATCCTTCCAGCCTCACCTGCTGTGAACTCTTATCTCTTGCTGGCCAAACAGGGCAGACCATGGGCAGAGAGGAACACAATACACACCCTGGAGCTGCAAAGTTCAGTTTGTAGGCACGAAGAAATGCCTCGGAGTAGGTGACAGGTTCCAGCATTTCCATGTGGGGGGAGGAATGCTCCACAGGGTGAGAAATGTGAGGCACAGGCCCACCAGGGGCCCACCAGGCTGGGCACGAGCACCCATCACTGCGCTGGTGTCACCCTGATTTTTGCAGTGGGCTGTGTTTATACTTTGTAGTAAAAGTTCTCATAGATTTTGTGTAAACATAGTCCATGTTTACGTAACCAGCCAAAGATTGTTTTGTACTTTTGGTGTTGTTTTTCATTCCTTTTCCTAAGGTGGAGAAGGTGATGAACTGTGTTCCTAACCTGTAGAATTAGAGAGGTGGTAACCTCATTGTCCAATCCATGACTGTCCATGTAAAGATACATAAATGAAAGAATAAAGAGAAGCTAAGCTCTTCCTCTCTCTGGCCTGGCCTTAGTAGCTCTGACCTACTAAAAGTTACCTAATTCTTTCATGTCCAACCCTGCGACACTCTGGCAGCTCAGGATGCCCAGTGCTGCTCTGTTCCCCACACCCCAGGGGGGACTGGTCTCTGCCCCTTCTCCTTGGGGCCCATCTCCCACTCACACACAGCTCACGGCTGAGAAACCACCCCAGATCTCAGCTCAAAGCACTCCTAACCCCCCTCTGCTCTCATTCCACCCTGGATTTCATCTCTTGATCCAGCGCTGTTTTTTTTCCTTTTTCTCTCCTTGATATTTGTAACCTTTTCAACCAAACCTGCTCATGCTCATCCCCTTTCTCAGTTGGTTATTCCCTGGTTTTCAGCAACAACAAGTTCATTTCTCTGTGTTGGGAAGGGAAAAGTAAATTCCCAGCTGGCCCCACATCTCTGTGCCTGTTATCTCAGATAACACAAGATGATCATCAGAAAACAGAATGTTAATTCTCCAGTCATGGCCACACGAGGTGATTCAATATATTTAAAACCAAACTCAGCAACACACAATCAAGATTTCCTTCCTCTAACCACTCTCAAAAGCAATGTTTAGGTATATTAAACCAATTTAACCTAAATACCTTTGGATTTTGCAGAGTGCCCTAAAGATAAATGCTTTGTCAAAGGATTCATTTGAGAGGAAAAATGAAGGCAAGGTACAGCATTTATTTATTTATTGAAATAATATTTAGCAGTGAGGCTTCTTCAAGATAAGCAGGTATTATTTCAAACAAATTAATCTTGGAAAATAAACTCTACATCACAATGATTTAGCAAACTTGCTCATGAATCTGCCAGACAGTATTAACTATCACAAGACTGGCCAGGAGCTCACAGGCTTTAAATCCTGACTCCTTCCTCTGGGAATGCTCTGGGCAGGGAGGGGGGAATTCCATTAACAAATACCTCCTGCAAAAACCTTCCTCTGGTGTAGGCCTGAAACAGTGATGCTGTCCAAAACACACAAAAAAAAGGTATTTCAGGCTGAATAGGCAACAGAAAATCTTTCCAGTCTCGTCCTGACTTAGGAAATTGCTTCTTTGCCTCGGTGCTGTGGGAGCCACACGGAGCCTGATCAATCAGCTCAATACCTCACACGGTGCTTCACGGGAGGCTGGGGCTTGTTCTTAGACAGAGCATTTATCTCCTCCACATCCTCCAAAAAACCTGATGCCAAATCTCACAGGAGCAAGGCTGTGCTCCCTAAATCAGCTGCACCACTGCTGCTGAGCACTCCCAGAACCAGCCCCACGAGGCCATGCCCCTGTGAGGATGGATCCAAGGGACCTTTCCAGGCAATTTCCGTGACTGTGGAGAGATTTGTTCATGAATGGATTCCAAGAATCAATAATCACAAGCTCTGAGAATCCCAGGCTCTGTGCACGGCCTCTTTCCTTGCACACACTAAACACATCTTCCCCTCTTATCTCCCTGATTTTGATTCACAAATGTTAAGAGTTAATTTGAACAGCAACTGCCAAGTGAATGCTTTAGCAGCTTTATGTTTCCAGAGGACAATCCATGGGTGTGGATGTGTCTGACTGAGCTGCTCCACACATTTCCCCTCCTGGGATGCAGCAGGAGCTGTCCCTGTCTCCAGTGAGGCTCCTGAGCTGCTGAGGATGGGATGTGAAGGTAAAGCTGCTGCCCAGGAGTTCCTGAAGGAGCAGCGAGGAGATAATGGAACCCTACAGGTGCCTCTGGAGAGCAAATGGCCCCACAGGTTATTGGTGGTGAAATGCAGTGTAGTATTCATGGAAGGGCATGGACTTTGTACAAGATGGAGAAGTGCAAAGCCCTTCATTGAGCAGGGAAAATCCCTTCAATCCCAGCACACAACCAGGACAGAACCTCACCCAAACAGCAAAGATGCACCCAGAGTGTCCCCAATCCCCTGCAGCATTGCCCAGATGTTCCCTGTGATGGGAACAGGTGAACAATGCCCTGGAAGGGCACAAACCACAATATTCCCACACAATTGCTCCAGAAGGTCACAAACCCAGCATTCTTTATCCCAGCCCATCTCAGGTGAGCTGGATGTGTTTCCATGGTCACCTCCAGGGAAAAGGCCAATTCTGGGCCTTCCAGGGCTGCTTTTCTGTCACCCCCATGGTGTGACCCTACAGTGCAGGAGAGGGGAAGCAGCAGCTCAGCTGCACAGGAGGAAACGCCGTGGTCTGGCCCCGAGCTGAGCAAGGGAAAGAGAACAGCACAGAGCTCCTGTCTGCCACTGCCATTTGGGGAAGGAAATTCAATAATGACTCGAGAAGAAATGGATCACCTTCTCTCCCTAAGCTTTCCTTCAGAAGAAGGAGCATTCCTCCCTTGCTGGCCATGAGCTCCACACTGGTACCCTGAATTTGGGAGAGACCCTTTGTTCCCCACACAAACATCTCATGAGCAGCACGTGCCTGGACCTGGAGGATTTTGTCCACACCTGGTTCCAGAAAGGTTCACTCCCCAGAGCAGATTAACAACTGTAACTGGATAATTTCATTTTTAATGGGCTCACATTTCCTATTACCATTCTCCCTTCTTCTTGCCAGCACTCAGTGAATGGATATTATTTCCCAACTGACTACATTTTAACACCCATAGTATGGGAAGCATAATAATTATTTGATCCGTGGATATTTTATCACAGCTTTTAAAGAATAACAGACACTACTTAGCTCCTTAGTGAAGCACAGCCCTCTCCAAACACCTTGCGCTGTGATTGAGCTCAATAAAATGCCAGGTATTCATCTGGCCTGCAGGAGAGACAGCAAACAAGGCCAAATCCTTGTTTTAAGGAGCTTTTTATGCACGTGGACAAGAGGATAGAAATTGAGAGAGCAGAGAGGCCAGGAAGGGATGCTGCCTGTGTGCTCTCTGCCTGGTGCAGCAGCAGGGCTCACACAGGAACCTGCTGCTCCTCACACCACTCTGTCCAGCACAGTTCTGTCCCTTTCCCAGAATATCCAGAGACTCAAAGCAAACATGAGATTAAGGAAAGCACCTGTGAGGCTGAGGAGGCAAATGGATTGTTCTCCCAGCCTGCTGTAAGCCCTGCATGGCAGGAGGACAGAGCACAAAAATGCAGATTTATCTGCTACAGAAGCTGAGAGGAGCTCTGGCTTTGTGGGGGACAGGAATGCTGCTCCTGCTCCTGGTTATCCCAGGGATAAATGAGGTAATTAGGAAGGAATTATTAATCTCTAGGATGGCTCTGTTAGTTTGGTCCTGTTTATTATCCTGCCCATGGCTCAGCCAGGGTGACCACGGGCTGCTCTGCACTGGCCAGCTCTGAATGTCACACAAGATTATTTCTTGTAGCTAAATCAGGCAAGAGCAAGAAAAGATGAAAACCCCCAAAAAAGACTCTCAAAACCTTATCAGTGGGGAAAGGCCAAAGAAATGGAGCTGCTGAATCTAGAAAGGCCATAACTAGAAAGGAATGTGCTGCTGGTATTCCAGTATGTGAAAGCTGCTCCTCTTCTAAGGAGGCTGGTGATCAATTATTCTCCATTTTGATTGTGGTTTGGCTTAATTTACCACAAGGGAGAACAGGATTAGAAACTTGGAAAAAAAAAAATTGTTTCTATCAAGAGTAGTTAAACCCTAGAACAGACAAAACAGGGAAGTCTTGGGATGGCATTCCTGGGGGATTTTCAAAAGAAGGTTAGACAAACATCCATCAGAGAGGATCCGAGTGTGCTTAATCCTGCAGAGAGAATAGCTGCTCTCCTGGGGTCCTTCCCAGCCCTGGGAGGAGGTGACAGATGGAGCAGGGATGGGAGCAGGGATGGGAGCAGGGATGGGAGCAGGTAGGATGAGCAGGACCTGGGGCACTCTGGGGGAAGGCAGCAGGAGCAGCAGTGGCACAGACCTGCAGCCTCTGCAGAGCATCCAGCCTGCCTCGAAAGGAAATTGATGCATCTGGGTCATTTGCACTTATTTGTCTAAATATGATCTTTTTTTTTTTACCCTACAGCTTCTATGATTTCCTTTTCTCCCCCTCGCCGAGGTTAATTAAGCTCTTCTGAATAATGCTGCGCAGTCTGTTCACGTAATCTGTACTAAGGGCTCACAAGGAAAAGATGAAGGCAGAAGAAGTGGCTTGACAGGAGCACAAAGCCAAGTTCTGACACGTTACATAAGCCCCCCCTCAGCTCTGCTCCCCGGGGGCTGCACTGGGGCTTGTGGCCACCCTCGGGGCTGGCCCTGCCCTGGGACCTGCCTGGGCCACCCCTCTGCTCCCACCCCACCACTGTCCCCTCCTGGAAGGGGGAAGGTGACTTTGTGCTTGGGAGGAAAGAAATCTTTGTGGCCATGGTAAGGAAAGCAAGGCTGAGCTTTAGAGGCAAAGTGGCAGCTGGGACGGGCTCCCAGAATGAACTGAGCTCCTGCTGTAGTGGGTACAGACACCCTCAGGAAGGACTGCACCTGCAATCACTGCTCTGCAGCTCTCTGACTCCTGCTTGTCTCCTCGACTGCTTCTCCTGCTCTCTAGTTTTCATCTCTAACTTTTCTTCCACCCCAGGATTCCAGAGCACAGCTCCTTGTGCCTGGCAGTGCCTGTGGGAGAGGAAGGGTCAAACCCTCCTGGGACACTTAGGGGGAAAAACAACAATTATCACAAGGAGGAGAACCTGCACTCACCAGGGGCATCACAACCAAAAGCCATTCGAGGCTTTCAGCAGCACAGGGCACCCGAGGAGGGAATGAGCACTGAGAGGAGCTGGCCTGCTCCCAGACCTTCATTCCATGTGTGCAATATCCCAGGAGTTTCATATTCCTCCTGCTAACCCCAGAGTGTGGCGTGCAGGGCTGGATGGGGAGGCCTCGAGCAAGGGTTTGGGTTTGGGTTTAGGATGGTGCCTCTGTTCAAAAGCTGTGCTTTACCCTGTGCTAGGTCACACTCGGCTCCTCATGCGTAAAACAAACCAGCCGTGAAACACAACTGGAGAAAGAGCCATTTCCAGCCATGAGTCATGAGATCCCTGCCAGGAGCTGCCAGGACAGGAGATGCCAGCCCCAGAACCAGCCACTGCAACTTCCTCACTGCACATGGAGGTTTTTGGGCTCCTCTTTATCCAACCCCCCATAGCCCAGTGCCAAAGGAGTTTCAGAATTAGGCAAAGGCTAAGGGAGGGTTCACAATAACTGCACCCAAACTCCAGCTCAGGATTTGGGAAAGGCAGAGCTTTGCAAGAGGCTGAGTTGCCTTTTGCACTGAGGTGTGTGTGGGTCTGTGATTTCCCACTGGGCTGGGCCCTGGCTGCAGGCAGAGGAGCAGAGTTTTCCAGTGTACTCTGAAATTTGTCCTGATTTTCCTGCTTGCCTGCTCTCCCTGGTCGCTCTGCCCAGGCTGCTGTGAGCAAGGAGAGCGTGGCACGCTGCCACTCTGCCGTGTCTTTGGGTGTCTTTAGTCATGAGGGCTTTCAACGTTCTTTGACTTTTAAGAGAAGAAGATCCCGGGCCTACATTTTTAAAGTCCAATTTACCTTGAAGAGACCCTTTGACGAAAGCAGCCCAGCCTGCTTTTCATGAACACCGAGGGGACAGTTTTCTGTAGCATTTGTGCATTTAATTGCACCCTGCAGTGGGCTGAGTGCTCAGATGGGACAGTGACAGTGACACACTCAGTGCAGCACCACCCTAGGCCTCTCCTTGGTCCAAATGAGACTCTAGAGCTCAATGAACCCTTGGAGTGTTTCTGTCCTGAATATTCTTCATATCAGAGAATCAATCTAAGCCCTGCTGAGTGTTTGGATGGCAGAGCCTGCGAGCAGCTGGAGCTGGAAGAAATAGGGTCTGCAGAGCCCAGCCTGGAATGAGCTGAGGGATGGATCCTAACAGGGACAGGGGGATGCCCCAACTCCCCAAAACCCCCTCAGCCATCACTTCCCACCCCAAACCCGCCAGGAGTGTCCCTGGGGGAGCTGAGATGCTCTCAGTTTATGTAACTCCTCCTGCACAAGGACAGCTGTGCCGGGGAGGTCGGCAGATCGCTGCCAAATTATTCAGCACTGTCTGTCTGCTGCTGGGGAAGAGACTTTGATTCATCCTCAGCAGCTCCACGGAGCTGCAGAGTGGGATCCAGAGGGGGAGGGACTGTTTGTGGAGCTCAGAGGGTTTGTGTGGCAGTGCTGCTTTCACTCTGTGGATTTAGTGCAACAGCAGTGATGATTTTGATGCCTCATTGCACCCCAGCCAGGCCTCTCCAAAGGACTGAGGACAGCAGGAGATGGGGAACCCTTGTGCAGCCACATCACTGCTCTGCTGGCCTCTCCAGGGGCTTCAGGTGGTGCTGGTGAAAGGCCATGGCAGCAGCAGGGGTAGGTTTGCAGCCAAATTTACACCCACTGCAATTCCAGGAGTAATAAGTGAGGCAGAGTTTTGCAGAGCATCCTGCAGATCTGTATGGCCACAGGAGGCTAAAGCTGATCCCTGCCCAGACACCACACAGATGGTGGAGGACTCTAAATTCAGCCCTTTCTGGGTTTTAGCACTCCTCCTGCTGGCTCCTCCAGTCCCTCTGGATGCTGTTTTTCCCCTCTCTCTCTTCCCCAGGCAATGGGAGGGCAGCAGGGCCCAGGCCAGGATCAGTCCCCTGTGACACTGTGACATGAACCCCCTGTGACACTGCTCAGGGCACCTCACTGGCACCTGCACAGCCCTGCAAAGGCTCACTGAGCATTCCAGGCTGTGGGACCATTCACAGCAATGTTTCTTTCCCTGCCTGAAAGCTGGAGTGCTGTCTCATAATTGGTTTTAATCCATACCCTGTTAATTGCTGGACTTGCCCTCCTTGGCTGTCTGCTGGCCAAGGGACTGACAGGAGCATCCAACTTCCATTCTCTGTGGTCCCACAGAAACCTCTTCTCTGCAGGCAGCCCCAGCTGGGCAGGAGCACAGGGTCTGCTCTCTAAAAGCCTCATTCCACACTTTGTGACCAAGCCACTGTGTTCCTTTTGGCTGTCTCCATGCCCACCTCACAGAATCATGGAATGTCCCGAGCTGGAGGGGACCCACAAGGATCACCAGAGCTCAGCTCCTGGCCCTGCAGAGGACACCCCAGGAATGAGCCCAGGCTCTGCCTGCCAGGGCAGCACTGAGTCTCTCCTGAGCTGCTGGAACCCAGCCTGAGCCATTTCCCCAGCCCACTGCAGGCTGGGCCCAGGCCTGACCCAAAACGTGGCATTTTGTGGAGATCTGTGTCACTGGGAGAAAAGGAGAAGAGCTGGGGGGTGCTGATGAAGTGAAAAACCCACTTAAAGTAACAAGAAGTGTCCCAGGGCTGCTCTGTGTTTGCAAACAAGATTTTTGGCTGGTCCCAAGGCCCTCTTTAGCCTGTAATGAAAGCAGAGCCGTTGTTTTGGTGCAGAGATCACCTCGGTGTTTCCAACAGAAGCTACATGGGAGACAGACCTTCTTGCACTAAAAGGACTCAGAAATGTCTCTTTATCTTCCCATTTGGAAACCTGGCCTGCAGTGGAGTCTGACAGGATTATTTTATTTACTCCATCTCCTGTAGCAGGGCTATTTCTGGCTGCCTGTCTGGCTACTGCTATTAAACTGCTCTCATTTTGCTTCTCATCCAACCTGCTTTGCTCGGGCAGCTCAAGGGAAGACGGCCACAGCAATAAACCACAAGCTGCAGCTTTTGCACTGCCTCTTGATTACAAGAGACACATAAAAAGCACAAATGAAAACTAAATGTGTTTCATGCAGTCACTGATCTTTCTGCACTGTCAGGAAACACTAAACACAGGGCCCTCTGCAAGGACTGCTCAGCTATTGGGGAAAGGAGAGTGGAATTCAGAGCAGGAACTCTGTTAACCCTTCCTCTTTCACAGTGTCATTCCCAGCCCCGTGCCACAGTGCCCTGGAGCCCATTGGGGGAATTCAAATCATTACCCAGAACAGAAAAAAGAAGATTCTCATCTGCTGAGAACCTCGAGCATCCCCAAAGTGACCATAATTAATGCTGCGTGTCACAGGCCTGGATGTTAAGCACCGTGATTTGCAAATCTAAAGCATCTCCGTGTCAAACTCTCTCAACTTCAGGGTGATAAGGAAAGTGGACCCTGTGCCTTTAAGGCAGCATCTTTCAGTGTTACCATCACCCAGGATTGCCTTCATTTCTTGCTAATTACGGCCAGCAACCCAGAACAGGCATTTTTCTCCTGATTATACACATATGGCAAGGCACTGCTTGCTCCCTGCCCAGCCTATTCCCTTCTGCCTTCCCAAGAGGCACTTCTGCATGAGGGTATCCAACCACCACTCTGTCCTCAAAATGTGGGCAATGTCCCAGTCTCTGGTTCAGCAAACATGGGCAGGAATTCACTGGGAGAGTCTGACATTAATCCAACAGCTGGAAGTTACCTGGCTTTGCAAGGAAAATCCGGATCCTGAGCTCTCCCAGTGGCTCTGGATCAGGAGTTGTAGCATCCAAAGTGGTGTTTCAGCACTCAGTTTGTTCAACAAACCTGAAATGACTGACAAGGCCATTTCATCTTGATCAAACCCCTCACTGCCTGGCACCAGGAAAGAATTCAGTGGTGGTGTTAGGAAGTGACCAGAGCTGTCTCAGATTTATCTGCAAAGCTTGGAAACTATTTTTGTGAAAATTATCCCCCACAAGTTGCTCTGCAAGGTGTTTGCCAGCAGGGAGAGGTGCCTGCCTCTCCAAGAAGTGTCAGCTTCTCCACCTGCTGCAAACCCTAGTGCAGCTTTCCTGCTTGGAAGAAAGACTTCAGGACACCCACAGTGGTGGAAATAATTTCTGCCAAGCACATTTGAGTGCAGCCCTGGGTAAACACTCATTTCCCAGCCCAGGGCTCTGTCTGAAGACAAGGTGGTCATGGAAATGCATTCAGGAATTCCCAGTCTTGTAGGTTTAAAAAGCAGGCAACAACCAGGTGAGAATATCAGGAAGAATCATCCTGAGAGTTATTCCCCCTCACAGAAATGCCCAACAAAAAAAAGGCCCTGGAACCTTGAAACATTTTCAGACACCAAGAGCAAGGGGTGGCAAAGCCTCTGGAGAGCAGGGCACGAGCAGAGCAGCTGGGGTTTGTCTGGAAGATGTCACCTGCTGCTGAAATACCTGCACAGCCAACAGTGCTCCTTCCACAGGGAACCCTGCATGGGCCAGCAGGTAAAAACCTCATCTCCCACTGCTTGAACTGTGAGCAGGAAGCTGCAGGGTGAGCCCACGGGGGAACAAGGTGTGGAGACAATCACAGGGAATGACAGAATGCCAACAGCAGAACTGTCACAGAGCTCAGGGGAGCAAACTCTGTCCCACCAGCAACTCCTGGATCACCCTCCCCAACCACAGGATCCATCAGAATTAGCAGGGAATGCAAACACCTTCCTGCAGTATTTATGTAAGGGCATGGATTTTATGCAAGATGGAGAAGTGCAAAGACTTTTATTGTGCAGTGAAAATTCTTTAAATACCAGTGCACAAACAGGATGTAACTTTATATAAACAGGAAAGATGCACCCCTGAGTGTCTCTCAATCACCTGAGGTATTGTCTAGATGTTACCTGTTATGGTAACAGGTAAACAATCCCCTATAAAGTCCCAAACTACAATATTCTCACACAATTAGTCAAGAAAATCACCAGCCCATAATTCTTTCCTCCAGCCCATCTCAGGTGACCTGGATAGATTTCCATGGTCACCTCTGGGCCTAGAGAAAAGCTTATTCTGGGCCTTCCAGGCCTGCTTTTCTACACCACCCATAGTGTAACCCTACACCTTCCCAGGTCAGGAAGGAGAGGAGGATGTGCAGGTACCTGCAGGGAAGATCCGAGCAGTGAGGGATCCTGTCTGCAAGATGTGTTTGCCTTCTAAAGCCACTCGGGATATCTCCCATGCCTTCATCAAACTCAGGCATCTGTGGCATATTTAAATAAGGAATTAGCTCCTTGTTTCTATTAAAAATCTCTTTGGGCCAACAAAGAGATAAAAATCAAGCACTGTAATAAAGTATTTTCATATAGACTGTGTCACGATGAGGGATGTCTCATCCCTGTTCATTTATTACTCCTGAAGAAAACCCACAAATGCAGATTTTCTGAAGATTCACTGAGCTGTGCCATCCTAAGTGGTTCCAAAGCTGCTCTCAGGGGTGTGTGGGACAGATTTCATATCCCTCAGTTTTAGAGCAGGGGGTAAGGAAGGCTGGCCCCAGCTCCCCACACCTTGAGGTAAATGGTGCCTCCCTCAGGAGCCCCAGCCCTGAAGCAGAGCTGGTCCTGCCTTTTGGGATCTGTCAGGGAGGTCAAGGACTGCAAACCACTGAGATTTATTTTATATATGGGATATGTGGTCCCAAAACGTGAGCCACCACTCTTCTGAATTCCAGCCTTGGACAATGATTCTGAGCACAGCAAAGCACGACCAGGATGGGAGAGTCCAGAGCCTGAACAGCAGCAGCTGCAGTTTGGTGCTGGAAACAGAGACACAGAAGCTGCAGTGGGGTCTGAGCCCTGTGCCCACAGGGTCACCAGAGCACCAGGTGCCACCCCCTGCCCTGTCACCCCAGAGCTCAGTGGGCACACACTGTGCCACGAGGCCTTGGCAGATCCTTGCTGTCCCCTGGCACAACCCACAGGGTGCTTTCCACGCAGGTGCAGCACCTCCACACCCCCAAAAAATGCCTTTTCCATGCAGAATGGAGGAGGACAGTGTCACACTGACCCTGTTTGCACACTGATGGAACCCTGCTGGCCCCCAGCAGCCCGCTGGGAATTGCTGACCACTCTCCACTCGTGCTGGTGACCACAGAAATCCCAGCCATGGTTTTCCCAGAGTTAAGGGAATGCTCAGGACCTCTCTGGACCAGACCCAGTGCAAGCCACACTGGATGCTGCCTCCTGAATTGAAAATTCAGGGTCACAAAGAGCAGGAGGTCAGGATTGGAAAGGAAACGAGCTGTGCACCTCCAGCCTCACTGCAGCTCTCACTGCTGCTCTGTGGCTGCCTCTGTGCAAGGAGGGAAAGGCACAGCAACAAGGAGGGCAAAAACAAGCACAGGCATTCCAGGAGGCAGGATTTCAGTCAGCCATGACTCAGGAGAAGAAAAGTGCCACCCACTGCAGTGCCCGGGCCACAGAGGGGACAGTGATGCCATGCTGAGTCAGGAGCCACCCACGTCCCCACCCACGCCCTGCCCGTGGTGCCAGGGCCTCCTCAGAGGGTGCCAGGCTCAGCCTGTCCTGAGCCCAGGAGCTGTGACAGAACACAGCCCTGCACAGTCCTGTGTGGCTGCAGGGAGTGACAGCAAATCCCGAGCTGCCACAGCCAGGACTGAGGAGCTCTGTCCCTTCGTGTCACACAGGAGTGGTGGCAGTGAGCTGGGAGCACCTCAGTGTGACACAGGGGTACCAGAGCTGCTGCTGGACACGGTTTCTGTGGATCACCTGCTGCTATGGACACCCCAGCATCCTGCACTGCCCTCCCACCTTCCCCACGGGCTCCAGGGCAGGGAGGGGCCCTGTAAAACCCAGCACGGCGCAGACAGGAGGGTGAGGCTTAACAAGCCTCTCCCCAAGCAGCAGCACAGACACCCAGCACAGCCTGGCCGCTGCTCATCACCATCTCAATGCAGCAATTGGGCTGTCAGCCCCGGTGCCAGCTTTTGTAGTTCATACAGGAATTGCAGGGCTATCTAATCCCAGATCACAGACTGCAGCCAAAACCTAAAACGAGAAGGGAGGCAACGAGCCAAACCAGGGGCACATGAGATAAAGGCATGAAAAGAGCAAGTGGAGGCTGGATTTGCTGTGAGCACAAAAATCCTTCTATCACAGCGTGCTCCCCATCCCGAGCATGTGGACTGTCCTTCCTCAGGGCTCTCCACATCCCCTCCTGCACGTGCAGCCGACAGCCACCGTGCCCTGAAAACCACTTTGGACTGGCAAGCCTGGCCACAGCACGCCCTTAGCTGTGTCCTTACCTTCTTGCAGAGAACCATCTGGTGATCAAAGAGGAAGAAAACTCGCTGCTGGTTCCGTCCATAAGGCTGGTAAATCCAGGACATCTCTCCCGTGTAGATCAGCTCCGAGCTGCGGTCCAAGATATCATCTCCCTGCAGGGCACAGGGAACGAGGCTGAGTCAACTGCACTGCACAAGTTTTGTCTTTGCACGGTGAGGAGAAGCAGCAATTGAGTAAGATTGTGGCCCTTCTGCAGCTCTCAAAGCCACCCCATCTGATTTTGGACCAGAAACTGGGATTAGGGGATAAGTCTGAAGGAAGGGCAATAAATGAAGTGTGGATGCTCAAAACACGGTCACTACAGATCCCACTGCAATGGGAAAGAGCTGCCCCAGACACCGTCCCCTCTCCCCTCCCCAGGTCCCCCCAGACCCTTGGATCTTGCTGCAGGTGCAGGTGGCACCAGGCAAACAAAGCCCCTTCCTCCTGCCCACCCCTGAGGCACTTTGAATTCAGGGCACCAAATTCCCTGCACGCTCCCCCTTTAAAGCAGCACCCCCAAAGCATTTCCCCCCCTGAAATCTCCAGCCAGCTCCAAAAGCCTGGCACAGGCTGGGGTATCAGCTCCCCACCTCTGAGGCTGCCAGAACTCAGCCCTCTGCATTGCTGCCTCTCTTCCCACTCACCCAGGCACTGCCAGTCCCTCCTCCCACAGCTCATTAGAGCTCCAAAATCCTGTCAGGACCACCCTGGCTCCTGTGGCAGCCTCGGAACCCCCTGGCTGGCCAGGCCTCCCTGCTGGCTGCCAGAGTGCCCTCACCCTTCCCTGCCTCCGGCAAACGCTTGTTTTCCTCTCCCGAGTTTTTTTTTAAGGATTCGTGAGCAGATGGTCTTGAAAACACAGCACTCTCTCTCTCCCACTCTCTGAGAGAACAAATGCAGTCACCCTCCACTAATTGGAATGAGCTGGACTTTTTAAAAAGTTAATTAAAATCTATTTATTAAAAAATGGGTGAATTCACCACCACCTGCCCTGTGGGCATCTCGGCGGAGCAGCGAGGGAAGGAGGCGGGATGGCTCCAGCTGAAAGGTAAGGAGCAGGATTCAGGAGCAGGATTCAGGAGCAGGATTCAGGAGCAAGTCAGAGAAGAGCTTTTTTTTTTTTCTTTTTGGCTGTGAACTACTGCAGTTCTGGCTCTGATGCCAAGCTGGAACTGATTTCTGGGACGAGAGCATCCCAAAAATCCCAGCAAACAGCTTGGAGAGGCTCAGCCAGCTTTGGGGGGCAGCTAGCTAGACACAGACTTCTGGTGCTGCTCACACCTGCAGGTGCCAAGGCAGCCAGGAGTCCCCCCCCACTCCTGACTCCGTGGTGAGGATTTCAAACTGCTGCTCAGGTAAATGTGTAATTAACCTCTCAGCATTGATTGGGAGCGACCGCCCGTGTCCCCGGGCCCTGTGACAACAGCAGCTTCATTAAGTCACTGCATCACCAAGCTGCAGCACAGACTTGCAAATCGCCTCAGCCAGGGCTTTATCCACATCCCTGCCTCTCTCCTGTGCCTGTGCTGCCCCAGGGGATGATGAGGGACAACTCCCCAGGGACACGGAGGGTCAGTGCCCCAAGGGACGGGCTGTGATCACCCAGTGCCTCAGCAGGGTCCCACTGCTGCCACAGCTCAGGGGGACACGAGCCCCAGGACAAGAAGGCTCTGAAGGAAACACACCAGCTCCAGAAATGGTGAGCTCTCCTGGCCTCACATGAGCTTATATGAAGAAGATTCCCACAAGCCTATGGATGGGAGCTTTAGGAGAGGGGGCGAGCTTAGGAGAGGCTGGCTGCTAAAAATAGAAAGGCAGCTTTGTCTTTTACTCCTGTGGTAGCATCTGAAGCCTGAGGACACACAGAGGGCTCTGTAAACACTTCTACTTGATTAGCTGAATCCAAACTGTGTAGTCCCTGCAAGCAACATAACCCAAAAACATCCAGATCCGAAATGATGGGATTTGTGTTGCGTTTCTTATGTGGGGGAAACGATTTCTATATCCAGTCTATAGGCCAGAAATAGCTGACTTCCCACTTGGGGTGAGCAAACTGGGAAGCACAGATTGTAAGGAGTTTGGGACTGGCACGTGGCTGGCAAAGAGCAGCGTGGCCATGGTCCTGCCCTGCTCCTCCAGCCTGGGCTGCTGTGCCAAATCCCACAGCTGAGCCTCAGGGCAGAACCTCTGAGCCTCCAAAGGCTTTTCCTGCCCTGATGTTGCCTTTTCCCCCCAGCCTGGAAAAGAAACTCGAGATCATTTTAGCAAGGAGGGGATATAAAAGGGAATCTTTATTTTGAAGGTTTTCAGGAGCAGTTATGGAAAGGTGTCCATAAAAGCCCAGCCCCTCCAGGGGTGAGGACATATTTATGGCTTTTAGGAAGTTAGCAGAATTGATTAAAAGCACCAATTAGGAGAACAAGTGGCGATTCAATTCCCCCTCAGGTCCAGCCCCTTCCCTGGAGCCCCACTCTCAGCACTGGCTGCACTCTGCTTATGAAAATGAACCTCAGAGTTGTTCTCGGCCTTGGTTCCCAGGAAGAGCCGAGATAGGACAGGGCCCTGCACCCCCCTGGGGCTTGGAGCTCTGGAATTTGTTTTGTCTTTCTGCTTAGGGAAAGGCTATGGAAAGGTACTGGAAAAACTAGCTATTAATACAGTAGGCTCCAGAGCTACAAATGTATGTGCAGAGAGTACAGAGAACATATAAAAGAAAAAAGGCAGAAACCAAACAGCATCACTGACACGGCTGCTCCTCTCTGAACAGCAGGAATTGTCTCCTCCTGGGCACCACTGAGGGGCTCAGGGGGCAGTTGTAGGGTGGGGGACAAAGAGGGACATTGGCTTTTCAGCCCCAGTGCCACCCTGGCTCCCCCGGCCTCGATCCCTGCTCCAGCCACACTTCCCCAAATGCCTCTCCCAATCCCACGCCTCCAGATCTGTACAGAACCAGGAAAAAATCTCCTTTTTCTTCTCCATTTTCCCCCAACTCCCACAGAGGCTGGATCATCTGTATCCTTCTGTGAGTTAAGAGAAACCCTGCTGAAAAAGGAAGAGGCTGAACTTTAGCTGCTCTGAACTGGCAGGCGCTCAGCAGAGCCCAGCAGCAGAGGGGCTGAGAGAAGCCCTGACTCCTGACGCCTTTTCCAACCTGAACTCTGTCCCAAAAACCTCCAACAAAACCCCTCAGCACCCCCCCAGCTGCATCCAGGGTTTCCAGAGCACATCCTGCAGCACCCAGAGGGCAGCCCAAGCAAAGCTGACTCCTCTCTTCTTCCCAGTCCTTGGTGAGCAGTAATGGGAGCAGAAGGTCACCCAGATCCGGGCTGGATGTGAGCTCCCTCGAGCCCTGCAGTGACACAGGAGTCCCCAGGCCAGTCCTGACTGTGACAGCACGGGGTCAGCTCTGCTGCTGCTGCTGCAAAGACGTGGATCCCCAGCTCCCCAGCTCTGCAGCTGGCAGGAACCAAAGAGGTTTAAAAGTGTCATGAAATAAATGCTGTTGGAGCAGCAGGGGATCAGGGAAGGGCTTGGCACTGAGAGCTGCTCCCCCTCCCCAGGAGCTTCCCTGGGCTCAGGAATGCCCACAGCCCACCAGAGCTGCTCCCCTGCCCCCCAGCCCCCCCTGAGCCAGCCCTGTGCTGTCCCTGCTGGGCTCCAGGAGGGGATTTGTGCCCTTTCCCAGCTCCCTGGGAGCCAGCAGGGCTCTCCCGTGCCTGACCCTGCTGTTCTGCAATTAGAGACTGACAGGCTGATTAGCACCCGGGGCTACACTGAGATCACAGAAAGGAACACAGTGAAATGTTGTCCTTTTCAACAGGCTCAGTTTTGATACCTTCTGTTGCTGGGGAGAGGGGGGGGGGAAAGGAAGAAGAAGAAGAAAAAAGAAGGCTCCATGTCAGTCCCTGCCGTGGTTTTATTCCCAGGAGGGTTTCTCATCAGGCTGTCCTCACTCTGGTGGTTACAGGCAGCTTCCTCTCATGGCACTCTTGGATTCAGCACGGCATCAGGCTGAGGCCAGTGATTACAGATTACATAATTAAGGGCAGCAACTCTTGATTTAAAGGACCCGTAAATAACAGGAATAAGAAGAAATTTAAAAGGACAACGCTCATTATATTTCCCAGCTATATATATTTCTCCCTTCATGGAAATTTAATTCTCTTGGAAGCTGCTGTAGTGGCAACCCATGGGAATCTTTGGTAGAAATACCTAAATATCTACACAAAGCAAAGTAATCTGTATAAACAGCAAGTTCAAACCCATCCAGGCTGATGAGCAAGGCTCTGTCCTGTGGCAAACATCCCCCTGTTGGATCAGGGACCTCTACAGATCTCCTCCCAGGGAATGGGAGCCACATCACCTCCCTCCTGCAAGGAAAAACTGGGCTGAAAGGGAGGAAAGTGTTGCTGGAGGGCTGGAGAGGGAGCCTGAACTGCTGCAGTGATTGTTGCTGCATTTTGGTTTGATGTGGTTCAAGAGCTGTGTGAAAAGGCATCAAACTGAGCAATTCCAGGTGTGCTGAGGCACAGACCTGTTCTCCATCACACCATCCACGCAGGGCACTCAGGGAGGCTGTGCTGGGTCGTGCCCATGGGAACAGAGCCCAGATCCTGCCCAGGAGCAGAGCCCAGCGAGCTGGGCACACTGGCACAGGTGACACAGTGGCACACTGGCACAGCACTCCACGAGCTCACAGGATCCCTGTGGGGAGCAGGAGAGAGGGACCAGGAGCAGAGGGGAAGGCAGGGATGCACCTCTGAGCAGTGTAAACACAGCCCTGCCCAAGCTGGGGCTGGCAAGGCCTTGGGAATGATGATGGGCTTTGTGGAAATCCCTTTCTAATCCTGCTCTGGTTTTGTGTGGAGCCGTTCCCACCAAGCTCTGAGGGCTGGAGCTCCCTCAGAGGGCAGGAGCAGGGAGTGGATCAGCAAAGGCTGCCCAGGATGGGCTCTGGCTGTCCCCTTTGAAGCCAGCTCCGTGTGCTGGGTTGCCTTGCTGCCTTGAAATGTCACCGGTTTGATCTGAGGGTGTTTCACTCTGAGCAAGGGGGGAAGTGGAGCTGGAGCATCAGGAACACTTCAGAGCTGTCAGGCACTGAAAGGGCTCGGCAGGAGGTGGTGGAAGCCCCAAATCTGAGCCATTACCAGCTCAAAGGACAAAAGGCACTGCAGGAGTGGTGTGGGCAGCACCTCTCCGGGTCTGTTTATACCCCGGGAATTCAGGTTACAAAATAAAGGAGTGAGTCAGAGCAAGCCAGGCTCCTGGGTCAAACCCACATGGCCACAAATGACACAGGAACACAGCTCAGAGTGGCCGGGAACATTTCTGATTCTCAGCAGCCCGTGAGATCAGAACCTTCCCCTAAGATTCTGCTCAGTCATTATGTGTCTAATGATGCCAAAGCTGCCAAGAATTCCTTCAGACTTCAGGCCTGGCTGTCCCTCGTGCCAGGCCACCCTTTCCTGCTCCCACTAGCAATTTCAACCATCTTTGCAGGATTTCTTGGGAAAAAACCTCCAGCTTTGGTTAACTCAAGGATATTTTCAGTTTCCAAATATTCATCCTGAAATTCACCACCATGGGATAAATTTTTATCCCATGGAGGGATAAAAATTATTCCTAAAACATGGGATTCAGTAAAACCCCTCTGCTTAAAACAGCTTGGACATGTCCTGACTTTTCTTATTTGTTTTAGGATCAGCATTCCCAACACCACCCTCTCCTTGCAAGAAAATGCACACACACTTTGTGTACGAGAACATTTCAAATATTCCCTCACTAAGTATTTTTTGTTTGCTTGGGAATTTTTTCTCCTTCTTTAACAAATCTCTTTCCACCATCTCCTCACAAAACACGGGTAAATTTAGAAACCAAAACGCAGCTTCAGATCAGAGAATCAGCATCATCAGTCTCGAGATGCTGGGGAAAAACAGACATTGCTCCAAATGAAATATTTCCACATGCTGAAACATTCAGCCACTGAAATCATTCACCAAGTGCCAACACAGTGGGAATTTGGGAATTTAGCTCTATCTGGTGAAGAAAGCCCAAACTGGTAATTTTTTACTCCTGGTTCCTATTTTCTTGTGGTCGGTGCTGCTTTCAGGGGGTCTCAGGAAGGCTGAGCTGTGCTCTGGAGCCACTGGGATGGACAGAACAGCTACAGAAAGGTCTGATTAGAGCAGGAGCAGGGCCAGCAAAGCTGGGAATGACAGCTGTGGGTTCCTCTCTCTGCTCAGGGAGCTTCACACGGGCTGGACAGGCCCTGTGGCAGCACAGCAGTGACAGCAGTGACAGCAAACACCGACTGGGAGCCGTGGCCTTCTCCTCAAACCACGAATGTCCCTTCCCTACAGCCTGGAGAGGCTGGGGACACACACAGGAGGTCTCTCCTGTACCCCAAATCTGCACAGAAGCCAAAGCTCTGAGCCCTCAGGGGCTGTGTGGAGAGCCAGCCCCAGTGATCCGTGTCCCACCGAGTGGGATTTGGGGTCTGCAGTGCCTCAGGAACACCTGCACACATCTCAGCACATCCAAGCACTTCCAAAACTCTCAGCTTTTCATTTCTCCCACTCTCTTCCTGCCTTCCACTGTGGCTCACTTCTGGGTATTTTGGGTTTCTGTGCATCCTTCTGGCTGTTCCATGGACAGCTGTGGAGTGGGGGCTGGATCTGATGATTCAGAATTGCTTCAGAGGAAAGAATCAAGCAGTGAAATCCTCTGCTGGGTCCAGCTCTCATCCTCTGCTTTCCCATCAAAATTCTGTGACTTTTCTTGATCCAAAATCCAGAATGAAAAGGGCAAGGAGGGTGTTTTCCTCTGACCAGGAGCTGCATTCCCATCAAATTTCTGAGCGTACCAACAGCTCTGCTGTGTTATGAGAAGCTGAAGGATGCTGCTGCAATAATGTGCTCAAAATCTGGGATAGCTGAAAAAAGCCTGGAAGAATAATTTGGCAAGTTCCTGAGGATAGGATGGAGATAAAGAATGGGTACTGCTAAGCAGGAATGAATTATCAAGGATAGGGCTAAATAAAAATGAATTATCAACTGAGCTAATGGAAGAGAAAAAGCAAGTGCTGTTCCACAGATCCTGCGTGGAGGTCACCTTGGCTTCCCTCTCACACATGAATATTCACTGACTTGGAATGGATCTGTCCTTAATCCAGATTTATTCACAGCCAGGGTCTCCCAGCTCCTCACAAATGACCCCCATTAGCTCATCCCATGGCACACTCCAGGCTGAGCACGGAGCTGATGGTCCCGTGCCTCCTGCAGAGCAGTTTCCTCATTCTGGAAATGAGTCTGGTGGCAGTGAGAGATGTTCCTGAGCAGTGAAACAATCAGACACATCAGCCTGTGCTCTCTGCTCTCCCAGCCCGGCTCTGATTGCTGCATTTATGTGCTTCATTGTGTGTTTTATCACCAGGGCCAGGGCTGAACCCAGCCTCCATCACAGCAATGAAACTAATTCAGCCAAGGAGGACACAGGTGATGCACCTGTATTCCTCTCCCTCTCCTCGCAGCCTTCGCAGATCTTTGCCAGAAATAAAATAATTAAGGGATTAACGCCTCTTTCCCCCATACTGATTTCCACAGTATGATCCCAATGACTGGAATGTGGAGTTATTTCAGGCTTCACAAGTGAGGAAGCAGAAAGGCTGCTCCATCACTCTGATTATCTCCCTGCTGAACACATGGGCCGATGACAACAGCGAGAGGATTTACAAAAACGTTTGTCCTCAATCTGCTGCAAACCCTATTTAGGGATTACTTCCATACAATGATTTTTAAAAATCAGGGACAAAAAGAAAGGGAGAACATAATTTTAGTATGGCTTTTCTTCCAAACACATGGCACAAATGTAGAGACTGAAGGCCTGTGGTGAGGAATCCTTCTGCTGACTCTGCCTTCCCTGTGCCTCTCAGCTCCTTAATTACACCATCACTACACACAGGGCTGCTTCAGAAATATCTTTAAGTGGGAAGTCATTTATAAAATGCAAATTGCATCTCGAACTCCACTTTAACACTTTGGCTTCCAGTCATAAAGCAACCACCAGAAGGATTTTCTTCATTTTCTTAACCTCTTGCAATTCCCAGGGCTTTTTGCTGAGTCTTTCCCTCCTTCCTCCCCAGGGACAGAGCACAGAGGCAGAACGCACACAGAGCTTGCTCCAAACCTCACCTACTACCAGCACTGCAATCACAAAAGTCACTCCAGGTTGCCAGTGATAAAATTGGAACTGGACCCTGGATTTTCTTCAGGGCACCATTAACCTTTCAGCACCACCCTGAAGTCATGATTGTGCCTTCTCCGCCCCAGGCTTAACCCCAAACGATGGGAAAGGAACTACAGGGTCTCAGATAATTCAAGCCCAGCCTGGAATTTGCCCTTGCCAGGCTCCCAGGCCAGGGTTACTGTACCTCCCAGTCCAGGACAGAGGCCTGCCACTGAGCTATCTTGTCGATGTTCTCCAGCCTCCGCTTGCGCTCGTTGATCTGGAGGGTCACGTTCCTCATGACGGCGAGGGCAGCGGCCACGTACCTGTAGTCACTGCACACAGAGGGAAAGGCCATCAGAGGCAGCAGGACACAGCCAGGGCTCTGTCACAACCTCACCAGCCCACAGGGACACGGGAAGGGGTTGGTGCCTTTTTCCTGCTCTTAGGAAATCAAAGCTCAGACAGGCTCAGAGGGTTGGGGTCGTTCCCCTCGGTGTTTCATAGGATCCCATTCCATGCATGGCTTCACCCAGGTGACAGCGTCACAATGTCCCCCCACCCCCAGTCGAGGGTACAATTAAAGCCCTTACTCATTAGCATATCTAACGAGAGGGCCCAAGAAGGGGCTGGGCTGGGCTCACTTCTAGTTTACAGAATCTGTCCTGCCAGGGCACCTTGAGTTCTTGTGACAATCGAATGTTTGGTCTCTGGCTCTCCAGCTCTGGGGTGTTTGGTCTCCCAGCCTTTGGGACACCAAGAAACCAGGCTGAGTGATCACCTAAAGCATCACAAGTGTGCGTGCTGATGCTTGTGGATGTAGGGAACTGTGTGAAAGGTATTTAAGAGAAAAAGCGAAAAATCCTTCAGGCATCAGGGCAACTCCTTTTCCATCTGGATCCTCCCAACGGAGCAGCTCGATGGGAACTGGAGTTGGGAGCCCTCTGGAACCCAGCACTGGTGAGCCCTTGACGGCCTCAAGGTGCCCAGCTGAAGAGCCTCCTAAAGCCAGGCTGAACACTTCTACAGCCTCTGTCTCTGGCACAAATTTTTCTGGTTTTAAAATGAACATTTAGGAAAGGGTTCATTTGGACAAAAAGCAGAGCACCTTCCAGCCACTCCCAGAGCAGCCACCCCATGGAATTCACCCTCACTGCAGATTCAGGTGAGCAATTCAAGCAACTCTTTTTTCTCCCCTTCATGGCCCTGTGAGTGCAGTAACAGAGTGAGAACAGGCTCCTGCCAGGGCCACTGAGGATGACGATCAGTCTTTTCAAAAAGTGATGCTGAAATCAATGCCATTGATTGCTGCCCTGTGCCTGCTTTTCCATTCCAAGGAGCTGTAACGTTCATTTCCATTGGGAAGACAGGCAAGGCCAGCTGCCACAACAGCACCATAATGTATTATTAACTTAAGGGCTGCTATTGATTGCTGACTAATGAGAAAAACTGCCATCCTGGGCAGCTGCAGGGGGAATGGCTTTATTGATTATTGCTAAGGATTGTGCTGGTGACAGCTAAAAGAGGGGTGAATGCTGGGAATTAGATGCCCTCTCCATGTGATCCCAACAGGATAAATACTTGGAAACAAACACGCTGTGATGTACAGAAAATATTATTTGCTCTTTTGGTTTCCTTGCTTGGATGAAATCTTGGGCTGAGTTTTCATTTTTTTCTTAAATTCTTCCGTCCAAATTCTAGGTGTGGTTAGAAAAAAATCCCACAAATTCCAGGAGAGCAGGACAGGTACCTCAGCAAAATAAAGGAAAATAGGGGATGGGCTGCCTGATAGATCCATCACAGAGAGGTCTGGGTGGGAAGGGACCTCTGGGATCCATCCCCAGCCATGGGCAGGGACACCTTCCACTATGCCAGGGTGCTCCAAGTCCCATCCAACCCAGCCTTGGTTGGAAGTGATCGTGCTACACAACAAAAAACTCCTCGTGCCTCCCTTTGTGGGAGCATCAGTGTGAAGGGAGCGTTGGTTGTGTCAGGGAGGAAAGGAGCTGTGCCAGGGTGGCCTGGAGAATATCCATGGGTTTTTTAGGGAAACAGGAAGGATGTGGAGAGGCAGGGAGAGGTGCAGGGTTTGCAGACAGTCACTGATGCTCTCCTGGCAGTGATGCTCACGGGCACTCCCTGGCAGAGTCTCCTCACGTTAAGTGTTCCTGCATTCCCAACTCCAGCTCCCTCCTGCTCTGGGAATGCTCAGCACTCCAGCAAGCTGCACTCAGGGCCTTCCTACACTGAATTGATATAAAGCTGAAGCAGATCTTTAAGAGGTGAACAGATGTGGCTCTGTGAAAATCTGGAATGAAGCAGGCTGCAAACAGGCAGCAGTTGGAGGGAGGCAGGCTCTGAGCTCACCCCCATCCTGCCTCCACACAGAGTGGGACGGTGCCAGCCGTTTATCTTGGGAATGTTAATTCCCTAATTCCAGTGAGGAAACCCCAGCCATGTTTTCCTGTCACGCTGTAATGAAGAAAAGACTCGGGACTGAACTTTTTGGGCTCCCAGCCCATGTCTGTGGCAGAGTTGGCAAAAACTTAGAAGGAAAAAAACCAACAGAAGCAGAGCGTTTGGCCACGAGGCAATAATAGGATCCCATGAAGCATGAGATGGAGGTAAATAAATGGTTTGTCAATTCTGTTGGGACTGCAGTGGCCACTTCCCAGTGCTCCATCAGAATCCAAGTGCAGATCCTTGCCAAGCATCACATGCTATCCTGGGGAGCCTGCTCTGGATTCTGGATTCAGCACTGTCCTGACCTGGTGCAGGGAAAACCCACAGCTCTGCAGGTGTGGTGGTAGTGAAAAGGAAGGAAAAAAAGAAAAAGAGGATCATGTTCTGTAGGGTTACACTATGGGTGTTATAGAAAGGCAGGTCTGCAAGGTTCAGAGTAAGTCTTTTCCCTAGGCCTGGTGGTGACCATGGAAACACATCCAGGTCACCTGAGGGTGAAGAAGGATGGGTTTGTGATTTTTTTGATTAATTGTGTGGGAATATTGTGGTTTGTGACCTTCCAGGGCATTGTTTACCTGTTACCATTAACAGGGAACATCTAGACAATACTCCATGTGATTGAGAGACACTCTGGGGTGCATCTTTCCTGTTTATATGAGGTTATGTCCTGTTTGTGCACTGGTATTTAAAGAATTTTCACGACACAATAAAGATCTTTACACTTCTCATCTTGTGTGAAGTCCATACCCTTGCATAAATACCACAATGCTCCTGTTAGATGAAGCTCATTTCTGTGCTTTCCCTGGGAATCCTGGGCTTTTTCATGTTTTGCCTCACTCCAGGGCTGGGATATGGCCCTGGCTCAGTGCAGCCACAAATTCCATCCCTGTGCTGTTACAGCTTCAGGGGTTACTCCCCCTAATGCAAGGTGAGAAATCTCAGCCTACCTTCCCTTCCCAGAGCATGGAGAAGCAGGAGGAATGGAGTGTCCATGGCAGTGCAGTGACACAGAGCCCTCAGGCTGAGTCACCCAAGTGCTGCTGAACCACAGGAGAGCTCCCAAGGCTCCTCAGAACACGACTCTGTGATCCCTGAACAATCCCAGAGGGAACAGGAATGTGCTCCCAAAATAACCCAAGCCCTGTGTTATCACCCTGCCCACATCCCCTTTGCCACCAGCTCCCAAATAACTCACAGAGGGTCATTTTAAACACCCTCCTCTTGGGAAGCCACATCTGAGCTCCCAGGCAGCCCTGTGGGTCCTCACGTGGCTGCTGAGGGGAAAACCCACAACCTGTGGGATCCCAGAGCTGCTTTCTGATGCCCTGAGGTTCCCACGAGTCCACTCCAAGTTTGATTTGGTCTTTGGAAAAGCAGGAACTGGATCTGGAACCAAAGGTTTGTCCAAATCGGTGATTTTGGGCATTTGGCTACCCTGAATCACTCAGACCTGTGGGTCAGGTCAAAGCCAATCAATGCATCTCTGCTCACATCACACTTCTGCTCTTCTGGAGTTGGGCTTGGGAAAAACAAGCTGTCAAACACTTGCAGAAGTTTCTGAAACATCTCTGGTCTTTTTTTTTGTTCTCACTTGCTTTTAAATGGGTTTTCGAAAAAGAAGAATTGGCAGGGCAGGAGCAAATCTGCTCTCCCAGGGCCTGATTCCTTCACCTTATTTTCACAGCAGTAAATCCCAAGTGGTATCACAGGCACTGCTCCTGATTCACACTGTCAGGCAGCCAGGCTGATTGTCCTCAGCAGTAGCAGCAGCAAAAGAGATCCTGGAAATTCTGGGAAGCAATCAAACTGTGGGTGCTCCTCTGAACCTAAACCCCGTGGCAAAACCAGGGATAGGACTGGGCTGAAAAAAAAGCTGAGCAGGTTTGGAGCTCTTCCCAAAGCAGGCTCCAGCTGCAGATCCTGGGCCTGCACTCACTGTGTGCCCAGGTCCTCCCTGGGAGCAGGGAAGGAGCCTCTCAGACCATTGAATGCTAATTAGGTAATTTTTCCAGTGCAACTGGTAGCATCAGAAAGTACATCCAAGGGTAATTAGTTCACATGTCTGATTAGAACAGGGCTGAGTGTGTCCCCATCGAGAATTGCTGCTTTGAGAAGCCTGAACTGTCTGCTGACCCTTTGTCCTGCTCCCATTTATCCAGGATGTCACAGGGACAAGAGCTGGACTGAAGATCCCAAGCCCTGGGGGGAAAGGAGCAGTGGACAGAAAACCCCAAGCCCTGAGTGGGAAGGAGAAGAGACAGAAAGCCCCAACCCTTGGGTGGGAAGGAGCAGGGACTGAAAACCCCAACCCTTGAGTGGGAAAGAGCAGGGACTGAAAACCCCAAGCCCTGAGTGGGAAGCAGCACTGGACAGAAAACCCCAAACCTTGGGTGAGAAGGAGCACTGGACAGAAAGCCCCAAGCCCTGAGTGGAAAGGAGCAGGGACAGAAAGCCCCAGACCTTTTGTGGGAAGGAGCAGGGACAGAAAGCCCCAAGCCCTGAGTGGGAAGGAGCAGGGATGGAAAGCCCCAACCCTTGGGTGGGAAGGAACAGGGACAGAAAACCCCAACCCTTGGGTGGAAGGAGTACTGGACAGAAAGCCCCAAGCCCTGAGTGGGAAGAAGCACTGGACAGAAAGCCCCCAGGCCTGGTGGGGAGGTGCCTGCTGGGTTACCTGTGCTCCTGGGCCGTGTACTTGAGCAGCTCTGCCAGCTGCAGGGGGTACTTGCAGATCTTCTGCACGGGTGTGAGCAGGAAGCCGTCGATGGCGATGTCGATCATCTGCTGCAGCAGGCGGCACGCCTCGAAGAAGTGCTGGTACCTGCTGTCCTTCATCAGCTTGGAGAGCTCCATGCACGCGTCCAGGTGGTTGTTACAGTACTCAGAATAGATCCAGAAGCCGTCTTGCTGTGAAGGAACAGCAGGAGGGCAGGTCAGGCGGTGACCCCGCTGATCAACGCCACAGCAGGGCTGGGGAGGGCGCAGTCAGGTGGGATATTGGGAGAAATTCCTCCTGGGAGGGTGGGATGGAACTCCCAGAGAAGCTGTGGCTGCCCCTGGATCTCTGGAAGTGTTCAAGGATGCGCTTGGAGCATCCTGGGCTCTGAAGGTGTCCCTAGCCACAGCAGGGGCTGGAACAAAACGATCTTCCCAATCCAACCCTTCCAACCCAAATCGATCTGGATTTCTAAGAAAGCACAGCCCGAGCAGGAGGAAGGACAGATCCTACAGTGCTCTTCCTGCTTGGAGGAGCTGCTGGGAAAGGAGGGACTGCAGGGAGGGACCTGCACTCTGACACAGGGCTGAGGGCTCTGCAGGTACAGGTGTGCTCATGTGAGCCCTGCACAGAGCTGTGCCTGTTCTCAGCTCCAAACTGTGCAAGGAGGGTTCAAAAGGCACAACCCAGCAGAGCTCTGGCTCTAGATAAGACAAGAGGACAACCTTCTTGTTTCTAGAGCTCTTTCCCTGACAGATCATGAAGCACCTGGCAAATATTTAGGAGCTGGGTATGCTTGAAATTCCCTTTACAGCAGGGAACCCAAGGCACTGTGCGGATTCCCCCAGGAACAGAGCCCAAGAAAACCAAAACCAAACAAAAAACCCACTCACACACACACCCCTCCACCTTTTGGACTCGTCTAACAAGTTTTCTGGTGTCTATGTTGTTGGAATTTCCTTTTTCTGCTTTCACTGACCACAGACTGTCACCCTTAACTCAGGCCTGATTCGTCTTGGCCAGGCAGACAAGGCAATGAAAGGGCAGAGAAAGATTTCACTGGGAAGGAGATGGGCACAGCCCAGCACCACAAATTAACTCTGAGACAGCTCAGGTAAAAGCCAGGTGTGACAAACCAGTCAGTTCCACCAAGCTGTGGCCAGTGCCTTCCAAAGAAAGGACAGATTCTATTTAGCCAAAACACGAATTTAGCCTGCCCAGCAACTTCTCAGTCCCTGAGGGTCCAAACAAGCTGCTTTTCTGGGAATCCAGATCCTTCCCATCCCTGCAGCTGACCCAGCCACGCACTGACAGCTCTCTCCTCCTGAAGAAAATGAGAACAAGATGCTTTGGAGATCCCTAAACAGGATCTGAGCACTCTCACCCCTCGGTTTCCCAAATGGCTAAGCAGGGATAATTTATCAGGAGTTTATCAGCCAGCTCTCAGCCCCTGTCTGGCGACAGGCAAGTGTCAGATCTTCCTCCAGACCACAGCAGCAATTCTTGCTATTGTCACTATCAATGAATTGACAGCACAGCCTCCAGCCATGGCATTTGAGCTACTGATTCTCACCGAGATTTTGTGCAGCTCCTCAGCACAGAGGTGGAATGTGATGCTGCTTTTTGCAGGCTCTGATAAGAACCAGCCATATTAACACCTCATGCACCTTCTCAGAGGAAACCTCAATGAGAGGCCCAGGGATGTTTAGGAGATGCTGTGAAACTCTTTAGGGATGCCCTGCTGGAGTTTCAGGAATGTCTATCAGTTTCCTCAAGAACTGCTGCCCTTGCAGCACCTGTGAGCTCTGACACCCTGCTCCCCTCTCCCTCCAGGAAAGCCTCCAGCTCCAGGGCTGGCATTTATCTGCCTGACATTTCCTGGCATATTTACAACGTTGGCCAATTCATCAGCTCCTGCAGGAGGTGGTTTATGCAACAGTAGGATGGGCTGGGCAAAATCCTCCAGGATCTTCCCATCAATGTGATTCAGATACACTCAGGGTTATCCAACTGCATATCCACGTTCTCCCTCCTCTGTATCTCACAAAGTACCTGCAGAACCATGCAGCAGTCCCTGATGTGTTGCTAGAAGGGGATGATGCACAGAAGTTCAGGTTTCTCTCGTCCCTCCCCAGCCCAGCTCCCAAAAGGGACAATGCCCAGTGAACTCACGTGCTCCAGGAAGCACGGCCCAATCTCACTGAGATGGGGGTCCTCGTTGTTGTACTGCTTCTCCAGGTCCCGCACAAACCCCATCTGGAATCTGTAGATGTCCTCGATGTTCCCAAAGATGATTTTCAGCTGCTCGTCACTGAACATGTCCCTCCTCTTCCGGCACTGCTTTAGGTAACCCTGTGAGAGTGAGAGAGAAGGGCTTGCAGAGAGCAGCAAAGGCCAGGGGGCAGCCCCAGGGGGGTGTGCTCAGTGCTGGGTGCCTGTCCTGCAAACCCCACTGCCTCCAGCACCTCACAGCAAGTATCCTACAAGCACTGGTGCTTCCACGTCCTTCCAGTGGCACAGCTTCCAGAGAAAGCAGTGAGGGACTGCAGGATTCAAAGCAGGGGGAAGGAGTGCTCTGAAGAGACTGTGATGCTGTGCAGAGTTCTTTATTCTACAGACACAGACTGAGACTGCTCCAGATCACTCTGGGACTGCTGCTCACACTGCTCCTATGGCTCCTCCTGTGGCTACTGCCATGGCTACTGCCCTATGGCCACTGCCCACTGCTGGGCAGGGAAAATTCCCTTGATCCCATCCCAGCCCCAGGATGTGCCATCCCATCAACAGCAAAGAGAAACAATCCCCTAGAAGGGCACAGCCTACAATCCTCTCCCACAATGGGTGCAGAGGCCACAAAGCCATGATCCTCTTTGCCATGGCCATCCCTGGTGCCCTGGATGTGCTTCCTGGGCACCTCTGGGCCAGGGCAGAGGCTCCCTCTGGGCATTCCAGGCTGATTTTCCATAACACACACAGTGGAACCCAACCAGGGACTGTTTGAGTCTGCTCTGGTTTCTCCTTCCAGCCCAGTAACCAGGACAAGGAGGCTGTTTAATACCTTCAACAAGTTCTGTTTAATACCTTTATCAACAATCTAGACGAGGGGATCGAGTGCACCCCCAACAAGTTTGCAGCTGATGTGCTGCAGGGTGGGAAGGTTCTGAGCAAACGCCTTCATCCTCCTCCACCTATCAGGATGATCATCACTGAATCACAGAATTGTTAACAGTGGAAAAGACCTTTAGGATCCTCAAGCCCAACCAGAATGATTTTGACCAGAAACTCTGCAAGGCCAAATCTCAGATGCTGTAACTGGCCTGGTCCGTTCTGCAGCATCCTGACTGGAAAGGAACAACACAGGGGTCATCAGGAGATGACTTTGCTTACTTTGCTTGCCTTTCTTATATAGGAAGGGGGAAAAAAATGAAGGGAAGAAAACGCCAGCAGCTCCAGTGGAATGGCTAAATTTGGGAACTCGGGATGCTTAGTCACACAGCGACACTGCCAGCTGGTGACACGCAGCTGCTGGGCCACAGTGAACATTGGAACACTGCAATGAACTGTCCTTCAGCCTCACCATGTGGTTCCTGCCACGGAGAACTTCAAACATGAATGAGAAATGCAACTCTGGCCCACCTGGCCCGAACCCAACCTCTGCCATGTCCAGCTCAGCTCGGAGGATGCCGTCACCCTGAATTTCCTGGCTTTTTCAGCTCAGAAGTTTGGGTTATGGAACACCTTCCACACTTCCTAATCTAGGTCTCTGTTCCCCCAGGAGCTCCTTGATGACTCATTTCCCTGGGTTTCCCTCTCTGCTTTCCCAAGGCCACGAAGAATGGGAGCAGGCTGCTTCCCACACTGTGGGACGGTGACAGGGCAAACCAAAATCCAAACTGAGGAGAAACAACACAGAGAATCTCTGGGCAGCCTTTCCTGCTGATCTCAGAACAGCCTGGATGAAAACCCAAGGAAAAGCCAGGAAAAAGCCCTGCCTGTGCCCATGGGCAGTGTCCCCTCACTCTGCCCTGTGCCATCCCTCCCCTCCCGAGCACAGGAACATCTCCCAGCCCTGGGGCTGCCCTTGTCTCCATTCCCATCCTCCCTATTCCCATCCTCCCCGTGCTGCTTCATCATTTCTCTGGAATCACGTGTCTGCAGGAGCTGAAGCAGCACATTTCAGTGCAGGCACCTCTGCAAGCACAGGGAGAATAAAGGAATGCCAGGAGTTCCCAAGCCTCACCCTGTCTGTGCGTTTGAAGGTGGTTTCCAGCAGCATCCAGCAAAAGGAGGCTGGAGATTCATCCCTAACACACAGCAGAGGAGGCTGCTGCAGAGTTTTTCCAGTAAATTTACTTCTGTTACATAAAACAATGTCATCTTCCTTCTGCTCATCCCGTCAGGTTTGCTCAGAGAAGGGATAGCTGAGTGATGAGCAGATGTTGGAGAGTGTTTTGTTCAATGAATACCTAAAAATAGCTGCCAAACTGGCTCTCTTTAAAGTACTTTCCCATGTAATCCCTGAAGTGCAGGCCAAAGTTGGACAGGAGTTGCAGGAGGGTAAGTGCTAAGTTTGCTTCACCCCACAGAGGGTTTAGAGACAGCCAGGAGAGGTGGTCAGTCTGTCCATCCATCCATCCATCCATCCATCCATCATCCATCACATCTCCATCCATCCATCATCCATCCATCCATCCATCCCATCCATCCCATCCATCCATCATCCAGTCATCCATCCATCCTCCACCACCATCACCACCATCATTCCATCCATCCATCACCTTCCACCATCATCGCGATCCATCATATCCATCCACCCATCCTCATCATCCATCCATCCACCATCATCCATCATCATCCATCAATTCATCTCATCCATCCATCATCCATCCATCCAAACACACATCCATCCATCATGCCATTGATCCATTCCATCCATCCATCCATCATCCATCCATCCATCCCTCCCATCCATCCCTCCATCATCCATCCATCCCTCCCATCCATCCATCCATCCCTCCATCCATCCATTCCCTCACCCTCCATCATCCATCCCTCCCACCATGCCATCCACCCATCCATCATCCATCCATCCATCCATCCATCCCTCCCATCCCTCCATCCATCCATGCATCCATCCATCCATCCATCCATCCATCCATCCATCCATCCCTCCCATCCCTCCATCCATCCATCCATCCATCCATCCATCATCCATCCATCCATCCATCCATCCCTTATCCATCCACCCTTCTTGTCTGGCTGAGAGCAGGGTGAAGGAGAGAAGAAGGAGGCTGCAGGCTGTAACTTCAAAGGCAGCTGTGATGATATTCCAGATTTTTTCCTCTCTGAGCCAGTTTGGGGCTGTTTACTGTGCCCTGGAACCATCCCTGAGCCAGACCCAGCACCATTTGGGCTGTAAACCAGTGCTCCCTGAGCAGAGCTCCCAGCACACAGGTGAGGGTGGTGCTGAAGGGGGAAAATTCAGGCATTTCAGGCATTTTTGGGAGTCCCATGTGTGTGAAACACAGGGATCACCCTGTTACACGTGGCTGGGCTAAACCAGGAGCGTTTGCAGCTTAGTCTAAATCAGCTCAATCTAAACCTCTGTCAAAATCAAAGATATTTCAGAAGTTTCTGGGCCAGTCCAGCTCCACTCTCCCAGTCCAGTCCCACTCTCCCAGTCCAGTCCCACTCTCCCAGTCCAGCCCCACTCTCCCAGTCCAGCTCCACTCTCCCAGTCCAGCCCCACTCTCCCAGTCCAGCCCCACTCTCCCAGTCCAGCCCCACTCTCCCAGTCCAGCTCCACTCTCCCAGTCCAGCTCCACTCTCCCAGTCCAGCTCCACTCTCCCAGTCCAGCCCTGGCTCTCCCAGTCCAGCCCCACTCTCCCTGTCCAGCCCCACTCTCCCAGTCCAGCCCCACTCTCCCAGTCCAGCCCCGCTCTCCCAGTCCAGCCCCAGTTCTCCCAGTCCAGCCCCACTCTCCCAGTCCAGCCCTGGCTCTCCCAGTCCAGCCCCACTCTCCCAGTCCAGCCCCAGTTCTCCCAGTCCAGCCCCGCTCACATCCCGCTGTGTCCCTGCCTGGAGCTCTCGGAGCAAAGGGATTGCTGTGATTAAACTGAGCATAACGAGCCTCTCTCCCAGCCCATCATTCCACAGATGAGAATGCCTGTTCCAGTCCTCCTCCCTGCTTAGCTGAATCATTTCCTGGAGCTCTACCTGCAGTAAGATTTATCCCCTCAATCCCAGTGTGCATCACCCAGAGCCAAGGAAGAGCTTTCTGGATCTCTCCTGTTTGGGATGTATCATTAGGGGCAGTGAATCAGTGCTCCCCCACGGATGTCACTGCAGCTGAACCTGTCTGCACCTCCTGAGAATCCCAGCTGCCACAAACACGGTGACATGGCTGGAGATGCAGGTCAAGGTTTATTTCGTTTCCAACAGAAAAGTGCAAATGCAGGAAAAGAAACAAGACATGGAAAAGTGCCTGCAGTTCTTCCCTTCTCCGATGCAAAGCTCTCCGATCGAAATAGCACATGGAAATTAAGCTCATTTGTTTCCAAATTGAAATCCCAAGACTCTTCCACATTTGAGAAGTGTCATAGATGCTTTTTGGACGGCTGCTCTGCCTCGCCGAGAGAAAAGCAGCGAGGATGGAGGGAGGAAGGCATTCCTCTAAGCACAGTTCCCAAGGGCCTTCACCACAGTGACTGGGCACGGGCTCACTAAACCCTAAACACTGCGAGGGATGAGCTGAAAGCCATCCCCAGGCTTTGATTTCAGAGCTAACCAACTTCTGCCTCGCAGTGATAAGGACATCCCTGCACACAGTGCCCAGGCTCTCTGGCACAGCCCTGTGCTCCCCTTCCCAAACACCCAGCACCTCATGATCTGCACTTTGGGCTCAGCTCAGGGCACTAATCCTGAACGTAAGGGGTTGCAGAGGTTAATTGTAACCTAATGAAGAAGAACCAAGCTGGGGATTTGTGGGGTCAGTCACCAAAGTCCACTGCTTGCTGGTTCCCTTCTTCATTTCCCATGGTGGAAACTTTTTGCCCTCAGTCTCACCATAAAACAGGCAAGTGGGGGCCATCCTGAGCCAGGGGAAATTGGGAACCCGACATGAAAGGCACAGATGACATGGGTAACTGATTGGTTTAATTACAACCTAATTTCCTCAATCACAAGTTCAAAAGTAGATGGCATTGGGTTTTAATTAAGAGGACTGCTGGAAGGATCTCAACCTCATCATGTTTTAGTCAAAGAGCTATGGAATAAAGGTCAGGAAATTGCACTTTTAGTTAATACAAACCAAAGGAATTATCAAATCCAGCAGGAAATTCTCAGAACTGTCAATACTTATTGACACATGCTGCTCCTCCATTAGACACAGTCCTCAGACACTGCAGCTTGTTCCCAAATCACCCAGGGACAAACCCAGGCTCAGCTGTGGCCAGGCCCCCATGTCCTGTTCCCAGCCCCAGGTACCTCGCAGATGTCCCTGAGGTGTTTGATGTAGCAGGGACAAACCCAGGCCAGTCCCCCACATGTCCTGGTGCCCCAGGTACCTCACAGATGTCCTTGAGGTGTTTGATGCAGTGGGGACAGACCCAGGTGTGCCCCAGGTACCTCGCAGATGTCCTTGAGGTGTTTGATGTAGCAGGGACAGACCCAAGTGTGTCCTAGGTGTGCCCCAGCCCCAGGTACCTCACAGATGTCCTTGAGGTGTTTGATGCAGTGGGGACATTCCCAGGTGTGCCCCCAGGTGAGCCCCAGCCCCCAGGTGAGCCCCAGCCCCCAGTACCTCGCAGATGTCCTTGAGGTGTTTGATGTAGTGGCGCTCGGTGCTCATGATCTCGTTGATGACGTTGGCTCTCATCTGGTCGCGGTTCTGCACGGTCCTGCCCAGGCACAGGCAGTCGGCGCTGGGGTCCAGGTGCCCGTTCTGCACCTCGCTGGTTCCCTCCTCCACGCCATCCTCCTGGTTCACCCACAGCTGCAGGGCACAGGGACAGCACAGGGTTTATCCCCAGCTGGCTCTGGGAGATGTTGAATCCTCCTCTCCCCACCCCACTGGGCATCCCAGCCCACTGGGAACTGCCCGGTTCCATACTGGTGCAACCAGCCCCAAACCATGCCCCACACACTCCCCATCTCTGAGGGTACTGCCAGTGCTGGCTGCTTTGATCCCAAATATAAAATCATCCCCTGACTGGGGTGTGGATGCTGCCGAGAGCCCCAGAGCGAGATGGACACGAGTGAAACAGAGCAGCCTGAGCAAAACTGCAGCTACTGGTGGCAAGCACTGGGACCCCAGCCCCTGCCACCTCCAGCTGGGGTCTGCCTGACCAGGAAGATCCTCTGGGAGCAGGGACCAGCCCTTCCCAGGGGGCTGGATCAGAGATCTGAAGAGCACATCAGCACTGGGTGGTGTTTGTGGGGCTCTGTAAGCTGCCAGGGGCTGTGAAGGAGCCCTGCTTCCATTTCTCAGCAGATTTCCTCAGCTCCCAGGGACAGCCTGGCTCAGGCAAATCCCACATCTCAGCATCCTGGGGTGGGATCCCCAAACCATGGGATCCCCAAAGTGCATGGACAGGACACCCTGAGCACGTCTCCCAAAGCCTGGGGGGCTGAGGGCAGCTTGGGACAGCTGCACTGAGCACTGAAAATCCCAAAGAGCAGTGAAAAAGGATCACTGTGTTTTCAGCACTGAAGTTTCCTTCCAATACCAAATAAAAACCATCCACAGGAACTGCAAATTCCAGCTCTCTCCTGAGTGTCTGAACCAGCCTGAGCTCTGCACACACCATACGGATCAAGGGCTCCTTCTGTTACCTCTTCCCACAAAACCTGCTGAAAATAGCTCTGATTGACTCAAATTGGGCTCAGGGTAGTTTGTAAACAAACACTAAATAAAGCTTGGAGCTGACAGAAATACCCCTGTCTTTCACAGACCACCTCAGCCGTGATGGAAATGAAGCAACTTCTCTCCTCAGCATTTGAAGTCCCCAAATCCTGGGGACTTTCAGACCTAAAAACACATTTTCCTGTGAGCAGTGGAACTGTGCACACACAGAGCACAAGGAAACCAAGCAGCATCATTAACCTGATCTTCAGGCTTCCTTTCAGAGTTAATGGTTTTTCCTGCTTTCCCATTATCCAGTTTTAACTCAGCTTTGCACAGATTGTAAAGGGCAGTGTTCCTGTAAATTAGGAAAGGGAAAAGCTCCAAACCTGCCCCTGCTCCTTCCCTGCTTTCCCAACCAACAGCTGTTCTGCTAAAGCACCTCCTGCAGCTCCCACGTTCTGCCCTCCCACAGGGAGTTGTAAAGGCCAAAAAAAGAAAAAAAACCAAAAACCCATCTCTTCTTCAGCAGGTTGTTAATGATGCTGCAAATTTGGGGGATAAAAAAGGGGTTTTGTAGGATTTCCACCAGCACTGAGAGGCCTGGGTCACTGTGAGGGAAAGCAGGGAGCTGCTGATCTAATCCCACCCAAAGCCAGCGGGATCCAGCATGGAAAACCTCTCCTGGCACGCTGAAACAAATGTCTCTAGTTCAGAAAAACAACCCAAAAGCTGTTTGGAGAAGTGTCTCTTACAGCAAACCCACCCTGCTCTGGGAGAGGTTTGGGGTACACTGAGGCAGAGCAACACCCCGTGAATATAAAGAATGGTTATGCTGAAAAATCAATAACAAGAAATAAAAAATGAATTTAAAAATAAATAAAACATCAAGTGCTGCTGCAGGGTGATGTCCCTGTTGGTGTAAGTGACCTCACTGACATCAGTGCCACCAATTTCAGTGCTGGGAAAACCTGGGGGCATCCTGTGAAGGGAAAATGGGTCCTGGGAAGGACAGAATGGCACAGGGAGCCCTCCAAGGGACACGTCCTGGTGACAGCTCCACTGGCATTCCAAACCCAACAGACATGCAACACCCAGCAGCACCAGAGTGGGGATTAAACCCTCCCCACCCTGCTTTTCTTCCCCTAGGAAAAGGGATTTTGCAGCCTTCCCAACCCCAAGTGGAACAGCTTGCTACCAAGTTTGATGACATTCCTGCCAGTCTGGCAGCAGAGCAGATTTTTAAAGCTCTGCCTCCTGGAGTCAGGTGATCACCAGAAAAAATTTGATTTTCATTTGAAAAAAAGAAAAAAAAGCAGGAAAGATCTAATCATAACAAGGCATGTGTGTGAAAGGCTGAGTCATGAATCCTAAAGGCTTTGAAACTCCAAGGCAGAGAGCAAACTTGCAAACTTTCATGATTCCTCAAATTCAGGCTGCCTTTTGTGCACGGCAGGAACCCTCCCTCCTTCCTCATCTGTGAATCTCAGGAGTCCTGCTTTCTTCCTTAATGAAATTTTTGCTCCTTCCTGCTAGGATCCCCGTTCCCAAAGGGAAAAAAATATACAGTTCCAGTCTAGATGACTCCTGCCTTAGATTAAAAACAAATTTTATCAGCTCCAGAGGAGGCTGGAGTTGCTTCCACCCCGCGCTCTCCAGCCCCGGCTGCTGGAAGGATGAACCCCACTGTGGTGTTCAAATTCTCCTGTTTCCATCTAAACCTCGGAGGTTCTGAAATTCCAGCAAGGATCCCTCTTCCAGGGCAGCATTTGAAGCTGGGAGCATGGCTGCTGGAAGCTGAGCTGCAGTGGCAGCTCTGATGCTGACCTCGGGCCACTCGCTGCAGCTGGAGGAGGTTTCCCCACCCAAAGCCAGGGATAATCATGGAAAAACTCATGGAGAGGTTGGAATATGGAGTGAAATGCATCACCAAGCTCTTGTTCTCATCCATGAGACAGACCTGGCTTGGGTTTGCACCTTCAGCTCTCAGGGCTGGGGAGGAGCTGGGCCATGCTGGGCCAAGGGAGGGTGGCACTGCAAGGGTTAACTGTGTCCTCTGTCCCAGTGCCACCAGCCCAGGCTGGACCCTCTGTGCCTCACTGGCAGTGATGGAGCTGCAGGGGACAGCGAGGTGGCACTGCCACACTGGGGAGGTGCTGGGGACAGCGAGGTGACACTGCCACACTGGGGAGGTGCTGGGGACAGTGAGGTGGCACTGCCACACTGGGGAGGTGCTGGGGACAGCGAGGTGGCACTGCCACACTGGAGAGGTGCTGGGGACAGCGAGGTGGCACTGCCACACTGGGGAGGTGCAGGGGACAGTGAGGTGGCACTGCCACACTGGGGAGCTGCAGGGGACAGCGAGGTGGCACTGCCACACTGGGGAGGTGCAGGGGACAGTGAGGTGGCACTGCCACACTGGGGAGGTGCTGGGGACAGCGAGGTGGCACTGCCACACTGGGGAGGTGCAGGGGACAGCGAGGTGGCACTGCCACACTGGGGAGCTGCAGGGGACAGCGAGGTGGCACCAACACTGGGAGGTGGCAGGGGACAGCGAGGTGGCACTGCCACACTGGAGAGGTGCAGGGGACAGCGAGGTGGCACTGCCACTGGGGAGGTGCAGGGGACAGCGAGGTGGCAACTGCCAACACTGGGGAGGTGCGGGACAGTGAGGTGGCACTGCACACTCTGGGGAGTGCTGGCTGGGACAGTGAGGTGGCACTGCCACACTGGGGAGGTGCTGGGGACAGTGAGGTGGCACTGCCACACTGGGGAGGTGCTGGGGACAGCGAGGTGGGCACTGCCACACTGGGGAGCTGCAGGGGACAGCGAGGTGGCACTGCCACACTGGAGAGGTGCTGGGGACAGCGAGGTGGCACTGCCACACTGGGGAGGTGCAGGGGACAGCGAGGTGGCACTGCCACACTGGGGAGGTGCTGGGGACAGTGAGGTGGCAGTGCCACTCTGGGGAGGTGCTGGGGACAGCGAGGTGGCACAGCCACACTGGGGAGGTGCTGGGGACAGGGAGGTGGCACTGCCACACTGGGGAGGTGCTGGCTGTACCCAGAAACTTCTGAAATGTCAGATTGAGACGATCTGGACAAGGCTACAAACGCTCCTGTTTCAGCCCAGCGCCTGGGACAGGGTGATCCCTGTGTTCCACACACGTGGGATTCCCAAAAATGCCTGAATTTCCCTCCTTCCTGTGGGGAACAGCTGAGATCCCACTCCTGGAATAATGTCTGCCTGCTCCTGTCTTTCCAAGCGGACACAAATGCACAGCTCTCCCTCCCTCCCAGTGAAGTATCTCCATTCTTATAAAAGAAACCTCAAACCCCTCGTTTTCCCCCCATTTCATCCCATCTCTGCAGCACTCCCAGCTCAGGATGGGTGGCTGCCATCCCTGTGGGGATTTCCATGGAGCAGGGATGGGCCAGGAGTTCCCTGGCAGCTCCTCAGCTCTGCTGCTCACTTGGATCCCGTGATCCTGCAGGATCTCTGCAGGCTCCTGTCCTGTCCTCCTCAGCAATTCAGGGCTGAATTCCTGCATCCAATGGCACTGGTTTTAAGGATAAACAACAACCCCACAATAATCAATCCAGGGCCTCTTTAAACACCTCTGCCATGCAACACATCAGGGGCTGTAAAATAAAACAGCACTGGGAGGGTTTTCCCCAGGCCATGCAAAAGGCCCAGCAGCCAAACCAGCAAGCCCTGAGAGCCACTTTGAGCACTCTGTAGGAAGAATTAATTAAAAGAAATCAGTGAAAATGACAGAAAAAAAAAATCGAGTTGCATAATGCTGGTCCTACGTGACGTTTCCCATTGAAAGGCCCCTCCATGTGGAGAGGAACAGGCTTATCATGAGGCTCCCAGTCCTATTTCAAAATTCAGCCCTAATTGGGAAGTCATGACCAGCTCTTGCGTAATGGCAGGACTTGCAGAGGCAGATAAAAGTAAAATAATCAAATCAAAAAAGGCCCTTTTCCCTTAGGACCACTTCTGGGAGCCAGGGAGAGCTGATGGCTGCATTGTGCTAATTCATGTTCTCCACGACTGATATCCTTTTAGAAAGGGAAAAAAGGAAAACCCAGGGAAGCACAGGCCAGGCAGGCTCACCTCAGTGCCCAGCAGAATCATGGAGCAGATTCCTGGAAAATATGTTCAGGCACGTGGGAGACAAAGAGGTGAGTGGTGAGAGGCAGCACAGCTTCACTGAGGGCAGAGCAGGCCTGACAAGGTGTGTGACAAGGTGTGACAAGGTGGGTACAGAGCTCAGAGCCCCTTGCAGGGCCTGAAGGGTTCCAGGAGAGCTGGAGAGGGACTGGGGACAAGGCATGGAGGGACAGGACACAGGGAATGGATCCCAGTGCCAGAGGGCAGGGATGGATGGGAGATTGGGCAGGAATTGTTCCCTGGGAGGGTGGGGAGGGGCTGGGATGGAATTCCCAGATTTGCTGTGGCTGCCCCTGGATCCCTGGCAGTGCCCAAGGCCAGGCTGGAGCAGCCTGGGACAGTGGGAGGTGTCCCTGCTTGTGGCAGGGGTGGCACTGGCTTTAAGGTTCCTTCCCAAACCAGTCTGGGATTCTGTGATATAAAACTGCTATAAATATCATTTATCAGCTTGCAGCTTTACCCAAATGGTGCATGAAATCACCCGGTGGCACTGGGCCAGCACCAGTGACCTGCAATTACTGCAGGGTTACCCTGCTCAGCACAGGCACTGCATGGACAGGGCTTTGCACCTGATCACCTCCCAACCATCAGAAACCACAAGGAACCAAACATTTCACCAGCCAGCTGCATTATTAACCTGCTTCCACTGGACATTCACAAGGACAAAACCAGCAGACAATGTGCCATTGTGGAGCCTCGCTCACAATTAACTAACGTGGCAGATTAATGATACAGACACATCCTTCCAGAGAGCTGCTGCCATTCCAGGGAATCTGCATTGTGCAGGACAATGTGGGCAGCACAGGGCGCTACGGTGGCACTGTCCCAGTGCCAGAGCTCCAATAACCTGCAGAGATCCATGGAAGCCCAGAGCCTCAGGACTGCATCCCCCCATCCACGCGCAGCAGAGCAGCTCCATCCCTGCAGGATCTGCCCCTCCTCCTGCCTCCCTGAGCTGCTTCCAGACAGGAACCCTTCTTTGCAGCCACATCCCTATGCAGTGTCACATCTCTGTGCAGTGTCATATCCCTGTGCAGTGTCACATCCCTGTTCAGTGTCACACCCCAGTGCAGTGTCACACCCCAGTGCAGTGTCACATCCCTGTTCAGTGTCACACCCCAGTGCAGTGTCACATCCCTGTGCAGTGTCACATCCCTGTTCAGTGTCACACCCCAGTGCAGTGTCACACCCCTGTGCATCACACTCCTGTGCAGTATCACATTCCTGACCATTGTCACACCTCTGTGCAGTGTCACACCCCTATGCAGTGTCACACCCCTGTGCAGTGTCACACCCCTGTGCAGCCACATCCCTGTGCAGCCACATCCCTGTGCAGCCACATCCCTGTGCAGTGTCACATCCCAGTGCAGTGTCACACCCCAGTGCAGTGTCACACCCCTGTGCAGTGTCACACCCCTGCGCAGTGTCACACCCCTGTGCAGCCACATCCCTGTGCAGCCACATCCCTGTCCAGTGTCACACCCCTGTCCAATGTTACACCCCTGTGCAGTGTCACACCCCTGCGCAGTGTCACATTCCCCAGCAGTGTCACACCCCTATCCAGTGTCACACCCCTGTGCAGTGTCACACCCCTGTCCAGTGTCACACTCCTGTGTCACATCCCCGCTCCCTGCACTGTCCCATCCCTGCTGCTCTCCCTGCTGGATGAAGGGCATCAGGGGTTCATGTGCAGCCCAGGAGGGCCCGAGGTGCAGAGCTCTGCCCCAGTGAAGCAGCAGCAGCCCCAGGCTCAGCCCCTCCCAGCCCTCAGCAGGAGCTCAGCCTGTCCTGGCTCTGCCCAGTGCTCCCCCTCCCCAGCCTCCTGCCAGGGGATGGATGCTCTGTGTCCCCTGGAGCTGTCCCAGCCAGCCCCAGGCTCTGTCCAGCCGTGGCAGGGCTGGGATTGAGGGTGGGATGCTGGTTTTGGGAAGCACAGACCATCTCCTGTACCTCTTCCAGCACGAGGAACAGGACATTTGGCAGCAGAAGGAAAGGCCAAGTTGCTTTCCCCTCCTGTGGTCCTACCACTGTTCTCTTCCTCAGTTATCTGCCTCCAGCCTCACTGTCCCCCATATCCCCCACTCCACAGGCTCTTTGATGCCTTCTCTTTCCTCCCTCCAACTCCCCACAGCTTGAGCAAACCCTCTTCAGCTCCTCCTCTCCTCTCTAAAACTCTCCACTCCCAGCCTCAGAAATTCCCTTTACCCAAGGTGAGAAACAGCCTTTACTCATTTCTGGAAAAGGAGCAAACAGGGGATTCTACAGGGACAGCTTCAGGCTCTGAATCCCCAAAAGGTGAACAAGAGAACAGGTCCTGTGCTCCCTCCCTGATCCCTGCAGTCCAAATGCAGATTCCCAGGGGCTGCAGCTCCAGCAGGGACCAAAAGCTGCTTGGACACTGCAGCAAACTGGATGAGAACACTGGGGATTAGGGCTCAGCCCTGCCCACTTCCCAAAAGCCAAGCCCTGGTGAGTGGTGGCACACCCAGGAGGGAAGGGCAGGAGCTCAGAGCTCAGTGCAGAGCCCTGCCAGGCTGGCCAAGGACAGGGACAGGGAAGGGGCTCTGCACGGCTGTGCCTGGAAAAGGCTCTGAACATTTGTTCCTGCTTTGCCTGACTCAAAGAAAGGCCTCAAAACTCCATTTTTGCACCTTCAAACCAGCTTGTCCAGGGAAGGGCATGATGCCAGTGTGTGTGACCCTTTGGGGACATGTCTGAGCTGTGCAGGTGGCACAGGCAGCCCTGGGATGCTGAAATGCTCCTTGCTTTTGGAAAAGCCCAAACTCTGCAGTTCAGCCTGTCCCAGCAGCACTGCCCGTGCTGGGCCCTACCTCCAGCACAGCTATTTTTAAGCTGGATTTGCCACGGGAGAATCCAATCTCCTTTAGAAGGCTCTGACTGCAGCAGGCACTGCAGCACAGCCCGGGCTGCCCATCCCACAGGTGAGGACACCTCAGCTCCATCCTCTTTCCTCAGGAAATCTCACCTTGATGCCCCTGGCTCTGAGGGAATGGAGCAGGGGGAAAAGCAGGTGAGTGATGAGCTCAACAAGATACAATCAGACTTTACAGGCCAAAGGAAGCAGCTGGGGCAGCAAGATGTGGAACTGCACCTGCAGCACAGAGCAGGCACACCTCAAATCCAAACCCAATAAAGGCATGAGCTGCCAGGCTCTGGGACCAGGCTCTGGGTTCAGAGTCCCCTCCACGGCACCTTAAAAGCTCACTCCAATTTATCCAGCACTTCTCCTTTAGCAGCAGAAAATAAAGTGGGTCAAAGGCAGCTTTTCAGCAGGAAAATCAATCTAAAATTACAACACTTGGGGGAACCAAGGCAGTGGTGAGAGAGAACACGGAGCGCTGCCACCCCTGCACTCCTCCACCCCTGCACCTTCTCCTGGAGAGGAGACCACGAAGATTTGATATCCCCTCCTTGCTCAGGCCTCCTTGGGAGGACCATTTCTTCCCTTCCTCAGTCACCAGGCACTACAGGAAGCTGCAGTAAAAGCTCCTCAGCCCCTGTTTTGCTCTTTACCTTGGCTTAGGAACGTAAGGAAGGGAGAGTCAGCGTTGCTGAGGTGAGGAGAAATATATTCTGCAAGCTCAGCCTGGGATCCAAAGAGACCAAGCAGAGCTGTACAAAGGAATAAATCCCCCTCTCTGCCCAGGACAGGGGCACTCTGCCATGTCTCTGAGGGAAGATTCCACTGCACAGCATCCATAAGCTTTACTCTTTTTATTTCTCTTGCAGTGCAAATATGTCAGAGCCCAGACACGAAGCCATTTGATTTCCTGTGGTTGGAGTGTCTCACCTGGGCTGTTTTGGAGCCTTGATGAGGGGCTCTGCAATCAAAACTTAGCTTTGAGGCTTTGAAGGAGACCTCAAGGTACAACAGTGGGTCCAGGGGCAGCCCTGGACTGTTATTCTCTGCTATAAATCCCTCCCTACCAACCCTGAGCCTGTTTTTCTGAGCCAATGTCAATGTGCTGCTTATGCAAAAACTCAGCTGTGGCCCATGATGTACAGACAGCCCAAGGCTCTGCCATCCACAGAGGAGAAAAGAGTGGCGTTACTAGCACAAGAATGTGAAATCTTGTTGGAAATTCCTGCTGGTTTTTTCCAGCTGTACCTCCCGACCTGGCAGAGCACTGGGAGTTGACAGGATGCTCAAAGACACCGTGCACCAACCACGGCTGCAGCCTGGGGGTGTCCAGTGTGCTCAGAACAGGCACTAAAATACACCACAGACACCTGAATCTGCCTAAACCCAGCTCGTTGCTGAGTCTTAAATTTAGTTCTGGAGTTCTTATCCACCGTTCTGACTTAGGGGGTTTCATAACCCTCTCCCTGAGTGCAGCAGAAACCATTCACCATTCCCTGCTGCCTCCAAATTTCACTTCTCCTATGCTGTGCTTTCTCTTCCCCCCCAAAAAATACTGCTTTATCTGCTCCCAAACCTCCATGGTTTCCTCTCTCCCCCTTCTTTCTACCCAAATCCAGAGCTACTAAGAGGATTACTGCAGGTGTGAGCAGGGAGACAACAATTGCTGTGTGTGCAGGGAATTCAGGAGCGTTTCTCTTTGCCACCCCTGGCTGTCATGTAAAGGAGGCCAAGGGAATCAGCAGGTTCCTGTTTTCCTCTCCACTTGCAAATGTGAAGTTCCCTGCTAGGAGATTTCGTGAGTGCCAAATGCTCTGCCAAAGGTTCTCAGATGATCTGGCTGGAGAGCAAGAAGCGTCAGACATCTCATTGCAAACTGGGTTCCCAGCCCAGTTTTGTCCTCAGAAGTGATTCAAAGGACTTTGAGAGGAACTCAACTGTGCAGTGATCTTCTGCTGCGCTCCTGGTAGTACTTACAAGAGGCCTGAAGTCTAAAATATCCTGAAATTTATCCTATTTGGCTTTATACCTGTCTGGTCTGTCTGACATCCCTCACTTGAACGCTATTCATATTCCATGCAACATATTGTTCCCTTTCCTTCTGTGCTTGCATAAGAGAAATACAGATATAAGGAAAAGCAATTATTTTTGCAAGTAAAACTAGAACCACCCAGGCTAAATCAGGCAGTTTTCTGGCACCATCTTAAAAAAGCAGGGCTCAAAGTACAACAGGGAAAAATGCAGCCTCCTCATGATGGGAGTGATCATCTGCTCTTCTCACAGTTCTTTCATTTCTTATTCAGCTGCTTTGGAAACCTTTGGGGGGCAAATCTTCCCCTCTGGCCTCCCTCCAAGACCTGCAGACAAAACGGGCCAGAATTCTTGTTTTGAAATATTAATTCTCACTAAGGCAGCACAGGCAGGCACTGCTCCCCTCTGGGAGGGGCATGGGGGGTGTCTGCTCCCTGCCTGCCCTCAACAAGTGATTCCCACATGGAACAGGCAAGGCAGCCTCCTGCAGAGCTGATGGGAGGATGGATCCCACTGGGATACTGGGCAGAGCAGGCAAGAAACCTGCCAGGTAAGGCTGCAGTGACCCTCAGCACCAAGGATGAGGATCCAGGGTTTGTTCCAGACATTTGTCTGAGATTCACTGATTCCCCTCTCCTTTGTCCTCCCTGGTTTCTAAAGCCATCCTCCCAGCCTTTGAGAAGTGCAGGGAGAGATGGGGAGTTCAGCCAAGTGAATGATCCATGGGTTGGGGCCTTAAAGACGCTGCTTCATTTGGTTTCTTGGTGTGTTTAGAGAACAGGGCAGTGCAAATCAGACTGTTCTTAAACCTCCCGTGGACAGTTTGTTGGTGACACCACGCCAAAGGGCTGTTAAATCTTTTCCCCAGAACCACGAAGAAATCAGCACTGGCCAGTGCACTGAGAGGTTCAAGTGGCTGAGAATATTTCAGTGTTTAAATTAAGCAAACCAAATGAGATTGTTCTTGTTCAGCCTTTGCAGCTGCAGCACGGAGATGTGTCAGTGACACAGGTGAGAGTGTCTCTGCAACAAGGTTTTCACCTCAATCACACCTGATACAAATCCATTTTCCAGACTTGTTGCCACCTCTGGCTGCAGGGTCAGACTCAAAACACCAAACACAATTTGTTATTCCGGGCCAGAGTAACAGCATTAATTTTTTTTGGGCAGCCCAGGTTCCAGGTCCAGTCATGGATCTCTCACTCTTGGCACTGGCCAGACCTGGGGGAGACACAAGAGCTGCACCAGAGGGGAAAAAATTGTGTGCTGGGGAGGCAGCAGCAAGCAGAAACCTTCTTTGCTCCCCATCTTTTGGACAGAAAACAGGCAAAGAAGTGGGAATCAGCATCAGTGAGGACAAAACCAGTAAAAACTGAGTCAGAGCTCAGTTCTTGATGCCCTGAGCATCAGCAGTGATTCTTTAGAGCAGGAGAAGGAAGAAAGTCACTCACCCTCACGAAGCTGGCGGGAAACCATCCTTCCTCATCGTCGATCTGACCCCACCACCAGTCCTTGTTGGAAGCATCCAGGACCTTGATGACGTCTCCTGCTTTAAACGCCAACTCCCGGTTGGCCATGGTGACGTGATCCCATACTGCCTCAGCACTGACAATGGAACCACCACTGATCAGCTTGGGGAGAGAAAAGCACAGTCAGGGAGTGCCTGCAGCCCGGCCTCACACATGCACAGCAGCACACGCAGCGAAGCTCGCAGCCAAACTAATTCCGTGGCACTTCCACCCCCAAATCGTGGCTCTGGTCGTTCCCACCGCCCTCATCCTGCTCCCAACCGTGCCAGGCAAGCTCCAGGTGAAGTGTCCGGTGTCCCCCAGGTGCTGGCAGCGCCCCTCCCACCTCCACACATGCACATCTGGCAGGGACAGTTCCCAAAACCAGCAAAACCCAGCCATGGTGTCCTGCAAAGGGATTTTCACTGCAGTTGAAATGCCAGAGGCTCGGGAGCCTTTCCATGCAGATCCAAGCAGGGTTAGTGCACGTTTTTAGAAGGCTTTTTCTGAAACTGGAGGCTGCCCATTTTAGTGCTGGTGATGTACTGACACCCCTCACTGCTGACACTCCTGGAGCCCGTGATGCCTGAAGGATTTTTTGCCTTTTCTCTTAAATACCTTTTACACAGTTCCCTATATCCACAAGCATCAGCACACACACTTGTGATGCTTTAGGTGATCACTCAGCCTGGTTTCTTGGTGTCCCAAAGGCTGGGAGACCAAACACCCCAGAGCTGGAGAGTCAGAGCCCAAACATTCGATTGTCACAAGAACTCAAGGTGCCCTGGCAGGACAGATTCTGTAAACTAGAAGTGAGCCCAGCCCAGCCCCTCATTGGGCCCTCTCGTTAGATATGCTAATGAGTAAGGGCTTTAATTGTACCCTCGATTGGGGGTGGGGGGACATTGTGACGCTGTCACCTGGGTGAAGCCATGCATGGAATGGGATCCTATGAAACACCGAGGGGAACGACCCCAACCCTCTGAGCCTGTCTGAGCTTTGATTTCCTAAGAGCAGGAAAAGGCATCACCCAGCCCAGCCCAAGCTCTGCCCACGGGAATCCTGCTGGCCCTGGCTGTTGGGACTGAGGCCAGCCTGGCGTGTGACAGGACCTCAGGAGCATCTCTGCTGTGGAGCTCCTGGAGCCTCAGAACTGCACCAGCTCAGAGCAGCTCTCCTTTGGGACAGACATGAAACTCCTGCTCCATGTGGCAGGAGGGATCATCCCAACACTGGTGGCTTCCACACCACCATCCATCCATCCATCCATCCATCCATCCATCCATCCATCCATCCATCCACCCATGCCAGGACACCCCCTGCTCCTCGGACTGACAGCTCTGGGGTTTTTAACAGCTTGATCAATGGTGTTTGTTTCACGCACTGCAGGAATTCTGCGCTGAGCACTGAGGATGCCCCAGCAAATACAGAATTCTCCCATATGCTGATCAGCCTGTCAGAGCCATCCTGGGCCTCATCCTGCCACTGAAACACCCTAACCATGGATTTGGGCTCCCTCCAGGCCCCAGTGTGAGCTCACAGGGACAGAGCTCAGCCCTGTGACCATCCCAGACCTTGTTGTGGCGAGGCTCTGAGAGCCACAGTGTCCCTTCAGCTCAGGCAGGAGCACAAAGCACCAGACAATGACCCCTCGCTGTGGTTATGCAAGTGGAGAAGCTCTGGCAAAGGTCAGAGAGCTCTTAATGGAAGTTTGGCTTCTGCAAATCCCTGTTAGTCACTACAATCACTACCAGTGAGAACCTGAAGGAGACCTTCTAGCACAGCTTCAGGTTCTCAGCATCAACAGAGAACATTGAAGTCGTGCAGACAATCCAGTGAACAGATCAAAGGGCCTGATTTACCATCTGCCTTGGACTGGCTTTCCTTTAAAAATCTGCTCTCCTTGGGTTTGGGACAGTCAGAGCTGCAGTTCCAGCCCTTCAGTTGTAGAGGCAGCCACACACAGAGCAGCAAGACCTACGAGGCTTAACCTGGCAGTGCCTTTCATCCTCAAAACCCACATGGATCCACCCAGTGGGCAGCAAAGTAAAGCTGTGTTCCTCCTACTTGCACTTTGAGAAATTGTCCCTTCTAATTCAAAATCAGCTGTAGAAGAAACCTGTCCCCTTGGTGTGTCACCCCAGCTCTGGGCTCTGCAAAGCAGGGGAGCCACAGCTGGAGACATACCAGTTATAAAGACTGATTTCTGAAGCCAGTGAACAGCTGGATGCTCAGACACGTTTCAGTGCCTCCTCACCAGCCCCTGCTCTGCTCCCAATCAAGGCTCCTGGATGCTCTCATAAACAGGGACCAGTTTAAAGCACAGAGAACCCCGGGACAGATCTGGAAGGGATGAGACTTCAGAGCTGAAGAAGCCCCCGTGATACATTTGAGACCAGGTAACATTCATCTGTTCTCCTGCCAGGACTGACCTCTTCTCCTTGCCCTCTGCCATCTTTATGGACACTGTCCAGGTGTGGTTTCCCAGGAAAGGAAGTTCTGCCCTTGCAGCCCCCAGCCTTTCCTCCCCCAGGCATTTCCCCAGCCCTCTGAGGCTTCCACGTACCCTGCCTGCATTCTTCTGCCACACAGCTGACCAGAATTGCACATACTACTCCCAAAGGGACCTCACCAGAGATTTGTGAAACAGCATGAAATATTTATCCCAGTGTCCCAGAGATCTCCCAGTAACACCTCACACGTCCCCCATTCCCCATGGCTTCTCCCAGCCGTGGCTCACAGTGCTCCTGCATTCAGCTCCTCTCAGTAAATGCAGTAGAGTACGTTCTCTTTGGCTCGAAAATCAGTTTCCTTGTCAAGAAATGAATCGGGTTGGCCTGACACTTGTTCCTTTTGTTAATGCCATTGGGTATTTTAGTCCCTTTTGCAGTGATGAGGAACCGGGAGCGGAGCTATTACGCAGGAGCCGTGTTCCTGCTGCTTCTGCTTCAGCTGACAGGGACTCTGCTGTCACTTCACACACAGCCAGTTCTGGGCACAAACTGCCACAGAAACGTCACCGAGCCCAAACTCCAGAGGGACTGTGCTTCAAACCCTCCCAGCCTACTTTGCAAAAATCCATTCCCGAGCCTGAGGCACAAATCCCAGCTCTGGGGAGCACGGCTTGGCCAGCCTGAGGGCTGCCAGGGACTGCACAGGGACACCAAGGGACAGGGGTGACACCTCGGCCGTCTCGTGCTGTTAACAGAGGTCTGGGAGGTGCTTTCAGGGGATGTCAGGAGCTGGGGTGGCTTTGCAAGGTTGGATCTCAAGGAGAAAAGCTCCAAGTCCTTGGTTCTCACTGAGCAGTGCCAGCAGGGGCTGGTCCTGCCCAGGACTGCACAGCCCAGGAATCCTGCAAGCACAGCCTGGCCTTTTGGAACTCCAATCCAGCTCAGCCTGGACCAAAGGGATGGCAGCAGGATGGCAGAGCTGGAGCTGCACCGAGGGGATGTCAGAGCCCAAGATGAACAGATCCAGTTTAATTTATGTTGCAAGACATCTTGCTGCATCCGTGGAGCCATCCAGCTCTCTCAGGGCAGGGTTATGGAGACAGAACCTGACATCTGCAGCAGCAGGGGATGCCAAACTGCAGAAAGGTCAGCATGAAGTATTATTTTTCTGAGAGAATTCAACACAGAGAGCTCTCCACTCCACAAAGTTCACATCTCTCGGCTTCAAAGCTGGGGCTCAGTGCTGTGCTCGGAGATATTCAGCCAGAGACCTTGAAAGGAACTTCTCTGCCATAAAGTCAGGTTCTCCCACACGGCAGCTGAGGAGTCATCTGGACTCCCTGATAGCCAGTGAAGAGAAAGAGACACATCTGGAGTGTGATTCATCCCTACTTCAGCAATCTACCTTCCAGCCAGGTGAATCATGCCCTAGAAATCACTCTGTGGTTAACTGGCTGAGACAGAAGTTTACATTTCCCTCATCTTCATGTTCATCCCATCCACAATTTGGCCACTGCCAAAACCAAACAACGGAATTTAAGAATAATAATCCCAACAGGAACAGTCAAATATTAAAGCACACTCTCCCAGACACAGCAGTTTTCTGTAGGGTGAAGGGTGATGGAAATAAAGTTGTGCTCTCTTTGCTCACCAGAAGAAATCACAAAATCTCAGCCTTGTAAGTTTACAAAAATGAGGACTTAGATATTTGGGAAAATGTCCTACCCATAAGAAGAGGGAAGGAGTGAGAATAAATGCAGCAGGTGACAAGGACATTTGGTCTGACATCCCCTGAACACTGCCTGGCTGCCAGGTGGAAATCCTACCTCCTATTAAATTCAATTCTTCTTGTCAGTTGGTTGCTCAAAGTAAAGAGCCCAAAGAGAAAATTCCTCAATGCTTTCACCTCGTAACATCAGTGCAGAAATGCCCAGGAGCATTTGGGAACCACAGACCTGAGAATAATGTTTCCTGTTTTACAGGAGACTGCAGAGCACTTTCTGGGGAGGAAAAACTTTTCTGGGGAGGAGGTTTTTCTGGAGGAAGACCTTTCCCAGTGGGCAGAAGAGGAGGTGAAGCCTTGGGATGCTGTGTGGGCTGGACACCAGGCACTGCTCCAACAAACACCTGGCCATGGGCAAAAGGAAATTCCAGGCACAGAGAGGAGGGGCCACTTCCACACCCCAGCAAACACCACAAACAAATGGATTTAATGAGGAAAAGCAAAAGGGCAAGAAGACAAGGACCTCTCTAATTGCATGCACAGCTGTCAGCACACTGAGAGCAGGGTGTGCTATCCCTGAACCACCAGGATCACAGCCTCAGCCTTCCCAGGCATTCTCCCCACAGGTTTCCACAGCAAGAACTCAGGCACAAACCCTCCCTCCACAGAAGCTCCTGTGAGACACTCCCAGCACTCCAGCACAACAGGTGAGTGCTTTCCAGAATGGAATGAAAGCATTCCTGCTGAAGGGCTGGGAGGATTCTGCTTTCTGCTGTCACTTCCAGGATGGAACGTGGCCACTGGAAATACTGAATTACATCAGAGGTGCTGCCAAAATCAAATGACAGCAACAACAAACAGTAAGAAAGGGTTTCAGGGGACTCTGCAAGGCCCCATCTCTGACAGAGCAAGCCAGGGATGCTGAACTCTGTCCTCTCCACTGCTGGGAAAGCTCAGCAAGGCCCATCTGGCCAAAGATCCCCACTGTTCCCTTCTCCCCTTGCACTTTCCAGAGCCAAAGGGCTTTAATGTGTCATTAATGCCACGGGGGAGCTTCCAAGGAATACAAGAGAGGTGCCCAGAAGTGGGAGTTTGACTCCAGAGTTTTCAATTTTCTTTTCTGGCCATGCCTTCGTGGCACCTTTATCAAGAACAAATAACTCTCCCCATCAAAGCAAGCAGGAAATTAAAGAATAAAAGGAGTAACAGGAGCAGCTCCCTGTTACAGGAGCTGGTGGAATCTGTCTCACTCTGTTACTGGAGTGGGGCTGGAGCAAATCCACAGGAGCCAAAGGAGAGGAAGGGGAGGGGAGTGCCTCTCTCAGTCTATCCTCAGCACATCCTGATGAGAAAAGCCCAGGAGCACCCCCTGGGATGGCTTCCCAAAGCACATTTACAGAGTGACCTCTGGGCCAGGGGTTCCAGCTCCTCGCAGGCCACTGCAGGTTCAACCTCTGAGCCATGACCCAGCCAGGTCCCTGCAGAGGGACTTTGCCCCAGCTCCACGTGACAGGACCAGCTGGAAAATTATTTGGGGGAATGGGGGAGCCTCTGCCTCCAACCTGGTGCATTTTCCCTGGCTCTGCTCACCTCCCAAGCCAGGATGCACAGCTGGAGGCAAACATCTGCTCCACCTCAGCCCCTGCCTGCAGTGAGGCAGTCGAGGATTAAACATCTTTGAGTGAAATCAGCCACTGCTGCAACGTTTTGCTAAATATTCCCAACTCATCAGCACTTACTGGCTTCTTCTGGGCCAGCTTGAAGAAGGAATCAGGGGCTTAGTGGTCCCTGGAGACTGAAATGGGCACAAAAGGGCCATTCAAACCACTCTCACCTGTCCATACATCTTCCAAGGATAAATAATCACTGCTAGCCCACAAGATTCCACCCTGAGTTCTCAGCACAGAGCTTCTCACTAACCCAAAATGCACTAAATGAAGAGCCACTTTCCCAAAAAAAAAAAAAAAAACCCAAACAAATCTACCATCAATCACCATATCCTCAGAAAACTTCAAGTGCCTCCAAGTTTCCAGGACCACGGCCTCTGGGAATATCAACAATCTTAAGGCAGGGAAGTGTTTCTCTATTAGATCATTTATTACTGCATCAGTAGAGTTGTAACAGTAAAAAATGAGAGCTCTGGGAAGTTCCCTTTCAAATCAGCGTTACATAAACTGTGTCCTCCTCCACAGGAGCAGGATGCAGGAATAGGAGCAGGCTGTGAGGGGAAGAGGGAGAAATGTGGTGAGTGGATGCCATTTGTTCAAATTGTTCTTGTACAGAGATGCCCTTTATTCAGACAACATAAAAGCCCTGTGAAATCACAATAGCATTTCCCACACTGTGTTCACTGGGCCCTTCCACAATGGAGGCAGCCAAAACATCTTCAAAGAAGGATCCACAGAGAGCTGGTGTTCAAAGGAATCAGTGCTCAGGGGAAGGACAGGACACAGCAGAGCTGCACAGACCCCCAGCCAGGGGAGAGCACCGTGATCCTGGAGGGAAGGCACCTCACTCTGCTTCAGTGGCAGTAAAACAGCACAGGCTGAGGGGCTGGGAATCTGCTGGGACCCCCCAGATCCCCTCCAGCTCTGCTGGGACCCACTCCCATCAGTTCCCATGGAGTGAGGAGGGGAGCAGTGCATCCTGTGTTTCAGACCCACATCCCGCTGATTTTCCCAGCCAGGACAGGGTCCTGATGGGGCTGGGAATCTGCTGGGACCCCCTAGATCCCCTCCAGCTCTGCTGGGACCCACTCCCATCAATTCCCATTCCCATGGAGTGAGGAGGGCAGCAGTGCACCCTGTATTTCAGCCCCACATCCCAATGCTTCTTCCAGCCAGGACAGGGTCCTGGTGGGGCGGGGAATCTGCTGTCACCTCCCAGATCCTCCCCAGCTCTGCTGGGATCCACTGCCATCAATTCCCCTGGAGTGAGGAGGGCAGCAGTGCATCCTGTATTTCAGCCCCACATCCCAATGCTTCTCCCAGCCAGGACAGTGTCCTGGTGGGGCTGGGAATCTGCTGTCACCTCCCAGATCCTCCCCAGCTCTGCTGGGATCCACTGCCATCAATTCCCCTGGAGTGAGGAAGGGAGCAGTGCACCCTGTGTTTCAGTGCTACATCCCAATGCTTCTCCCTGAGAAGTCCTGATGGGGCTGGGAATCTGCTGTCACCTCTGAGATTCCCTCCAGCTCTGCTGGCATCCACTCCCATCCATTCCCATGGAATGAGGGCAGCAGTGGACTCCGTGTTTCAGTGCCACATCCTGCTGATTTTCCCAGCCAGGACAGGGTCCTGAAGGGGCTGGGAATCTGCTGTCACTTCCCAGATCCCCCCCAGCTCTGCTGGCATCCACTGCCATCAATTCCCATTCCCATGGAGTGAGGAGGGGAGCAGTGCACCCCGTGTTTCAGCCCCACATCCCAATGCTTCTCCCAGCCAGGACAGGGTCCTGGTGGGGCTGGGAATCTGCTGTCACCTCCCAGATCACCTGATCCACTCCCATCGATTCCCAAGCCCATGGAGTGAGGAGGGCAGCAGTGCACCCCGTGTTTCAGCCCCACATCCCACTGATTTTCCCAGGGTCCCTCATCTGACGGAGCAGACAAAGGGAAGAGCACAAGGGACCATCAGCCCAGCCCATCCCACTGCACTCCTGCTCTTGCATAATCTCCCCAGAGTCCCTGTGCTGGGGTGTTTATTTTTAAACCTCTCGTCAGGAATTACACAAAGTGAATAATGCCCAATCTCAGTGAATGGCCCCACGGCTCATTCACCAAACACAGGGGAGGGCAGCTCCACTTGATTTGCTCATTCTCTCAAGAAGTGCAATCACTCAAAGGTTAAGCACAAGTCAAAGAATTTCCCTTTTTGCTTTCAAGCCTTTTGATGAATTTAACTAATGACTGGATTTCAGCTGAAAGAGGCTGATTGGAGCCAGAGTCTCCTGTATCCCACATTCTGGGAAGGCTGCCACACTTGGTTGGAAGCTTTATCTGTCTTTCATTTATCTATATGTTATGTGGAGAGTCAGAACAGGCAGAAAGGTTCCTTAGGACTGGGCTGCTCTATTCTTCATTGATTCACACTTCCTTGAGAAGATCTCACCTGGCAGATAGGAAATCACCTGGCCTGAGCCAGGCTGCAGCAGCAGAGCCCAGGGGATGGCATTAATCTCATTTTCCACCTCATTATGATTATTGCCCATGTCATTCCTATTAATAACAGCAGCCACAAGGCAGGGCCGTGGATGGAGAGCTGAGTAAAACCCTGGCAGCAGGGAGGAGAAGGATGGGAGGTGGTACCAAGGCAGAGGGACCCCAGTGAAGCACAGCCCATGCAGGGTGGAGCTGTTTGGATGGAGCACATCCCACCTGAATTGTGGCCCAATGCCTCCTGCACGTTGAGGCTCCCCTTGCCTCATGACAAACCTTCCATGGAGAGTAATTACAAATAACCACTTGCCATCATCTTTTAACTCAGAAAAACGATGGGGTTGGGGCTGGAAGTCCAAGTTTGAGCTGCTGCAGGGCAAGCAGCACCTTCAGCAAGCAGAGCCAGGGCAGCTCCCAGAGCTGTGGACTCGGGGCCAGCAGGGGCTGCCAGCAAAGATCCCTCACTGCAGCACTCAGAACAAACAATAAACACCCTCCAAGATCCAAACCTAAAACACTCACACAAATCCCAGCCTCCTGCCCCCACAAGGGACTCCTGACACTCCCAAACCAAGGCCACAACAGCCTCAAAGACCTGGAGTTGTACTGAAATCCCTCCTGGCCAGGGGGCTGGAGCTGGGCTTTGATTTCCACGCAGCCCAGTCTCAATGGCAGAGCCTGCAGGCTGGGTGGGGAGCAGTCAGGATTCCCAGGATGTGTTCCCAGTTCCATAAAGCCACTGGGCCCAGTAACATCGAGGCATTGTGTACAGCCCATGGCAGCACCCAGGAAAGGAAGGGTCTGGTCCCTCTCAAGGAGCAGAGTAAGGCAGGTAAGCAAACAGGATATTACAAAAGAGAGATAAATATTACAAAGTAGATGTAACTATTGCCAAATTGATATAAATATTACAAAATAGATATAAATTCAGCTCTGGGAATGTACAGAGAGGGACAAGAAGCTGCTGGGGAATGCTGAGCCTAAGGGACACAGCGTGGAAAAACAGCACTGACACCATCCTGAGCATCCCTATGCCCGTGGTGCAACCAATCCCCAGCCTCAAAACCCCTCCATGGATGACCAAGACTCGACTGGAAATGTCAGGAATGCCAAATCTGGACTCATTTTACCCCAAAAACCTGCCCTTGTTTAAACTGGAAAGCAAACAACTTCCCTGCCACGGAGCAGACTGTGGGAAAACCGAGTTCATCTGAGCCACTGAATGGTTTTTGCAAGGAGAGGGGATAAAATTGTCATTGCTCTGAGGAAAGCAAGAGTAACCCACGTTTTAAAGGATATTTATGTAAAAATGTACATCACCCGTTACTCTGGGACATGGAAATTTCCAAAGCAGAAAGGAATTAAGGAGAAAATCACACAAATGACTCCCAGTGGATTGAATAATTTAACACAGCAGAACTCCTGACAAAGGGAACAGCACACGGATCTGCTCGTCCCAGACGTGGGATCTGTGTCCCTGCAGCTGCAGAAGTGCCACCAGCCAGCCCAAAGCTGGTGGCACACGGCTAAGCCATGCAGCTGTGCCCAGCAGGAGCCATGGCACAGGGACACACACCAGGAGCACCCAGAGCAGCCACTTCCCTCACCCAGACCCAGCAACTCCCAGGGAAATGAATAAAGGGACAGGACCAGAGCTCACAAAACCGTGTGGATACTTTGTCCTGTGGAAGCTGACACAGTTGGCCAGGTCTAAAAACCACGGAAGGAAATGAATTCAAATGCAGGGCTATTAACACAAACCAGGAACATCCCTCCTGGCTGGCCAAAAACAAGGAAGCAGCAGCAAGAGCCCCTCCATGAGTGAGTGACTGCAAAGTGTCTAAAACCCCTTTTAATAGGGAAGCAGGTGCCTGGATTGTGCCATGTCAGACCACAACGTGTTAAACATCCCCAGGAATCCTCAGTAATGCAGAACTCCCATATACTGGTTTTGCAGTAGGAGGCCAACATGATAATATTTAAAAAGGGTATTTTTAGTACTGAGAACTTGGAACTTAAAAAGTGGTGGCTGCCATTAGTGCAAATCAATGCCCAGGCTGGATTAAAGTCCAGATGAATGTATTACACTGATTAAATTCACCACCTGGGCTCCTTATTTGCTGTTCTCATCTCCTGCCTTCTCAGGGCAAGTCCCTGCAGCTCACATCTCACACGGGCTGGGAGGGGCTTGTTGGCAGAGGAGGGGAACGACATCTACAGACTGTTTCACAGACCCTGAGCTCACAGAAAATCTGACTGAATGAAGCACAAAGCTGGACATGAAGCATAAATGGCTGGACAAGCAACACCTGGCCCCAGGAACCAGCCTGGCCTGGGGGTGGCTGCAGGGACAGTGACAAACTTTTCTTCCAAGCCCATCCAGCTACTCTTGTGAAAACCAAGAGGTGAAAATCCCACCAATTCCACCTCCAGCAGCAAAAGGAAAAACCAGGATGAGCACCCAGAATAAGAAATGGCCAGACAAAGCTTTTTGCCACCAAAATTACGATATTCATGAGAATTATTTCAGCAAAACCACAAGTGTTCCTCATGATTTCCAGGATTCCAGCACCTGGACCAAAAAGCAGTCATGGGCATCCTGAAGGAACACAGGGATGAGCAGTCCCTGCCATCCAGCAGCTAGAGCACAGCAAACCCAGCCAGGCACAGCTCAGGTCCTCACAGCAAACACATCTCTCAGACTTCCATCCCTCAGCTCCTGAGAGGGCAAACAAGAAGGACTTCAGAGGGATAAGGCCATGAGATAAGAGCCAAGCAGCTTCTCCCCTTGAGAAGCTCATTGAGCCAAAGCCTGTGGCATCCTCTGGCTCTCTGAGGTCCTGGACTGGCCCAAGAGCATCCTGCCCCATGCCCTGCCTCCCTCACAGAGCTGGGAACGACTGCACATTCCCAGAGCAAACCCTGCCTTCCTGTGGTTCTGGGGAAGCAGCACCTGGGGACACAGGCTGGCACTGCAGGGCTGTGTCACACTCCCACCCCTGTCCCTGGCTTCCAGCAGGGACACTCCAGCTGGGATCTGACTCCATGGTCTTATTCCCACGGCTTTTTCCTCCTAACAGCTGAAGGGACAGGGCTGGCTGGAGCAGCTGGCTGGTCAGGAAGGTGATGAATGGATGAAGGTAATGAATGGATGAAGGTAATGAATGGATGAAGGTAATGAAGGGATGAAGGTAATGAAGGGATGAAGGTAATGAATGGATGCTCGTTAGAGGCACGGGATTGTCCTGCAGATTTCCATCAGATCCTGTAAGCCTATTACAGGGATTGGCCAGATCAGCACGGCGATCTGCAGCCTTCCACCTCTAAGCTGCTTTGCTCAGTTCAGCCTAGCAATGAATGGAAGTCGCTGTCTGATGGCTTCTCAGATTTCACGGACAGCTGCCACAGCCAGGATGTGCCCTGTAACAGGGCTAACTCAAGGCAGCCACTGGCTACAGCCCTCTCCCTCAGCTGGGCCACAGCTTGGATGGCACTTCTGCAGGGTGGAAAGGTCATATCAGGTGTTTTTCCAAGCCATCACCACGTTCTGACCCAGGAGCTCCCCCTCAGCTCCCTGGGCTGCTCAGGGAGCCAGCAGCAATCCAGGCACAGCAAGAACAGCCATGAGCATCCCCACATCCCTGCTCCCATCCCCCAGCTCCACACCCTGAGAGCTCAGAGCATCCCCACATCCCTGCTCCCATCCCCCAGCTCCACACCCTGAGAGCTCAGAGCATCCCCACATCCCTGCTCCCATCTCCCAGCTCCACACCCTGAGAGCTCAGAGCATCCCTCTGTTCCTGCTCCCATCTCCCAATCCCACACCCTGAGAGCTCAGAGCATCCCCCTGTTCCTGCTCCCATCTCCCAACCCCACACCCTACAAGCTCAGAGCATCCCCCTGTTCCTGCTCCCATCTCCCAATCCCACACCCTGAGAGCTCAGAGCATCCCCCTGTTCCTGCTCCCATCTCCCAACCCCACAGCTGCCTGCACAGCCCCACACCCTGTGAGCTCAGAGCTCTGGCAGGAGCCCTGGAAGCCTTGAGAGAAGAGTGGGATGTGCAGGGGCTCTGCAAGGACACATCAGTGTCACCTCATCTGTGGTGTAATTGTCCCTCTCCCCTCTCTCCAGGTCATGCTGCACAGGACACGAGCAAGTGCTGTCCCCTCCCTGTCCCACTTCACCTCGTCAAGAGGCCACATTTGCTGTCTGGTGCAAGGAAATGATCACCTGCACGGTGCTGGAGAGAACAGCTCTGTACCAAGATAATTCTATTCAAAGTCTAGAGGGCAAAGCTGTCACAGATGAAGTATGTCTGTGTATTATCTGTTGGCAAACACGGGACATAATGGCAGCCACTCAACTTAATGGCTCGAATTCCAGCTCCTCCAAACGAGCCCATGTAATCACAGAATGTATTTAAAAGTATAATTTCCATCCAAAAGGACCAGAGCTGGAGCAATGTGACTCATGCAGCTCCCTGTGCGTGTCAGGAAGCCTGGGAATTTGTGAGCCCGATGCCATCTGTGTAGAAACTGGGCCGTGGACACAATTCCTCAAACCCTTCCTCTGGCATCCGTGGGAGTCTGGAGGCTGCTGAGCCCCCCGAGTCCTGTGCACCCAAGGGAGTGAACACTCTGTGAAGCTGCACGTGAAGCACAGGGACACAAATATTAAAGAGAGAGGCAATGGAATGAAAAGGCATCTCTCCCCATGCACCTATTGCAGCACTCCAGAGCCCCACGGTTCCAGCTGCAAACTCAGCTCCGTTTCTGCCATAACAAAATCATCTCCACAGCATAATTAGTGTGCTCCTGTTAAAATGGGCACAAATGCACGGGAAGAGGCATCCAAACATGATTTGTTTTTCAAGACAACGTGATGTTTTCCCTGGCTAATAGATTCGATTCATTAAGGAATAACAAGAGCCAAGCACCACTTGCAGCAAACCTTGCTGCTTTTAGCGGTGGATTATCCATCCCCAGACTGCTTTGCACACTATTCTATTTTACCTGCTATGACTTGACAACCTTTTTTAGTCTAACTTGCCTACACACGGCTTACAAAATATCTCTTCTGTAACTACTGCTTAAAATCCTGCTTATTCCCAATTTCCTTAATGGCTCAATTAAGTCCCCTGGCACTGCTCTGCTCCGGGACTGGATGACTTCCATGTTCACATGCGATTTTAAAGAGAGCTGGATAGTTTGTGTGAGCAGGTATTTGCACTAGGATTTGCAACACTCTCTCAGGGCAAACATCTGAGTTGTCTGAAGGGGTTTTGAATGAATAATTTCCTGCGTTATCCACCTTCCTCTAGAAATAACACTCCATCTGTTCATGGAACAGTTCCCTCCTCTTACCCAGGCAGGATGAAGGTCACGCAAGGGAAAGAAAAATCTGCACATCCCCAACGACCTCCAACGAAACACAAGGCACGTACCTGGCCAAGGTCGTTAAGCAGTGGAGGGAAGAAATACAGCTGTCAGGTTAAGGGGAGTGAGTAATCACCCAGTGCATCATTGCTGCGACAAGCACCCCAGGACACGGGCAGGAGTCACAACACGTCCTCTGCAATTAATCACTAATCACGACGTGCCACAGACAAGTCAAATGGCAACTCCAAAGGGGAACCAAAATGTTACTTTTAAAACACCTGAGCTTAAAAAAAAAAAAAAACCCAAACCTGAAATAAAACCCAACTGTCCAATCTGAGGGAAAAGGCAAATGGAGTGTGTATAAAATGCTGAGCAGCCTCTGGGTGGAAAGCAGCTCCTCTGGGATGTGATTCACCCCACAGGAACTGGCAGCAGCAGAGCCCATGTGAAGCCAATCCCTGGCTGTGCTGGTGTGGAAGGTGTGTCCTCTCCCTGGCCTGTCCCTGATCTCCAGAACCCTGCAGTGAGTCCCAGCTGGTTTCCATGAAAACAGCAGGGCCCTGCTCGTCCTCCCTGGCTCCCTGTGCAGAGCTCCTGCCTGGGCTGGGCTCTCTCCTCCCTGCATGGTTGGGATAAGCACTGGCAGTAAATTGGTCACTCACAGCAGCTGGGTAACCCTGGACCCCAGAGCAGTCACAGAGTGACCAAATCATTAAGGCTGGAAAACAACTCCAAGGTCAACGAGCCCAACCTTTGAGCAGATGCCACCACGGCCCAGAGCGCCAGGAAGGAGCAGGTTAAACACAAGTCCTGCTCTGGCTCCAGTTCAGAAATGATCCAGGAGCCTCACAGACACCTGAGCTCCTACTCTGAAGGAAAGCAACCAAGTTCCCTCTCAGTCAGATCTCCAAAGCATCTCCACTTCTGCTTTAGTGGAAGGTGGCTCCAGGAGCAGCGCTGGCATGGGCAGAGCTCTCTTGGATGGAGGTGATGCATTCCTGGGCTGGAGCAGTGTGGATCTGATCCATCCCCAGCACTGCCTGAATTCAAGAGGTTCCTGCTGCTCCCTGCTAGGACAGGACTGGGAGAGACTGGGATTTCCCTGCAATCCTCCTGAGCACAGCCAGCCTTGTTCACAGTGTGAGGAGTGACACTCGAGTCCATGGGAATGCCTGGGAACCCACGTCCATTGAACACCTCGAGCTCTTCCTTCAAGGAACACACAGCCCTGGTGGCTGATGGACAATTCCAGTGCTGCTTTCCATTTTTAGAGCAAAACTGGAATAAAGCACCAATGGCAGTCCAGGAGGCTGGCACACACAGGTACAGAGAGATTTGAGAGCACACAGAGCTGGGATCTGGGCTGAAACGTGCCCAAATGGAGCTGTCAAGGCTGAGTCCAAGGAATTCTCATCCAAGGATCCACTCAGGCTCAGCCTCAGCTATTCCATATATTATTTGCCTGGCAAGCAGTCTACACTCAGTTATATCCAGTATGTAATTATTCTTCATTCCAGAAACAAGTTTTCCCAACTCAGAACATGGAAAGGATGCCTTGAAGAACTGGTACTTCTAGGATAAAAATATCCAGAAAAGAGACCAAATAACAAAGGTGGGAAATTCTGACCTAATGGGAAATCTCCAGCCTTCTCAATGTAATGATTTCTTTTTCAGCTGAAAGCAGTTGAGTGTGTGTTTCCCTCAGATATTCCATGTCATACCAACAGGTCATACCAACCACACTATGGATGGGCAAGCAGAGGAAAGGGATCCACCCAGGGAATTCTCAGGGATTCTGCAATGCAGTGCAACAGGAGATTACATTAATTGATATGAAATATGCCCAGATCTCTGAAATAAAACTTTAGCTAGACTTATTTTGACTAACAGCCAAAAATCAGAGTATTTACCAGCACTGCTCTGCATCCCATTTCATTTCTCTTTCCATCACTGGAGCAACTTCCAAGTATCCCCAAGGCCATGCCAAGTCCTGCCCCACTATCTAATGTACCATCATTAAGAACTCTTTGAAGGCATCCAAGATGTTCTCTTCAGGAAAGTGCTTGCTAAGTACCCTCCTGAAGACATCTGTAAGGGATTTTTACTACTGGCCTAGATCTTTACTCCACCTGGAAGAATTAAGTGGCTCTAAGGAGCTTTTAGTTGAAGTAAATCCTCATTTAAACAAGCCCCAGGAAAATGGACAGGGAGCTCCAATTGCCTCGTTTGCTTTTGTTTTATGGCCCACTCAGAAGAAAAGAAACAGGGAAGATGGGATGTGATGTGTGTCTCCCAGGTTTCTGTTGCTATTCCACACCTCACTCCTCAGTGCTCTTCTCTCCTCCAGCACTGCCATGGAAACGATGAATTATTCTACTCTCACAAATTTGCACCATCATTTTTATGGTCAGCTTTGCTCAAGGAAGGAGCTGCCTTCCTGGAACTGCACAGCTGGGCCAGCCAGGATGTGCATCCCAAAGGAAGAAGCGTGGAAAAGAGCTGGCATTGGAGAAATGGGACCAGTGGCAAAGAGATGGCCAAGGGGTGGGATGAGCCACTGGGCAAGGGCCTCTGTGGTCAGGCACGAGGGAAAAAACCCCTCCTCCTTCCTATTTCATCTGTAATAGCTGGAGTCATTGAGAACCTGGACACCTCAAAAGCATGGAGAGATTTTTCCTTGGGTTTATGATTGCTGGGTTGGTTTCCTGGCTCAGATCCTGTGCTTCCCAGAGCTGACCCAGGTGGGAGAGGCTGTCCCAGGTCTGCTGTTACCCCACAGGAGATGGTGTTGTTTCCACACTAAAAGGATGATTTCCCCTCCAGTTCAGCTGCAGTCTTTGATAACCTGGATCACAGTCTGAGTCTGCTGTCACACAGGTTTAGGATCCTGGGATGCAGCACAAAGCAAGGAAAAACAAGAGCAAAAACCAAAGCCAACATTTGTTGTGGTCTTTGATACCTTTCCATCCCCACCGCAGTGTGGAAGAGGTGATGCTATTCCCTGACATTCTGTGCTGATATCAAACAGGAAAACCTCAGGAAAGCAGCTGAGAACTGAGGAACAGCTGATAAACAGGAAGCAAACTCATTCCAACCCCATATTCCACGGGGGAGATGCTCCCAGGGCAAGGAATCACAGCAGCAGCGGTGGCAGGGAATCAGAGAGGAGTCAGGAATGCACTGAAACGAGAGCAAGATCCATGGGAAGCTGTAACATTCCCTCCTCCATGGCTTGTTCTGCACCAAGCAACTCATTCCAGACAGATATCGACAGCGTGGGAGGCATTCAGAGAAAAAGCAACAAATTTTATCAGAGGTTCTGCAAGGATTAATACCCAGGAAAAGATTAAACCCGTTAAAAGCTCAGCTAAACTCCCATTTCAGAGCGTGCTAACACAGCTTCAATAGTTCCAGAGAGGTATTACTTATGTATAATGGGGAGAGCTGGGAGTCTGAAATGGAGAAAGGCTCCATTTTACCCATCTGAAAGGAAAACACCAACAAAGGATTTCAAACAGAGGATCAACAAGGTGAGAAATAAAAAAGAAAGGAAGGAATTCTCCCCAGGCAGCCCAGGAAGGCTGGAGGGAGCAGAGCCAGGGGAGAGCCCCTCTCTGCACCAGGAACCAGAACTCTCCAAACCATGAGAGTTCTGGATCCACCTGCCCCCAGCAGCCCCAGCATTCCTGCTCAATTCAGTTTCACAGAATTCCCAAAAACTTGAGGCAATTCCCCTCAAATTCTCCCACACTTTTGTGCCGACAGCCCGTGGCTCTTTGGGTGTTCAGCCTCACCTTTTCCACCCTTCTGAGAATTTGATTGTCCCAAAAGGTACCTAAGGACTTGGACAAATCATCTTTCTCTCCTTAAAAAGGCAAAAATAATCCCATCTCTGTTATTTATTACACTCCTTGGAAATGCAGCTCCTCAAACAACTTTAAACAACTCAAGTCAGCAGCCAGTAAATCCAGAGGACATTTGTCAACCTTTCAAAGCACTTTAGTGCCCAAAATAGCCTTAATTAAGTAAGAATATATCTAAATACTACAGAATATTGCAATAAAGGTGTCTGCACCATCACTAGTGCCAGCTCAGTTGACAAAGCCCCTGGGGTCACTCAGAGGAAGAAGTGGGAATACCTTTTTGCACTTTAATTGAGCTGGAGGAATTAAAATCCAGAGTAGGGGCTGGTGTGGGGCTTTGGCACAGAAATGAAGATATCCCTGGATGCAGCATTCCTGCTTGACAGGGGCAATCATGGCAAGAGAAAATAAATGCACCTACTTTTGTGTGAGCTCTGGACACACTGGGATCACGTTTTCCAGGAGCTCCTGTGCCCACCCAAAGCTGCTGTCTCAGCTGTGCACAGGCTGGGGGCACCTGTGAGTACCCAGAGGGGACCTGTGCACGCTGTCACCCGGCACAGGTACCTCAGGACAGGCTTCCCAGGGGAGCACAGATCTGTTCACAAGGAAAGGCACAGCCCTGCAGTGCCCAGAGATGGGGAGAGGCTGAAATCTCTCAGGAGAAGCTCCTTCAGTCTCTTATCCTGTTTGTCCTGCTGCACACGTGGGGAAAGGCGGATTCCTCGGAGCTGCTCGGGATGGCAGCACTGTCCCCACTCAGTCCCTGCTCTCCAGCCAGGGACAGGCACCAGAGCAGCCAAATCCATAATCAGTCAGCCAGAACCAAAGTTGATCCTGCTGATGACACCCCAAATTCTCCTGCAGCAGCCCCAGTGCAACAGCCACTGTGCCCTGGAGCCACAGCCCTGGGGAAAAGCCCTCTCAGTTCCCCTCCTGCAAATGTCTGAGCCCTTCCAAGTGCCAACAGCTGAGACTCCAGGACCTCTCGGTGCTGAAGGCAGCAGAGAGTTTGGAAATCTCATTAAAGAGCCCTAAAGCACAGTCATTATTTCCCTGAGGCTCCTTTTGCCTGCAGGTAATTGCTGCAATCACAACAGAACCGAGGCAGTCGTGGGATCAGAAGTGTCTCCCAAACTTTGTTAGGTCGTGGCCATCAGCACGCAGGAGCTGGTGAGCGCCAGCTCAGCTAATTAGAACTGCAGGAGGGGAGCATTCAGCAAGTCTGAGGACAATTATCCAAGGAAGAATTTCTCCAGGACACTGTGACTTATCCCAGTGCTTTGTGCACCAAGTGCTGAAGGAGTTTAATTGTCAGTGCTGATGGGAACCCGCTCCGTGACTCATCCCCAGCACACACGGGCTGCTTTTCCCACTCCTGATTTCCTTCCAAGGCCACCACTCCAGCACCAGGACCACGCTGGGAAGGGGCAATTTCCTCTGCATTTCAAAACACCCTGCATCCATGGTTTCCATCTGGGCCCATCTCTAACAGCTACAGCTGGAGGGGAACTGGAGCGAGAGCCAGCAGAGGGCTGGAATTTGGGAGGAGTCCTCAGGAACTGGAGGTTTTTTCCTGACATAAAATAATGTAGTCTTTAAATGTAAATTTTCTGATTCTTTCGAGCGTTTAACTTCTAAAATTGACTTGGGTTTTATTTAATCTTTTAAACACCCAAAAAAAAAAAAAAAAAGCGAGTTAAAATGTCTTATCAAAAAAAAAGGAACATTTAAGCGTAACTGCTTGAGTTATGCTCTTAGACATTTGTCAGGATAATTTTATTCCTTCTGAAAACACAAACCCTTTCCAAATGGTGAGCAAGGTTTCAGTTTGAAAGCTGCAAGGTCAGAGAAGCACAGGTTTGTGTTATCTGAAGCAGTGCGTGCTCCCATCCCCGTGCACACCTTTGGGGTGGCCGTTCCCAACCCTTCTTCCCCTATCAATCCTGTCAAATCAATTAATCAGGAAGGACAGATTTTTTTTTTTTTCCCTGGCTACTATGCGTTAATTAGCACGAGGGTTGCCATGGGAACGCAGCAACACTCGTTAACAGCACAGAATTCACCATGCTGGAAAGGAACGTGGGCAAGAGCTGGGCGCCAGAGCTGGGGACGTGCCGCAGCCACGCTGCTCCTCGCAGGGAGCCTCTGACGTCTCTCTGCTCAGTGGAAGTTGGAAAAACTTCTAAAAACCGGGATATTGCAAGGATCTGTGGTGATGGGACAAGGGGGAATGGATTTAAGCTGAAGGAGAGTAGGTTTAGATGGGATATTGGGAAGGAATCCTTCCTTGGGAGGGTGGGCAGGCCCTGGCACAGGGTGCCCAGAGAAGCTGTGGCTGCCCCTGGATCCCTGGCAGTGCCCAAGGCCAGGTTGGACATTGGGGTTTGGAGCACCCTGGGACAGTGGAAGGTGTCCCTGCCCATGACAGAGGGTGACACTGGATGCAATTTAAGGTCCCTTCCCACCCAAACCATTCTGGGATTCTGTGACATCAGGACCAGGCACTGTGAGGATGAGTCTGAGCACAGGCTCCCATTTTCCTGATGCTTTAACAAAATACAATTTACGACCCTGGCAAGAATCAAAGTGAAGCAAAACAGGTAAAGCTGAGAGTGTATGAAAAAAGCTCAAGCATGCGCCCAGCCCCAGGTATTCACTGCCAATAATTATCAATAATTATCAATAATTATCAATAAACCTTGGCCAGCTTACAGGCTGTGGCACAAACTGCTGACAGCAGCAGGGTGAGCCATGGCAGTGACCAGGCTGCTCTGGAGGGATCTCCATCCCCAAGCCTCTGTCCTTCTGGATTTCAGCCCTGTGACACCCCAAGGGAGGTTTCTGCATCCTCACACTCCTGCCTGATGATCAGAAACTCCTCCCAAGAGCCTGGATTTTGCTGGGCTCACCCCACACCTGCTCGTTGTTTCCCCTGAAGCAGCTCAGCTCAGCAGCTCAGTCCTCAGAGCATTCACAGGGCAGCTCCTGCTCCATCCCCACCCTGCTGGAGCCAAGGCTCTCTGTGCTCCCCTTCACAGGCACATCCTTCACTCCCCTGTCCCTGTCCCTGTTCCAGCTCAAACACACTCCTGTGCAACGCTGGCCATCAGTCTGCCCCATCCCAGCGAGGCTGCACCGCTGCCTGCTACAGGGCATTCATCTCTCCTGGAAATCCATTTTCTAACCCATCCTTGGATCACACCTGGCTCTTTCCTGGCCATGTCACACTGCCAGCTCCCTGTCAGCCTTTGATGCCCTGATGGAGGCCAGGCTTTGTCCTGGGCACGGGCTGGAGGCTGCAGCAGGCACGGGGAGCCTCCCACTGCTGCCCTGTGCTGCCAGGGACCTCAGAGCTGCTGGCTGCTTCTCTGGAACCCTGGGAATGTTCCACATCCTCCTCCTCTGCAGGAAAATTCAAGGCTTCAACCACCTCTCCAAATAGTCCACTTTCACCATCTGAGTAAAATCAGACCCAAATCTCAGCTCTGTAATAAGGGAGGTACTGCAGAAGCAGAACAAGACCCCAGCTTCCTCCAGCCAACAAAACCTGAAACAAAGCAGGGGTTTGCCTGCACTGTGCTGAGCCAGCTCCTGAGGATGATGATGCTCACCAGCAGGTCAGGGCAGATTCCCCTCTCCTCCACTTGGTGAAAGAGAAAGAATTTTGGCTTTTCCATCCTGTGAAACAGCAGAGACCCCAGGCAGAGCCCACCCTGCTGAGAGCACCCACCTTCCCCTGGCACCTACAAATGCTTCACTAGGAAGGAGCAGCCAGATATAAATTTTTTAACCCTTTCCCCCTTCTTTCTCTGCAGAGGGACGCACATGGCTCGTGTCAAACCCTAAAGGGGGAACAGGGAAGCAGCCCTGAACGCGTCTCTGCAGAAGGTGTGGTGGCTTCCCACATAATGCCACCTCCAAACACCTCCTTCTGCTCCAGCACTGCTTCCCACTCGCCAGATCCTCCTCTCTCACACCTCAGCACCAGCCACTGCCACAGCTCAGCACATCTGTGTCATGAGAAGCAGCCCACACACCTCTGGATTTTAAGTGAAATAAAGGGATGTTCAGGTTCACCAGAGCAAGTTATGTGGGCAAGCTCAGCTTCTCCAGGAGCATCCACATTAAGGAAATTTAATTTCACCAAACTATTAAAGAAATCGAGCTGAAAAAGATCCCCACTGCCAAGTTTCTCCAGCCCTTCACATATTTTTCTAGCAATCCACCCGCAGGAGTTTTTCTTATCTTGAATAAATAGTCATTTTTGCACCTAAGGAAAGACGAAAACATTTTCTATACTTTCAAACCTTCTTTGGCATCTCCATCAAGCTCAAATCCCTCCTCAAAATACCCTCCAAACTCTGGGGAAAAAACATTTGTGCCTTGTGCTAAAAGCTCCAGAAACTTTCCTTCCCAGGCTGATGTTCTGCAGTGACTCGCTCTCCTCTTACATAATTCAAGGGCCCAAAAAATACATAAACAGTGAGGAACAGAAATGTTAAACCCAGGCTGGTCTCCAAAGCCCCTCTGAATGGGAAACCTGAAATAAGAGAGGCTCAGCTTCTGGAAAAACAACCTTTTGACAGCACAGAGCATCTCCCATGCCCACTGCTCTACCTCAGGTCAGAGGGACTCAGAGCTTTCCTGTCACACAGTCCAAGTGCAGAGAGCCCTCCTCGGACCAAGGGCACTAATTATATTAATGAAGGCTTAAGGTCAGTACATCCCCATCAAGCCCAAATTGCTGTTTCCTGAATTAATAGTTCTCCGTCCAGTTTCGAGCAGATGGGAATCCAGAAAGCACCAGCAGAGCTGGGAAATCAATGTCAAAGTGCTAAATCCAGGAGATTTCACTTTTGGGTTTTAGGAGACTGAATGAGATCAGGATTGGGTCTTCTTGTGCCAGGGTGGGATTGGGTTCCCTACTCCTGCAGGATTCCTGCTAAAGGGAAGAATAACAAGGGAGATCAGGAATTAAGGGGAATGAAGAAAGTAGACAGGTCATCCGAATTTGCAACAAGATCTGACTGGACTTGGATAATTCCCAGGCATTTCGTGAGTATCCAAGCCAAAAAAAATCCCAGGAATAAATAATAAACATGCACACAGCCCCAGGGGCCACAGCCATGCACTCCCAACCCTGTCCATGCAGAGGTGCACGCACAGCCCACACACAATAATGCCAATATCTGATCCCAGCTGCTTCACCCCACAATTCCTTATACACACTGGGGTTTATGGACTTTCCATGTCTTTGCTACAGAAAGTACCCAAAAAACTCCAATAAACTGCTCGGTGGTTGTGGGTGTGTGGCTCTGCCTCTCAGAGCCAAGCCTGGATTAAGCCAGGGGCCAATAAAAGCCTGCTCTGGACACAGTCCCCTGCCACCCTTGGAGCCAGAGCTGTTACCCAGATGGAGCTGCTGTGACCGAGGGCAGGACCTGCCCGAAGGAAGGGCTGGGGACAGGCAGGCAGAGGTTAAAGCAGAGGAACACGATGTGAGGAGCTGCAGGGGCCCTCACTGGCGGCTCACCAGCGCTCGGATCAAGTGACCTGACACAGCACAGCTGCTCTGGGGGCTCAGCACAGACCCGAGGATCTGCCTCCCAAGAGAAATCCCTTCCCTCCTGTAACCCCCTGGACAGCTGAGGAGGGCTGCTGTGCCCAGGCTCCTGCAGTTCTGGGACACGTGGAAATGTGGGAAGTTCTGGGCCTGCTGATCTCCAGGAGTGATTCCTGCTCTGGTGTCTAACCTGGAAACACTCAATGCCACCAAAAGTAAGCAGCCCAAGGAGACAAGGGACATGCTTGGGGAGGGAGCACCGAAAAGCAGCACAGCAAAACCAGCCACATGCCCAAAACCCCTCCCTGCAGCTCCTCAGCTCTGCCTCAACCATTACTGCTGCTTCAGTGCCTCTCAGAGCTCCTGAGTGTGTCTGTCAACCTCCACTGCAAACCCCCTGGATAAGAGATGAAAACCCTCCTCCTTCCCTCCAGGAGTTAATCCCTTTCATTTGGCCAGACTGGATGCTCTGGCAGTCATTGCCCCCCTCCAAGCCCCCCGTGTTGGGCAGGCACAGCTGTGAGTCCCCCGAGCTGGGGCTGCAGCTCTGTGTGTGCCACCAGCTCAGGCTCTCCTGATCTCTGCTCTCTGCTCACTGCTCTTCCTACAGCTTTCACCTGAGCATTGCCCTGCACTGGGAGCTGCAGTGCTCTTGCTGTCACAGCTTTCCTGGCAAGGCAGATTTATCCTGATGCATGCAAATGATGCCAGCGTGCAGAACTTGCTTCGGACAGGGCCGGGAGTTTGCAGTGCGAGGCTGCTCTGGAAATGTCACTGTGCAGGATCCGAAGGGGCTGCCTCCACCACCTCCTCATTGCCAAGGCCATCAAGGTGTGTGCAAGGCTTCCTCCACCTGGGTGAAAACACTCACAGAGTCATCCATCCCTCCATGTATCCATCCATCCAACTGTCCGTCCATCCATTGTCCATCCATCCATCCATCCATCCATTGTCCATCCATCATCCATCCCTCCATCCATCCATCCACCCATCATCCATCCTCCATCCATCATCCATCCCTCCATCTGTCCATCCATCCATCCATCCATCCAACTGTCCGTCCATCCATTGTCCATCCATCCATCCCTCCATCCATCCCTCCATCCCTCCATCCATCATCCATCCCTCCATCCCTCCATCCATCCCTCCATCCCTCCATCCATCATCCATCCATCCATCCATCCATCATCCATCCTCCATCCATCATCCATCCCTCCATCTGTCCATCCATCCATCCATCCATCCATCCATCCATCATCCATCATCCATCCATCCCTCTCTCTGATCTTCCAGGCTCACAGAGAACACCCCAGCCACGAGGCTGCAAAGCATCACTTGGCATTCCTCATCTATACTTTCAACCCCAAAATCCCCGAAATCTCTCCTATAAGGTGCTGCAGGTACACAGCTCAGCAGGTCACAGATATATCAGCTGCTACCAACTTCACATTCTCAGCTTCTGAGCCCTTTACAGCATCTCATCCCAAATATGTGCTTCAACCAGCACAGAAAGTCCTTTTCTCCAGCACCTTGGATTTTTAACAGAAATTAAGCTCAGCACAACACAACCTTCCCCCATACCCTCCTAAAATTGTTTTTTTCCCCACTGCAAACCCTGTGCAGCAAGGCTGACAAGTACAGAGTGAGCCTAAGAATTCTACAGAAAAACACAGGAACTGAAGAAAAGCCCAAGAAAAACGAAACTGAAAACTGGGTTCCCCCAGCTGGACAACAAGGAAAGCACCTGGTGGCCATGGAAAAGCTGTCATGGCCCTTCAATTCCCTCCCTGCAGCGCCCCAGGCAGTACCAGGAGTTTTTAAATCACTGTTACCTCAACCATCCTCTTTTTATTTGTGCCTTGTAGAAGGGAGATTGCTCTCTGTTATTTTTAAACTGGAGACCTTACAGATGCCAACCTTTGCAGACCAGCTGGCAGCTGGGATGGTGCCCGTGGGAAGGCACTGGAGCCGTGGGGATGCTTGGCCTCCCATGGCAGAGCTCTGGAGGAAAAGGAGCTTTCCTTGCTTTCCTCCACTCCCCATCCTCAGTGCTGGAAAGAATTCCAGACTCAGAAGGACCCAAAGGATATTCTGCAGAAAAAACCGTGGGCAGCTGATACATGGGGGGAATTCTGGAACTGAAACCTGGAGGGACTTCTCCTCATTTTGGCTTTTCTGAGTGTGTTTTTAGTGTCCTGCGTGAAATTCTCTTTCTTTCAGTGGTGCCTCTGGAAAATTAGCGACAGAGATTTGCTCTGAGCTTTTAAGCTCCTCTCTGCATGAATTTGCAAACACTGGTAGAAGGGGGTTTTGTGTGTGTGAGCCTTGGTTCTGAAGGATCACGAGTGGGATGAAGGTCCCAGGAGAGCAATTCCTCACTCAGCTTGAGAGTTTGGCACACAATGAACTGAGGGCCCAAAGAAAGGGTGCACACACCTCCAAAAACTCTGTGCCATTGGGATCTGCCCTCTCAGAGCTGTGCTGCTGACACAGAAAGGACATCACCTCTCCCTGAGCAGCCACAGACATCGGCCACGAGCCTGGCGAGGGGAACAGAGCAGCCTCACAAATTAATAAACCCAGAGGAAACCATGCTCAAATCCAGAGCAAACCCAGCTCAAGCCAGCTGGGAGAAGGAAGGACAAGGAGATGTTGAGGTGGATGGTAAACCAGTCCGAAATGTTGCTGTGGTGGTGGTTATGATGAGCAGCAGGCCAGGCTGAGAGGGCACATCCTCCACCAGGGAGGGACAGCAGCCTGGCCGGGGCTCCCTGCAAGCTTAGATTGATCTTTCCCATTCTCCATCACCACAGGATCTCAGGGTGTGCAGCATTCCACACTGTGGAAGAGCAGCTCACCCCAGAGCAGCTCAGCACGCTCAGTCCCCTCTCCCCCAAACAACCTGGCCAGCAGCTTTTCCTTGGCTGGTCGAGTCTTTTAATAAACATCATTTAATCCCTGCTTCCAAAGCAAAGCTCAGCTCCCTGGGCCAAGCTGGGATTGTCACACTGACTCCAGAGCACGTGGATAATTCCCACAGCCCGTGCAGATGAGTTAAGCCATTGGAAAGGAAAACACTGGGGTCTGGAGCAGCAGCAGCATCCATCCCTTCCCAGCCTGGCAGATCCACTCCTCCCAGGAAAGCATTTCTGCCCTAAAAGGCTGCAGCCCAAGCCACTCCTTTGATGGTGTCTCCCAACCCTCGACATCCAGGATGGTGGATGTCAGGAGAGGGTGGTGTCTCAGCTGAGAGATAAGGTGAGCAGTTCCTGCATTTCCATCTCATTTTGCACTGCGTTTCCTGCCCATGTCCTTCTGTGGGCAGCCCCGTGGCATTCCTGGGAATAGCTTTGGGATAACCACGCTCCAGACCTGAGTGAAATCACTCTCCCTTCTTACAAATTCATCCTGAATTTCTGTGTTCTAAACACACACCAGCCCTGAGGAGTCACCACTACAGGGTGAAGGCTGCTCACTCCCTGCCTTTGCAAGGGACCAGCCTCAGGGATGGAGGGTTTGGAGAAGGAAGTATTGGAGCAATGAATCCTCAGCTCCAACTCCTCATTAGGAAATACTGAAAAGAGGGAGGTGCTGTGGGATCCCGAAAAAACCTCACATCTGCATGGAACAGCAAAGAATTATTCACCTATCAGAGGAAGGTTAAAGACCAAAAGCTGCTGTGGCACAGTGTCCTGCAGAGCTCACGTGAGATTCCTGCAGGAGAAATGCAGCCACATCCTCATTCCACCTCAGGGAATACTGTGTATGAAGGGAATACAGGAATATTTAATCTGCAATACAGGAATATTTATTCTGCCTGCTCTTCCCAAGTGCCACGGACAGGTGCATACAAGGGATGCTGCTCACATCTGTAAACACACAGAGATTTGGGAGCAGAATTCCAGGGAAAGCTGCAGGACACAGAGCATCCCACCTGCAGAGAGCACAGCACCAACATCCTCTGCCTGCTGCAGCAACCTGGGCAAAGTTCATTCAGAAATAAAGAGAAAACAAGATAAAAGACAAGCCTGGCATCCCAGAGGAGGACACATCCCAGTGCCACAGAACTGTGATGTGCACCAGCTCTCAGCTTAAACCAACAGGGGCTTTGGATTTTCAGGCACGGAGTAAAATTCCAGCCACAGAAAAACATCTGTGCTGCTGGATTTTGGGACTTCTTTTTAGGTCTGGTACAAACACTCTGCCACCCCCCAGACAGCAGGAAACAACAGCTGTAAACAACTGCCAGGTCTCCTCTTTATCCACAGGGGTTTGGATTCCCTCAGACTCCCAAATAACAGTGCATTTTGTTACACTGGCCAAAAATAACCTGGAAAATATGCAAAGAGTTATGATTTCCCACCTTCAAAATATTGTACTTGTGACATTTCACTTTGTTATTCCAGCCATGGACAAATGGTTCTGCTAAAATCTCTGTCACTAAGTAGTCCCCTATGCCCAGACCACAATAATCTTCTTTAGCAACTAAAAAGGTTCTGCTAAACCATTATGAACTTAACTCCAGTCAGGAAAGAAATGGAAGAGCTGGAGCACCAAGGCAGCAGCTATTCTTGTTAAATTGGTCTCAATTTTTCAAGGATCCTGTTGAACATTATAGAGGTCACAGCCTGTGCTGCTGTGAAAACCTAAGAAGTCTCTAAAACCCACGGAGTTTAATAAGGAATGCTATATTCCCAAATTGCCTCAAATGTTTTACAGGGTATTACGACTTTCAGTTTTATAGGTCCAAAACACTAACCAAATAAAAAGTCTATTTCCTCCAGATTTCCAAGGTTCAATTTTTAAAAGGCCACAGGCACAAACTGTTCCTGTGAGCCAGGGAAGCCTCAGCCTTCAGCTTCTATCACAGCTCGAGCCGTCCTTGCCAGCTCCCAGGCTTTGTCCTCCCCGAGCACAAGAGTTGATTCCCACATTAACCTGCTGCCATTTACTTTTTGCAGCTTTCCTCATCCCAGAATCACGGAATGGTTTGGGTTGGAGGGGATCTTAAAGCTCATCTTGCTCAGGTCAGGGGCAGGGAAACTTTCCACTATCCCAGGATGCTCCAACCTGGCCTTGGGCTCTTCCAGGGATGGGGCAGCCACAGTTTTAGAACATAGAATGTTCTAAATTCTCATCTCCTAAGCTCTTTTTGCATTTTTGAGATAAAACTTCTCCTAAAAATCTGCAGTCACCTGGCATGGGAGCCTTCAGGCTGAACAGCATCAGATGATGAATTTCAGCATCCTGTGGGATCGTAGTGCCCACTTCCCTGGGCTGCACAGTTTCCCTAAATCTCTTCCATGTAGATCCCAATTTCCCATCAGCGTGGTCTCAATGGATTAAAGTGATTTTTAAAGTGATTTCTCTTTTCCTCCCTCCTCCTGCCCCCATCCCTGGCAGCCTCAAGCCCTGCCCAAGGCTGTGCCACACCACTTTGCTGATGGATCCCACAGGCAATGCCTGGGCTCAGGGCAGCTCCGTCCTTGTCCTTGACAAATATCTTCCAAAAGGGACAGGAATTATGGCACTGATGGTGCTGGTGGCACCTCTCCAGCTGGACTGAAGCTGTGACATTCCTCAGGTCAAACAGTGGCTTTCCAGGCATTGCCACAGTGCATTTACACTTCTCATCTACTCAGTGTTGGGGCTGTAAAATTTCATCTTTCTTTCTGTGCTGCCCTTCCCTCCCCTCCCCACCCAGATTAATTTTATTAACAGCTCTTTTTATGGGCACTCTAAAGCACCATTCCACATTTGGGCCCTGTTTCAGAGGATAAATTTCTACAGGGACCTTCTGGGATCTGAGGGCGACTCTTCAAGCACACTGCTGCTTTTCCTCACTGCATCACATCCTCTTTGTCCCTTCCAAAGGAGGTCTGACCAACAACACACCCAGTCAGGTATTGAAATACTGCAGCTGCTTTCTCTAGGGTGCAGATATTGCACACAACCACCCCCAAAATGCAGGCAGGAATGCTCAGGACCTGTGGCCTTCAGGGCCTTTGGGTCAGCTCTAATCAGCTGCTGGAAAATCTATGTAAATGCTGCTTTTTTTGGATTTCTACTTTACTTTCCCCCCTCATGTCTCCCAAATAAAACCCAATGTCTTAATTCCCTCTGACTGACAGCGCTGCGGTTCAGCAAATTAACAAACCCATGCACGGCTCCGTGCCTTGATTACTCCCTCTCTCTTATTATGAAAGAAAATGTCAAATCCTTTCATTTGACTCTTTCAGAAGCCTTTGAGCAGTTTAGGAGCAGTTTCCCACCTCGGAAAGAAGCAGCTCACAGGGGCTGCTCCACACCCAGCCCCAGATGCCACTGCTGATCCCAGCAGAGCTGCAATCCCAGCCCTGCCAGGCTGACTCCCAGGCTCCAAATCTCTGCTGCCTGGGACTGAAGCTCTTATCAGATATGGGGACTTCAGACTGGATTTTTATCTTAATGCTGAGCTGCAAACCCCAGCTCTGGCTAAGCCGAGCTCTCCAGAGCCACCCATCCAGCTCAGGGGCCATCGTGCCACCTCAGATTAACGTGTCACCACAGGCCAGCCCTGAGCACCTGCCTCCCCACTGATCTTACAGTCCCTACACCATTTCTGCTCTCTCTGACCCAGCCTGGTCCAGCCTGTCCCTGTGCTGGTGCTCCCAGCAGGCTGCACGCAGCTCATATTAATGAACTTTTGATGGAGCGCTCAGCTCCTGCCAAGTCCCAGGGGATGTTTTCCAGGGAGCAAGTGAGCCCACGCTGGGGGCTGGGGGCAGGGGGGGCAGCCCAGTCCTGCTGCTCAGCCCTGCCAAGAAAGCAGAGCCAGCAGCACCGTCCAGGAGTGTCAGTGCTCCATCCATCCCTCACCACGGACAAACACCCTCTGTGATCCTTGCACAGGGATGAAATGCTGCTCTCCTCACTTCCCAGCACTGGAGTGCTGCACGTTTGCTCCAAGCACAGCCCTGCTCGCTGCTAAATGCTGAGCGTCTCGCTCCCTCCTCCTCTGCCTCGGAATTTTCCCTCCCCTGTTCCAGCCAATCGTGCAGGGGAAAATTCCAGCCTGAGCTTCATTAGTATAAGACATAAAAATAGAAGTGCATTATCTTTTGTAGTTCTCTCAGTTGATTCAGAGGCAGCACGAAGGTAAAATAATTAAATGTTTGTCTGGTGATAAAAACAAGCCCAACAGGAGAGACTGGGCTGGGCTTTTCTGGAAGATCTGGGGGCTCTTGTGCTCCACAGACTTTGCCCTCCCCACTCTCCATAGCTACCAAGGGGATGATGATGCCTCCCTCCCTCCTTCCCTCCTCCTCAGCTCCAAAATAAACACAGGATGGAGGCTTCGGGAGAAGCTGGCAAATGCCTCTGCTGCAAAGCACAGCCCTCCCACAAGAACTTCTCCTGCCACCTCCCCAAACCCTGCCTGGCAATTCCCTCAGCACCTCCAGGAGCTCTCCCGGAGCCAGGAGCGCTGCAGGAGCGGGCGGTGCCTGCGTGGACCGAGGTCAGCACAGGAGATGTTCACAAACCATTAGCGAGTCGACTTGATCCTTCATCAAAATACTTTTTGCTTTTCCTTCCTAACACTTCACTGCCCACGACGTGGCAGGCTGAGCCGATGTGACAAACTGTCGAAACGCATTTTTTTTAACAGAAAAAAAAAAAATTAAACCTAGACTTTAAAAGGTAAAAGTGGCCCCTCTGTGTCCCTCTATCATTTGTGACATTCCTGCTGGAAAAAAAAAAAAAAAAGGGCTCTGAGAGCAACTTGCTGGGAAAAGGCTCCAATGAACTGGTGAGAGGTCCAGCCTGCAGGGAGCTTCCTTGTCTTTCGAGCTCCCATTGGTTCATAAAAGCAACCACAGAGGTGCAAAAGCACCTGAGCATTTGCCAATAAGATGCTGTTCATTGGTTCCATAAAGTCACGAGCAAATATTCCCGAAATCATTCTGCTGGCACCAGCAAAAACACCTGCTACCAAAGGGGAAGGGCCACAAACACCATCATTTCTCCCTCTCCAAATTCCCACTCTGTGCTTTATTACTGCTGCTGTGTTGGTAATGACCTATTTGCCACCAGGCTGTGGAGGGGGGCAAATCCCACCCACCTCCAGAGTTCCCTGCTGGAGCCTGAGATTGCTATTGATGAGCTCCGTGGTTTGATGGGAAGGAAATGAGTTGAGTTTAAGGGCTGCTGGCACTCTCTCTGGAGAAATGCCAGGGAATTTTTAGACAGTCTTCAACCCAACAATAAAATGCCATGGATGTGAGTCAGAGTGGATGCGAGCATCTCCGTGGGAATCTGGGAGCAGCCAGCTCCGTCTGGACGTGCCACATCCCTGCCCAAAGGAGGCACCTGAGAGCCCAGGTGCCCAAATTCACTCATTTGGGTCCCTGGAGCTGCACACAGCTCAACATTCCCTGCCTGCACAGAGGTGCAGCTCATTTCTGGCGTGTGGGGCCGCAAATCGATGTCTTGCTCACATTGTGTGTGTCTGCAACATGCAACAGCCCATAGAATTGTTACATTCTTAGCTTATAAATACATCAGGTAGTAAAAACCAGCCTTTCCTCAGGGTGGATGGGCACTGAGTGTGTGAAGAAAGCAGCTTACAAATGCCTGGCCAAACTCACTAACACCGACTCCAAAGATTGTAAACCCTTATGTCTGCCTCCAAAAACTGGTCACGTGTTTATTTTTATTTCAAAAGGATTCTTCTGGAAGTGGAGTGGTTTAAATTATTGGTATCTTATCTCAAGGCATGACAGTGCAGGACAAAAAATTACAACCTGATAGCTGAAAAAATCTTGTGACTTCCTAACAGATTGGAAAGCTCTGAAGTCTCAGCTAACCAAGAATCTGGTTCATAGTTCTAAAGGTCTTGGGCTCATGGCCAAACTCCCAGCATCTCCCCAGTGTACTCCACTTTTAGGCCCATCAGGATGAGCAAGATCCCTGGATTTGAAATGGCTGGAGCTACTGCAGGGAAAGGAAATGGGGGGAAGGTCTGGTCTGTATTTATGCACCAACATCAGGTGGGGAGAGTTTCTGAATAATCAGCACAGGATGCAACAGAATTATCTAAGAATTAAGATCTATTTAATGTCAGGAGAAGAACCCAGTGCTTTTGGTAATGAATACAGGAGCATTTTTAAAAATCAGACCTCGAAGCTCCTGGACACAGATAAGGCTGCATGGCCTTGTCTCTGCAGCACCCCAGCTCCCCCAGCACTGCCTGTGCTTCCTAAGGTCACCCATAAATCCAGAGCACTTCTGGCCACACCACTCACACCAGGAAGGTTTGGGCTAGGCTGCTGAACTGCCAAGATAAATCCTGCTCCTGCAGCCAATCCACCTCCATCAATCTTCTCAAAAGCAGTAATCAAAACACTGATTTGCAGGATCTCACTCACTTGTTTCTCCTTCTTTAGGACCAGTGCCAAACCCAAGAGTTATGTGCAGCTCCTGGCACCTCTAACCACAGCCTGCACCAAATCACCACCAAAGCAAACCCTGACCTTTCAGTCCAGCAGAACTGGTGGCCATGGGACACTGCAGCCAGGGATGGATGGAGGGAGGGATGGATGGATAATGAATGGATGATGGATGGATGGATGGATGGATGGATGGATGGATGATGGATGGATGATGGATGGATGGATGGATGATGGATGGATGGATGGATGGATGGATGGATGGAGGGATGGATGATGGATGGATGGATGATGGATGGAAGGATGGGTGGATGATGGATGGATGGATGGATGGATGGATGATGATGATGGATGGAGGATGGAATGAGGATGGATGAGATGGAGGATGATGGATGGAAGATGGGTGAAGATGGATGATGGAATGGAGGAGGATGGATGCATGGATCAATAAGATGGAGATCCAATGGATTGAAGGATGATGGATGATGGAGGATGGATGATGAGGATGGATCAATGGTGATGGATGATGGAGGGATGGTTGGATGGAGGATGGATGGATGGATGTGGATGATGGATGATGGATGGATCAATGGATGGATGGATGGATGGATGGATGATGGGTGGATGGATGGATGATGGATGATGGGTGGATGGATGGATGGATGGATGATGGCTGGATGGATGGATGGATGGATGATGGATGGATGATGGATGGATGGATGGATGGATGATGGATGGATGATGGATGGATCAATGGATGGATGGATGGATGGATGGATGATGGGTGGATGGATGGATGATGGATGATGGGTGGATGGATGGATGGATGGATGATGGCTGGATGGATGGATGGATGGATGATGGATGGATGATGGATGGATGGATGGATGGATGATGGATGGATGATGGATGGATCAATGGATGGATGGATGGATGGATGGATGATGGGTGGATGGATGGATCAATCAATGGATGGATGGATGGCTCCACTGCCCAGCTTTCCCACAGAGCCAAACTGGCAAATCCTCCCACCTGTTAAAGGCCTGGATCCACTCCAGATAACAACAATAAAACCCTGCCTTCCCCTGCTCCAGCCTCCCCCACAGCCCATTTCCAGAGCTCTCCTACTCCTCACTCCAGCTGTCCTGGGCAGCTTTGTGCCCCGCTCTGCAATTATCATCAGAATAAACTGCTGTATTTTGGGCACATCCTGCTGGTGCTGCCCCTCTGTGAAGCTGTGCTGCCCAGAGGTGCCTGCAGGAAAAGCTGTGCCTCTCGCGATTTTGGGGGCTCTGGGCTCCAAGAACCAGCTTTGAATCCTCTGTTCTGCTCACAAGCCAAAGGAAGACTGTCCCTTTGAGAACCTGTTCTGGTATTTTCTCTAACCCCGTGAGAACTGCCCCACGTGAAGATACTTCAGTTATTTTCCAGAAATACAAACCCATGGCCTAGTGGAGTACATTTTCTGCGTGTTCTAATTTGTCCTGACCTCCAGCCCCAGATTTCCCTTTATAACACACTCCTCTATTCTTAGTTTTACCTCCTGCATTGTATCCTTCCCCCTCTTCCAGCTGCACTCTCTCGATTTGGAAAAACCTGAATCTTCCCTTTCCCTGCCTCCCTCCCACCCTGTGGATGGTTCCCTTGCCTGCAATCCCATCAGATTCATCCCAACTCATCCCAACCTGCTGCAAACTCTGCTCCCCTTTCTCCTTGCTGCCCTAAGCCAGTGCTCCAAACAGGAGCACATTGAAGAGCCTGCAGGGACAGCCTGAGAGTGACACGGTGAGGGGGACACACCTGGAAGTCAGGAGGGAGGTCAGGGGAGATACTCCACATTTGGAGCCCACTGCTCATGTTTTGGACCATTCTGTTGGGAATGTGAGTGGCTGGCTGTCAGGAAGGGCAGGAATCCCTGGAATCCTCAGAGCCTCACCTGTGGGTGAAGCTGATGTGTGATTTTTGAGGAGCCTCCTGGGGAGCTCTGTCCTTGCCTCACTGCCTGAGTCCATCTCCAGGAGCAGAGCAGGGCTAAGGGACACTCCAAAGGCCATGGCAGCACAGCCTCCCTCCCTCCAGGAGCCCAGGGATCCTCCTGCAGCCCAGCTCTGCCCACACACATCCCTGCTTCAGCCTCCTCACGGCCCCTGCCAAAACTGGATTCAGAGCCAGGCACCCTCGGCAGCCCCAAACGCTGAGGATGGACCAGAAACAAGGCAAAATCTCTCTCACAAATGCCACCAAATCCAAGAGAAATGTCATGCTGGCCTTTCAGGAGACTGCTGGGAATGACATGGGTGACATCTGCGAGAGTCAGGACTTAATTCTGCCGAATTACCAGAAGCCTGGAGCATTGATGGACTTTCACCAGTCTCTCAAGCTGGGAATCCGTACGGAGAAAGGAACCTGCAGGTGATGAGGCAGCTCTGATGCCTGTGCTGCACCACCTCATCTCGTGGATTTAAAGGAGGTGATCAGAGTGAAGAGCACAGCACGGCCCCAGCTCCACCACTCACACAGAATTCCTGCTTGGGGAAAACTCCCTGGGAGGGGACAACACCCACCCTGACCCCTCAGCCACGCCTGGTCCTCTCCGAAGTGGGGTGATCCTACAGAAACCTGGGGTTTGCACCTTCCAACACCCCATTCCCACCACCAAAACCACCCCAGGGTGTTCCTCAAGACACAGCAAGAGGCAAATTCGGAGCAGAAAGCCTCAGGACAGCCCTCACTGCCCACCTGCCACACATCTTTCCATGGTGACTACGAGGAAGGAGGGACTCAAATAAACTGTGGGAGGAAGCTGAAAATAACAATCCAGAAAGCTGCAAACATCTGGAAGGCCAATGCTTTGCTCTACAATTCTGCACTGATTTCCTGCCTCAAATAGATTTCTAGATGGATTGCAATTAAAATGAGTTACACAATGCTGGAAAAACATCACTCATTTCCGCTTCAGATTTTATTTTTGCATCTTTGCTTTCTAGATCCTTTTGCGTTTCAACAGCCACTCCTTGGATCTTAACTGGCTTTTTTCTTTCCACTCTTCTTCTGGCCAAATTGCTCTGCATCCATTTTTACCTTTGATTCCAGCAAGGATGCTGCTGGTGGTGGCTCACACAGCCCTGGAACAATTCCCTGGGCAGTGGTAAAAATCCCCACTGTGAGCCCTGCCTGCAGCTGCTGAGCAAACCCACAGAGAGCTCTGAGCATTTATCAGAGGCAATTCTTCTGTGAGCTGCCCTGAGCCCTCAGGATCCCCTTGTCACACGCCTCCAGGACATCAATTTCCACCCATTGTCCTGATTCCTGCTCAGAAGCCACAAGGAGGGAGGAAACAGTGAGGAAGGCTGGGCTACAGGAAAAGAGATTTACTTTGCTGAAAGCCTTGTCAAGGCAGGCCAGCTCCTGCTGAAAAGGGCAGTGCTGCCACTATCCCTGCTCCAGACCTTTGCTGGCCATTACTGCACTGGGATGGACATGAAAACAAGATGATAAAACATGGGATTTCCACCCAGCCAGCAGCAGAAGTGTCAGACACCAAGCCCAGCCCTCCTGAGCACCAAGGCTGAGTTTTACAGAGTAGCTGTGAGAGATTAACCAGAGCCCAATGAGAAAGAGCAGGTTTAGATGGGATATTGGGAAGAAATCCTAAATCCTTCCCTGTGAGGGTGGGGAGGCCCTGGCACAGGTTACCCACAGAAGCTGAGGCTGCCCCATCCCTGGAAACACCCCCCTGGATGGGGCTTGGAGAGCACCCTGGGATGGTGGAAGGTGTCCCTGCCCATGGAATGGGATGAGCTTTGAGGTCCCTTCCAACCCAAACCATTCCATAATTCCATGATTGCAGCATTATGAGCACAGCAGCCCCTTTGCACTCGTTCAGTACAACCTCAGACTCGAGCTGCTGTGAATGATACAGAAAACTGCTGGTATTCCCAAGCCTTTGATCTTCATTTGACTTTTGAGGGTTTTCAGGCACCATTTTCATTTAAAAATAGAAGAAGTCCTCAAGTATTTATACAGCACAAAGGCTTTAAAGGCTTTAAAACTTCAGAAAAGATTTTTAAGATGCCGGAATGAAGAATGTCAAGTATTATTATCGCTTGAATTTCAACCTGAGCTGGAAAAACCCAGCCAAGGTAAAACTGTCTGCAGGAGAAACAGAGAGGCAAAAAGGGCAGCAAAACCCACTGGAGGGATGGGGAGATGTTTCCAGCTGTGGGAGATCTGTTCAAAGGAGGAGTAAAAGTCTTCCTTGAGCAGCTGAGAAAATCACTACAGATTTGTCCTGCCTGTCCTGACAGAACAGGAGGGAACGTGCCCCAGGGAACAATCCTCCTTTTGGGGAGAGGATGGCCAAACACAGAAGCTCAAAAAGGAAGGATTTGGGAATTAAGATGTGAGCTGGTGTCAGTGAGACAGCAGATCTCCAGGAGGCAGCACTTCCAGGCCATGCCAGCACCCTGAGCAGGGCTGGGCTGCCTTGGGTGGCTTTTGTGCCATCCCTCTGTGCACCACGAGCTTCTCCTGGCTCTTTCTGCTGGCTCTGGGGTGGGAATTGAGGATACCCTGAGTGGTTCTGCCCTGGAGTTTACGTCGCATGAGGCTGAACAGCTATTCCAAAGCTCCTTTTAGTTAGATATTTCTACTTCATGCAGATTAATTTCTCGACAGCACAGAAATACCACAAAAGGCTCAGAGAAACAAAAAAGCCTCATTTAGACCAATTAATAACAGAGAGCAAGTGTATTATTAGTGAAGGCTCTAACGAGGTGCAGAGCTCTTCTCTAGCTGCAAAAACAGGAGGCTGAGCTCTGACGCTGCATATGCAAAATATGTGAGGCCAAATGAATCTTTGGAGGAGCCCTGCTGACATCACTGCTGGGATCTCGGGTGGAATTCAAGATGCTGCTTTAAACGAAAGCAGGGAGCTCCTGGGTGGGAGCTCTGCTCTGCCAGGGGCCCCCGCAAAGCCCCAGAGGGTGAGAGGCACTTTTCATCCATCTGCTCCAATCCCACCTGCCTCCAGTACAGCACTTGTCATCCTCACTTGCCAAACCCTTGAACAGCAAAGGGCAATTTCCTTCTGCGCGTTTTACAGGAAGAGAAATAAAGATGTAACGAAGATGAAACAGCCCCTGCAGCATCACTCTGGTTGTAAGAGGTGGGGAATGGGGGGCAGGACCCCCAAATCCCGGCTCTTGGAGGGCCCCATCATTCCCCACCTGCTCCAAACACTGGGCAGACACAGCTCAAAGGAGGCTTTTCAATAAAATACAGAGAGCCTGATGGATGGTGGAGAGAGAAGCACATCCCCTGTGCTGAGCTCATGACAACTCCTGCTTGGAACAGAGATTTTTGCGGTTTTAAAAATATAGAAGATTTAAATTCTCTTGTCTCCAAACACCAGAAACTCGAGAGCTAATGGGGGTGAAGACAGAGTGCTCTGGATAAACAGGTTATTCCGTCACCATCAATTATTGTGTCTCTCTCAATTTGCTCTGCAGCGACTGTGTCAGACACTGTCCCAGACAGGGCACGGAGCTGCCTGCACTCCTGCTCTCAGCCAGCGTGGCAATTTACTGCCTCCTTGGGAAGCCTTTGATATTGGAAAACCACAACAGAGCTTTCTCTTTGCTTGAAAGGCACCCACGGGCTCAGCCACAGCAGAAGCGTTTGCACTGCCCTGAGAGATCAAAGTGGCTCAAAACCTTTCGCTTTTATCGGGCAAATTAAAAACAAACAAGGCCTGTCCTCACTTTCCTTTCACTCTGTTAATGCCCATTCCCCTCCCAGGCTTTCCAGGCATCCTGCAGGAATACAGGGATTCGGTCAGCAGCCTGGAATTAAGGCTGGCAGTAGAGATGGAGGAGCAGAGATGCAGCACCTTGGGGAGCTGAGAGCAGTGCAGGGCTCTGTGCCCACTGCTCCCATCCCTGCCCATGCCAACACCCACGAGGCACATGGATGTGCCCAGGATGTGGGATTCAAACCCCTGACATTCCTGCTGCCTCACTTCCTTGGATTTCTGTTTGTGCTGCTCTGTGTGTCCATAATTCCTGCTGCTCCCCGTCCCTGCCCGGCCAGCACGGAGCAAACTGCGCATCCCCTCTGACCCCTGACACTCCAGCACACGATCCCCCGAGCACCAACAGGACCAGACAAGTGCTCATCCAGCTGCAGGAGCCTTAAAACGGTGATGAAACCCTTCTGAATCCTGTGTGGGCAGGGCAGGCACGGCGAGGGAGAGGGGAGAGCCGAGGAGCAGCAGCCCCAGGGCTAAAAGTGGATGTTGACTTCACTCTCCCATTTGGGAGTAGGTGGAGGAGGTGGGTGGCCGTGAGCAGAGGGGAGGCGGAGGGGGCAGCAGCTATTTCCAGCTGCACTCATGTGCCATTTCTCTCAGTGCTGAGATTTGAGAGAAAACAGCAGGAGGTGGGGAGTGGGGGGAACCAAAAAGGAAAATCACAGACTCTGTGCAGGAGAACATGCTAAGGAACAAGAGAGAAGTCGTTACCAACAGCACAGCCCTGAGATTCTACCGGTACTGGGGGGTTTAAAAATATACCAAAACCCAAGGCTGCTGGGACTGCTTCCCTGCATTGGACACGAGAGGATATGATGGAAATGAGGCCACCTGACAGAAGGGCTCAGGCCAACGTGTGGCCCCAAAACGATGGTAAAAGCTGCCACTTGCAGAAAGCCTCCCTCCTAATAAACTGCGAGGTTTTCTTGGCTCCCAGAGATTATGTAATATGTTCTTCTTGCCTGCTGCTGCTGCTGCTGCTGCTGCTGACTCATATTTTCCAAAATATATCTGGGAAGGAAAACATATGCACATGTGTTTTAATGCACAGGTTTCCCTGCCCGTGTCCGGAGCGATGCACGGGGAGGTGCAGCGCTGCCTGCACACGCGTGTGCACGAGTGTGCCCTGATGTGTGCAGGGAGGAGAGGCAGGGACAGCCTGGCAGCTGCTGGAAACACAGAGATTAAACCAGCACTGCTTTCTGGGGCAAAACTCAGCAACTCTGACACAGCGCAGGAGGGACCAGGGAACAGAGGGGAGATGGCAAAGGGAGAAGCACCGAGCACGCACTGCCAATGACCTCCAGCCAAACCTGGGCTCTGGGGACCAGACACAGGCTCCTACTGAGCTCCAAATCCAGCTGGGAAAATGGGCTTTGTGACAGCTGGGCCACCGTGACAATCTGCAAATGGCAGTGGGCTGAGAGGGACATCGGGGGTGGCCTCAGCACGTGGCTCAGCAGCACCCACCCCTGCACAGGGGCAGCAGGACCAGTGCTCCCTGAATTCCACAAATCTACAGTCTGGCTCCTGTTAAAGCCTGGGAACACATGTCCCAGGCTCTGGGTGTGCACTGAAGAAGCCAGGCTTCTCCTGCCTGAAGATTTCTAATGCTAAGGCAGCCCGTCAGTCTTAAGCAAATTTGTTCCCAGCCTGCAGGTTTGGGAGGTTCAGCTCCTCTGCTCTGTGCCTGGGTGCACTTTTAATTCCTTAGGAAAGACTTTTTGACAATTCTGCAAAGCCCTCAGTATGCAGGAGATAGGATCGATGTGCTGCTGGCCACTGGATCCATCTCCCCTGGACCAGAGGAGACTGAAAATCCATGCAGATGTCAAGCCCTGCTCACCAAATCACGGCAGACGCTCCGCCGATGACAGCCGGGGCTCCTGCACTGTCTGCTCCTCGTGCTCAGGCAAAAGCAGGGGACAATTCCCCACACAGGGACAGGGGACAGAGCCCCAGCCCCTCCTCACCTCACACACACCTCTGCAGAGGGAACAGGCCCTCTCCTTCATCCCTGCATCATCCTCATCCCCGTACAAGGGCACTGTTGATGCTCCCTGCCTTAAGCATCCAGCACCAGAGTTAAGACAATTCTATTTTAACACCTAAAACTTCATCAGAGCCAGCTGCTCTTTTTTGTTTTACGGCAACTTTAAAATGTTTCATCTGCATTCAAAACCGGTTCTGTAATTGCTATTTTTGAACTTAATTCTCCTAGAACTTCAAAAAAGAGCGAACATCCAGCGTGCCTAAAAGGCTTTGGAATAAACCTTAAAAACAAACATTGAAGATTGATCATGCTTTTTCAAGATTATACTAAAACTGACTGAAGCTCAACTAGATAAGGAAAGGGAGTTGCATTAAATTAATCAGCACCTTATCAAGCCAGGAAGAAAGAATTGTAGATAACAAGCCTTCCCTAAATTTGGTATCAGAACAGAAACTTCAGTGCACGACGTACTGAGAGAACCTTGTCAGATTTACTGAGCACAATACAGGGGAGTGGAGCAGCAGAAATAGCAGGGGAATGTGGTCCACAGAAACGCTTTGAAAAAACCCTGTTTTCTGATAATGCCAGCAAGAGCCTGAACGCTTTTGTCAAATGGAACAATTTTTACTTGACAAAACTTTTCCCCAGATATGCCCAGCAAATTAACCCACTGCTTATTGGGGTAAAAGACGGATCCTTAGGGGTTTGCTCTCCGCTCCTGTTTGTGGAGCTGGGGCCAGATTGCATTTGCTCGATGACAAGGGAACAGCTCCATACACAATTCCATCCCTCCTGCTTCCCAAGCCCTCGGAGTTGGGCTGATTCCTCTCCCAGCATCTCTGAGCACGAACTGCAGCCGCTCTCACAGCTCTGAGCTCCCGTGCAGGGGCTCAAAACCCCCAAAACTTGCACCGGGAGCAGCTTAACCCTTTGGAAACTTTGGGGCAAACATCCTGAGTATTGAGAGTGAACAAACCCAGCCGGCAACATGCAGGGATTTTCCCGGATGCCTGGCAAGGCTGTGGGCTCTCTGCAGCACAGGGCAGGACACCCCCAAAAAGCAAAGTGTCCTCACCGCTCCAGGGGGGACAGGAGGGGAGCAGGGCTGGGGACAGAGGCAATAGGACAGCCAGGGACGCTGCTTGGCTGAGCAGGAGCAGCGGGAAGGACATTGCAGCCTGAGTCCCCCCGGCAAAGCACAGAGCCCCGGGCACGGCGGGCAGTGACAGCTCCACTCCAGAAGGACACGGGAGCACACACGGCTCATCTCACCGCAATGACCAGCCGAGAAATCCACTGGGGGCTTCAACCAGGGGGGAAAAAATGGGAAAACGAAGAGCCGGGCTGCTTGAACCGGGGTGATGCTGCTTGTTGAGACTGCTCTGCCTCCGCAGCACCCAGGGCAGGGCTGCCGGGGGTCAGTGCCTGCCCTGCCCATCCCGGACGGGTCCCGGAGGAGGGGAAGGGGCTGGGGGACAGCTCATCCCTGGAGGCTGAGCCCAGCCCGGCGAGCAGGGCGGGCTCAGCGCAGATGCAGCCGAAAATAGCCCCACGCCGGCTGCCAGCAGCCCATACGTTGTGTTATATATGTCTCAGCTGATGCAAAGGAAGGGGCAGGCGCTGAGCCACATGGCCCTTCACATGGGCACGGCCACACTCGGCTGCTCCCGGCTCCAAAATCCCCCGGACGCACCCCCTGCCACGCTGGAGCAGCTCCATCCACGGTGCCCCTCTCCAGCCTGGCCCTCTGGCACTGCCCCAGGCAAGGTTTGCAGGAAAATGAACAATCCAGACCCCAAACGCAGTGCCAAACACTCCTCCCCCACCGAGGGGCCCCGCATCCTGCTCCGGCTCCCGGCCCCACTAATCCCCATCCCAAAATGTGCCACTCTGCAAGCGCCACATGCCTCTGTTTCCCCAGCTCTGTGACAGCACAAGGGGCAGCCCCCCAAAGCAGCACACTCCTATGAAATTATATCCTCAGGGATAAACCACAGTCAGCTGAAAGCCAGACCTAATTCTTTAAATCCTCGCACGCGCACACTCCCTTCATCCCCCCAAATTCTCTTTAATTCAAGTGGTGAAGCTTTCAGGCTGCCCAACGCAATCCCCCAGAGCTCTGGGGGCTTCCTGCCCTTGTGAACACCCCGTAAAGGTGGTGTTTCTGACAATGCCAGGGCAATTCCCAGGAAAAGCAGGAATCAGGAGCAGAGGCCACGTGGCCCTTTGCTGGTTAGAGCCAACCCAGCCGTCTGTGGGCGCTCGCAGATTAAGACTCATTTCCACTCAGGAAAGAAATTCAACCACAACTAATAAAATAAAGACAATAAATCACAGCTCCTCCAGCAGCTCTTCCTCCAGGAGCATCTATTTTTAGTGGGAAGCATCAATCACCACAGCTCGTGCTGTCTGCAACAGCTCCAAGAGGCAAAACCCAGGTAGGCAGAGCTGGGCCAACGTGGGCCACACGTCCCTCACCTGGCACTGCCACTGTCCCCCAGCCAGAAAGGGACACACAGGAGAACATCAGGCACTGCTACACCTCAGGACTGGGTGATATTCTCTATCCCAGATGGAAAAGAGAAGCAACAAAGGAACAAAGGAATGTGCCCAAGGCCATAAAGTAAATGAGTGGCAAAGCCAAGACTCCCCAGAACGATCCTCTGCCAGCCCTGGCACCCCTGCACAAGCACCCTCTTCAAACAGGACAATTCTTACACAATTATTAACACTGGGGAGTTTTCCTCAAGCTTCCCAACTTCTCCTCATTGGAGACCCCGCAGCTCAGAGACAAATCCCTGCATTTCATCAAAATAGCTCTCCCAAGGTTTCACTGGGAGAGGCACACTGAGCACAATTATCACACCCAGAGGAGAAAATAAAACACAGGAGCCTGCATCATTCCAACACGGAGCCCACGGACACAGCACGGACACACAGGCAGGCACGGCACACGGAGCACTCCAGCACTCACTGAACACACAAACCAAGCACCACAACAAAATGAAACGGCAACACAGACAGGGGTTCCAGTCACAAATTAAAACCAAAAAGAAAATAAATTTTTAAACAACCGACCAAAAAACAAAACAAAACAAAACAAAAAAAAACAAACTTACATGGATTTTTGGCAATTTTCCTTCAGACATTATACACAGCAGCTGGGCTGTGTACTGAATACCTGATCCAAAAAGAAATATAACCACATTATGCAAACAGATGGGGGCAGGAGTCAGGTGAACATGCAGCTCCTAACAACAGTCATCTACGGGATGAGAAAGCACCTCTGCACTCCCACAGAAGGGCTCGCATCGGGGCACATCTTCACTCCCTACACAGCAAAAGCCGGGGCTGTGCTGCTGCCATCCCGGGGGAAAAGCCAAATGGCAGGACAGGGCAGAGGCGCTGCGTCACGGAGCTCAGAGCTGTCCCATCCCCTCCAGATCGTCATGGGAGGTTTTAAACAGAGGTGGGAAATAGCCAGGGTGGGGGAGGAAGCCTTTAGGAACCCGAAAGGAAAGCACTTTATCTGCCTTAGAGAAAGAGCATTAACAGCGCCGTGCGGGCAGGACAAGCCGGGATCATCCCCACACTTAAGCTTTCTGGGAAGCACTGGCGGAGGGGGACATCACCCTTTCCCCCCGAGGAGGAGGAGGGTGCCTGAATCTTTAAGACGGAGGATTGCTGCTCGGGAGGAATGGACTTTTTATGGACTGTGGGAAACAGGGTTGCTATGATACAGGCAGAGGCATTTTCATGAATCCTGTGGCAAATAACATTGAATCCTGCTTAAGCAGACAACAGCAAGGCAGGTTTCCCATCACCCAGCCTCAGCAAACGCACAGCAGCAAGCATTGGAAGAGATTTTATGCATCATAAATATGCTTTTAGCAGACAAATTCTTATTTTTTTCTTTGGGTCCGTGTTTTCCAGAGGGATTCCCTTAAAGGAACGATCCCTCCGCCTCATCCCTGGGTTTGAGCATCCCCACAAAGGTGAAAAAGCCAGGGGAGCCACGGAGCCGAAGCACCCGCAGGGACCCCAGCATGACCTGGATGGTCCCACAGAGCTCTGAGCCAAGGAAAGCTCCAATCCCAGGGATATTTCCCAGGGAATGCTGCAGGGACAGGCACAGGGATCGAGTGGGGGCTGGCAGCGCTGTCACCCCAGAAAGCTCCCAGTGCTCGTCACGGGCTGAGCCGCGGTGCCCAGCTCGGAGCAACTGCGCGCCTGGAAACGCCAAACTGCAAAACTGGGGCTGGACAGGGGCTGGACAGGGGCTGGACAGGTGCTCACTGAGGCCTGGGGATGGGAAACAAGAGAGCAAACTGAACAAGCAGCAAGGCCAGCCCTCACTCGCTTTTTCACCTCTAGTTTCCTCTCTTTCCCCCCACAATTCCAGCAGGAAGCCCGAGATAACAAGAACGCTGCTGCTACAATAACAAAGTTTGCTGCTGACAACTTCCCTATTGCTCTGCATTAACTTTCCTTCTTTAACTCCACCAGCCTTCAGGAGGATAAAAGGCCGAAAGTTGCAATAAAATCACACGAATTCTCCCAAGCTCGTTCCGTGACAGGAAAACCTCAGCCCGCGGCGCTCCCTCCCAGCAGCTGAGCGTGCACAGCCCCTCATCCTCCCCAAGCAGCCCCAGCTCACCCCAGCCCAGGGATGGAACCACAGGGGCATCACAGGGACGAGCCACGGGGCACAGCAGGAACATCAGCCACCAAACACGCACGATTCCCAAACATCTCCCCAGGAGTACAAGCTCTGGATCAAGGAATGCGCCCAGGAAACCACGGCAGGTACTGGGCATTCCTCGCAGAAATCGTATTGAAAGGTAAACCTTAGCACCAGAGAGCCCTGAGAAAATAAACATTCAGGCACAGCCACATCCCATCATAAGTCACTGGTCAGTTTTGGGGTTGGGTTTTTGCTCGTTTTTCCACCCTTTCTCCTCCAAATCCCTTTGTCGCTCAAGGCTGTTCCCCTGAAAGGATCATTTTGGCCGCTGTTTGATCGATTCCCTCTCCATGGTGATCTCAGCTCATTTATTACATTTCCAGGAGATTCTGCAACCTATAAAACTAATGACACAGGATGGCCAACAGGCAAACAGAGCCAATTTGAGCTGTTTAACAACCCAAACCATCCTCAGCAGCAATTCTGAGTTTTTTTTAGAGAAGAAGATTGACTCGATCTCCTGTGAAGTGAAGCAGGTACCTCCTGCAGATAGCTACAAGTGAAGAGGGGAAACACAGCCAGGAGGCACCAGAGCATCTCCCTGGGCTTGTAACCCTGGCTCCTGCCTTTTCTCCCCATTTAAAAGGGCTACTGCCCCATAACGCTTTTGAGGACAATTGCTCCCACCTTGAGACTCAAGGAAATTTTTTTTTTTCTTTTGTTTAGAGGTAAAAGCACTTTGAAAGTGTCAAATTTGCGGGATTTAACTCCGTTTCCAATCGTGTCACCATGGAAAAGCCATCGGCTGCCGAGCCCAGCTCGGCATTTAACTCCCAGCACACAGCCCCTCACTGGGAAATAATTCCCTGTCTTCATCTGTAACCTCCAGCTTTGTCTTTATACATCAGTTACAGGATTTTTTTTTTTCCAGAGGACATCAAATAAATAATAGACAGCCGGAATTAGCACGAATTAGTTCAATTATCAAGGCAGTAAAATTCCAGTGACCATCAGCAAGAGACAAAAACATTTCCAAACTGATATTTTTCTTTGTTTTAAGCAATTCTCATTTTCCTGCAATGGGGAAATAACATATTAAAAAAAAAAAAAAATCCCCAAGACCTCTAACAGAAGCACAGAACAGAGACGTATTTTCCGAAGGGAAAGGCATTGCTCTTTCCAGACATTCCCTCCGTATTCTCTCCAAACTTCTCGTGCTGCCACTGGAGCCCCCAGCCAGCCCTGCTTCCAAGCTGTAAACATTACAATTCCAGGCTAGAAGCACCTCTAACTGCTGGACACCTTTCCAGCAAGCCCATAACACACAACTTAGCACTTCATTTTCCAGAAAATCAATGTAAATAAAGTCACGAGAAGCAACCCATCTCAAAAGCTCGTTATCCTTGAGGTGGGCAAAGATTTTTCTTAGATACATTCCCCAAAATTTGATATACACACACACACATGAAAGAAAGAAAGAAAAGAAAGCCAAAATCAGATTTCTAGAAAATCAAAGCAAAACCCAACCCCTCCGTATCTGTTGCTTTAGCAAAGAAAAACAAAGCTTGCATTGCCCTTTCTCCCTTTGATCTTTCCTTCCCAATTTGCAGAGACAGAAACCACGTACAACCAGAATAAAAAGGCAGCAGGTTATGTTTCAGTTCTAAAGAAAAAAAAGGAGCTGGGTTACATCAGTGTGGACACAGAATTTGGAGGCTTTGGGGCCGAATCTCGAGAAATCAAATCAGATCATCAAGGCAACACAGATAAATACAGTAAGTAGAATTTATCTCTCTCTCTCTCTCTTTTTTTTTTCTTTTTTTTTTTTTTTTGTGGCTGAATGTTATTTTAGCAAAGATTTAATCCTTTAATAAGATTTCTCAAACACCCCCCCCCCCCCACCCCCTTAAAAATGCCCATAGCTCGATTCCATTGCACACACCAGCACCTCTCACCTGGCACCTACACGGTTACTCTCACAGACATTGCACATTAACTGCTCGCTAGAAATCGCACACAAAATGACTTCTTATTAACTTGAGCCTCTATTTCAAAGGCAAGCAAAACAACACAGCCAGTGCCCACCACAGACAGATCATTTTCACTCTGCTGCCTAAAGAAGCACAGCTCTATCTCGCCAGCACGGAACCACGGAGCGCTGGATCGCTGATATTATTTATCACATTTAAAACCCCGGCAAAAGCAGCTACACTCACAGGCATACTCAAAAGACAAGACATGACAAAAGATTTAGGGAGAGATAATAATACCAACGTCATACATATCACAGCGAGGCCATGTTGAAGCTCAACGCGTTTCCCCCCTCAGTAAGAAATCTCTCTCTCTCTTTCTCTCTCTCTCTCGCCTTTCTCTCTCTCTCTCTCCCGCTCGTGCTCTCTTGTTGAATTGCTAGTGGTAGTAGTAGCCCCCAACAGCTCAGGAGAAAAAATCCATTTAACGAGTGCCCAGGAAGAACATGAGTATGACATTCACAAGCAATAGCACCACAATCACTGCAAAAACGACCACCGTTTGAACATCCAAGGTCATGGTGCAATGCAGAACACTGTAGTGTTCGAGGTGTGGGGCTGGCAGATTTGGAGAAGTCAACCTCTGCTCTGTAAGACTGTCCATACATCCACCATGCTAGAATAGAGGAGAAAACTGTTCCTGGTTTTGGGTTGGTTCGTAATGCTTTGTGCTCTGCCTTTAGTTTCTCCCCTATCTGCTGTCTCTAGCTCATTCTGAGCCCGCTAAGTGAAGCATCATCACAACCAGTGAGCACTCGGGATGCAAAATCCTTCCTTTAGGAAAAGAGCGAGCGCTGTCTGCAAGCTTCTCTCTCTGTCTCGTCCCCCCTGTCTCTCCCGGTCTCTCTCTCGCTGGCTGGCTCGCTTTTTAATTCGTCAAGCCAGTGCAGATACGGAGCCCGTGTGAGTGTGACAGCTCTGCAAGCTGCTGCGGCTGCATCCCTCGGAGCGAGGCGGACCCTGGCGCATACTAATCAGCTCCAGTGACCAGGCAGCGACGGCATCCTGGCTGTCACTCAAACGCAGAAGGAAGCGCTGGCTCCATAAATACGCGAGGCTTCCGCCCGCCGTGACAGCGAGCGCCACGCAGCCGCGGCTCTGCCCCTGCTCCCGAGGCGGCGGAGATGCTCCGGCCGGGTGGCGGCTCCAAAGCGGTTCCAAAGCGGCTCCGAGGCGGCTCCGAGGCGGCTCCGAGGCGGCTCCGAGGCTGCTCCCAGCGCTCCCAGCCGCGCACATCCCGCTCCGCACCGCCCCGGGATGCGGCTGCCCTGGAAGCGCCCGGATGCCCTGGGAATCAGGAGCCCCGAGAGCCGGAGTCATGCCGGGAGCCCGCTCGGAACAGGGAGGGGAGCAGGAGCAAAGCGGCCAAAATAACAAAAAGGCAACTCTTGGTAACCTGGGAATTCGCTGTGAGCCCGAAATGTGGGAATTGGGTGGGGGGAATGATGTTTTAGCCCTGTACAATCATCCTCCCATCACTCCCATCACCTCTCCCCTCAGCACTGCACTGGCTGTCTCCATCTAAGAGTTAAACTGAATTCTGAGTCTACAGAGATCTATAAAAGAGGGGGAGGACAGATGGAGGATCTTTATTCCTTCTGCAGCAGCCAGAAATGCTCATTCCTACATTAAAACCACACAAACACACTCTCAGGGTTTATGGCCCAGGTGCCAGGTGCTATCCCAAACCCCAATCTGAGCTCCCAGAACCAGCGGGTACCTCCGAGAGGCATCACAACGCACACAAACCAGATACACTCAGCTGGAAAAAGCAAATGATTTCCCAGACAAAGACAAATATAGAAATGCTGCCAATGCATATGCATAACGCACTAAAATGTGCATCCGGGGGCTGAGCACGGCACCTTCCAGGAAACCTGCGCCTCCGAGCAGACACGAGGCCAGCAGGCACCAAAGCAGCACCTCCTTGGTTCTCCTGCAGCAAATGGTGGGAGCTGGGGAGGAATTTCATGTCTAAACGTGGCCAGCTTCACGTTTTAACCTCAGTCCCAGCAGCAAGGGGCAGCCTGTCCTGCCTGCAGTGATGCTCCTGCCCCAGGTCACCACTCACACCAACCAAACCCAGCTCTTTAATGCAAGGCTTATTTTCATTTTCTTCCTTTGCCAGAGGGCTCCCTCAAAAACAGGAGGGTCCTGTATCCACCCCAAACACCATCAAAGGAGAGGCAGTGTCAGGACTGGGTCTCCCTCCCTGGCCTCCACTCAGACCCGCTGGTTTGTGCCAGCCCAGCCCTCAGGCAGCAGCACCCTGCTCATTTCTGAGCAGCTCTGGAGCACGTGCCTGATGTGTCTGTAGATGCAGAGGGTGGGTTGTGTTGAGCACTGTTAGAAACAAGAACAGTTTGGGATCCTTTGGTGGTTTATTTTGGGTGGTAAGAGCCAGCCAGAGGCTCTCTGCAGCATCTGAGGCCCCTGCTCTGTCCAGGCAGGGTGTTTCCCATCCAGGAGCACAGTGAAAAGCCCTTTTTCACCTGTATTATCACAGGAAGCTGCTTTAAAGCTGCCCCAGGCTGCCCTGTTAGCACGCTGAATGCCAGGCTGGATCCAGGTGATGGATCTGCTTCATCCCCAGCTTCCAAACCTGCTTTTTCTATCAAGGATCCATTTTTAGGACAGCCAGTCTGTCTGATGTAATTTTAGACTAATCAGAATAGCAAACACAGAATGATTCAGGTTGGAAGGGACCTTGGAGATCGTTTAGCTCCAGCACATAATAGATGTGGAATATTTATTATTATTGCTACCATCCTTTCCCAAAACAACACAGGCAATTTTCCAAAACATAAACCTGAACTTAGAAAAAAACAGCCAGGAAATTCCAGTTTCAGAAGCAGCAACGACTTGCCCTAAACCTACAACCAGCCCGAATTCAGAGGCATTTTATGGCCGGTTTATCTTTTCCTCCAAACTGCAGTGAGCACAGAGGGAGCCTGGGTGTGGAGCCCCGAGGAGATGTTGGAAGAAGCCCAGAGGAGATTTCTGCTGGTCCACATCCCCTCCCCATGGCCTGGGGACCCTCAGCAGGCACAGCCCATCCCCGGCTCTGTCTCCTGGAGGTGCCAGCGAGGTTTCAGGGCAGAACCCGAGCTGTTGCGCGGAGCCAGGGGAGCAAAAGCAGCGCAGGGGGAGCAGCAGAGGCTGGGAAACCTCGAGAACAAAGGTGCACACCTCACACATGCTCACTGGCCGCTTCCGGAGCCGAACGGGAGCGCTCCAGTGCCAGCACCGAGCCTGGGGCTGGCATCCTGCGAGAGCTGAGCCACTCAGAGCGCGGGGGAGGGCACGGAATGTGAGCACAGCCACAGAGCCAGCCCCTCCCGAGCTGCCGGCCCCAAAACCCCACCACGGCTGTGTCAGGAGCCGCGGGAGGCTGCGGGGACCCCTCTGCTGTGCTGGCTGCTCTGGGGAGGCTGGAGGATGCTGCATCCCGGGGGATGCTGCATCCCGGGGGGCTCCGCCGCAGCATCCCCTTCCCCGGGTCAAACAGCCCGAAAAGATCAGGCAGGAACGCCCCGGGTGCCTCCCCTCACCCAGGGCCGGGTTTGGGGCTCCAGAGGAGGCTGTGTGTGTGTGTAACAGCAGCACAAACAGATTTACTGCAGAGAAGCTTCTGTTTAAATTATATTCGCAGTATTCCCAACAGTACTTGCTGCTTTATATAATTTCCCGAGCCTTCTGCGTGCACTAAATGTTAATTTTACTACGAAAATGGATGGGACCTTGTCTTAGAAACCTTCCTGATAAAGCACACCTACACAGCAGGGGTTTATATAAAACCACGGGGAAGCTGAACTCCGTGGAACGCTTTCTGGGAAGTTTGGGCTAACCTTCTGCACCGAGCCAAACGAGGAACGGGCAGATCTGTACCAGTTACATAAAACACCACGTCCGTCACTGCACAGAACGCGCCCTGACCCTGCAGGAGCTTTGGGGAGCACAGCTTGTGATGCGGGATCAGAAAGGAGACTGGAATTTCAGCACCTCTGCGGAGGGACAGCAGTCAGGGCAGCAGCCAGGGCTCCCATCGCATCCTTTCCATCTGCGCATCTCACATCACATCTATCACATCACACCTTTGTATCTGCACCCATCTGGTGGACACACGTGTGGGACGGGGAATTCTGCACTCCCAAATAACAGACAGACAGAGGGGCCCTGCACTGCCATTAATTACCATGCAGGAATTTTGGAGCAAGCCTAGGAAACGGAGGATGCCAAATCCTCCCGTGCGGAACACGCCGGGCTCAGCCTTGTGACCACGTCTCCCTCCAATGGATGTCTCCAGTAATTAGCACATCCCACTCCTCGCAGCTCAACAAACACAGCTCAGGGATTGGAACGGGAATGGTTACAGGTCCTGCATTCCCCTTGCAGGGACAGGTCCCTCGTCCCCACAGGAGGTGCCAGGACAGTCCAGGGACATGTGGCTGAACACGGTGCCAGCTCCAATTCCCTGTCCTGCTCTAGATCCCTGTGCAGAGTGACAACCTCCACTCCAGGACAGGCAGAGGCATCTCTGTTTTCCCAACACAGCAGCTCCACCTTCTATGAACTGGGAAAATGAGCCACTAAACTCTTAACCTCAACGCAGACCCAGAGGATCCGGCCATGCCACAGTAGGAAATGGTGTGGCAGAGCTCTGGGATGTGACAGAAGGACCCCAAATCTGCTACCTTTTGGCCAAAGGAGGAAAGTCTCAGCGAACTGGGGGAAATTTCACATAAATCAGTGCAGCTCCTGATTCTGAGCAGGAATAAAACTGATCTGGATGGATGAAATCCATGGGCAAGGGGAAAACACTGCTGGTGCCTGTCAGCCCCAAACTGCCTCAGTTCCCTTGTACTCCCTCTTGAAGCACAAGCCCCACCACAGACCTTGACGGCACCATGAGGGAAGTTTAAACCTTCCAGCTGAATTAATAGTGCCCCAAGAAGGCAGAGCCGGCCATGGTAGCCAGGGATGTGGGGGCACCTGCTCCTCCATTCCCAGTCCCCAGCACCGGGTGCTCCTGACGCTGCCGTGACGTTGGACTCCACGTGGGGGTGACTCACAGACTCCATTAGAGATTATACGAAAACCATTAAATTATTTTTTTTTTTCCCTAAATCTAGGCAGGAATTAAGCTCAGGGTTTCAGAGATTAAAGGCCAGTGAGATTATGTTTTGCTGTTTCCAAAAAGGAGGATTTCCTTAAGCTGGGAGTTGCCTCTTTTTTCCTTTCTCTTCACAGAATATCTGACAGAGGCCTCTTTTCCATCCTGGGCTGGATGAGAGGCACCAGCCTGCTGCAAAAGGCAGATTTCTCCTCAAGAATCTCCATCATCTTGTATGTTTATGGAATGGCTTCATGGGAAGCTTTAAACATCCCCAGAAACCTAAAATTCCTTACCTAAACTGCAAAATGGAGGAATACTCGTAGAGGTTTGGACTTGGGCCTGATTTTGGCTGTGAAAAATGAACTTTACGGTCACCCACTGTTCCCTGCCTGTCCACTCCATCCCTCAAATGCAAACCTTCCTCACTATCCACATGAAGTTGGGACTTTTTTCCAGTAATTTCCTCTTTCTAAAGGACTGTGTAAGTTGAGAGCCAGCAAAGCAGTGAAGTGGGAGAGAAGGTGGAGGTGGGAGAGAGCAGGGAAGGACTCCATGAAGTGAGGTGCCCTTGTGGCAAGGCTGGGAGTGCTGGAAAGAGAAGAAATGAAGTTTCTAAGCCCACTCTGCAATGTTTAGAGCACACAGGGCATGGCTGGAGGTTGAGTTCAGCTGCACCTGCATGACCACCTGGAAAAGAGTGCTGTACAAAGCTGAGGCCATGGGGGAGGACCTGAGCATCTGCAGGTCACTTCTCCAAGTATTCCATGAAAAAAAAAAATGACAAGAATTTTACCAGAAGATGGGAAGCTGAGCCACAGCAGTGATGTCCTGACAAAATCAGTGCCACAGCTCCAGTGACACTCCACAGATCATGCTGAAATGGCACAGAGAGCCTCTCTGGGGGGGCTGAGTCCATTGTGCTCCTCTGGATTGCTGTGAGAACAACAAATCTTCTATTTTTAAGTTTACTTAAACGTAAAGCATCAAGACAGACTAAAATCTCCTGCCCCTGGCAATGGAGTTGTGAGTGCTTTCTGCTCTCATCTGCTGCACACTCCAGCCTGTGCTCCAGAAGCATCTTCGGATTCCCAGTGCTGAAAAGGAAAATAAACCCCCCCAAAATCCTGCAGAATCACATGTGGTAGCACCAATTACCCTGGCCACAGAGGAAGACTTCAGGGGCTGAGAAAGTTCTGTTTAAAAGGAGCCATCCAGTTCAGATGCTCATTTCAACCTTACATAAGCTCTCCTTGTCTGAATAAAACCCCAACCCCTGGCCTGAAGGAACACAGAGACCTTTACTTCCTAATTTTATTTCTCAGCTTCTGGGCTCACGGTTGAGCCTGGAAAAAGGTAAAGAAAGCAAAGCCCAAACTGCAGAAAAATCCAAGCCTTGGGGGAAGACAAGTGCTCCCTCCAGGCACTCTGACATTAAACTGCAGAATCTTCACATCAGCACATGCCTGCACAAAGTGGTGAGTGAAAAAAAAATTATTACCTGCTAGAAAATAAAACTAAACCCTCTGAATTCAGGGTCAGTGTCCCCAGTGGGGTCCCTGAGAAATTCAGCTGCACAGGCACAGGGAAACTCTTTGGCATGAAAATCAAAGGGTGCATTTCAGCACCTGCAAGGGAACGAGGATGGGAAGCAATCGGCCAGAGCTCCCTGCAGCCTCCTCACCCCCCTCCTGCCACTCTGGGCTCTGGCTTCCCTGGGCTTCTCCTTGTCAAGACACTGAGAAAAGGAAAAACCATCTCATTAAGAAGCTGACCCGCGGGTCTCGTGTTCTTCACACAAATTAACCCAGAGAATTGGATGCGTTTCATAGAAATCATTTTCTCCCCCTCTCTCTGCCTCCCAAAAAAAGGAGAGGGAACAGCCTATTGAATCTGGCACTCTTTTAATGAAGAAAACAGTGCAAGCCAACCTAATGAAGTAGGAATTCCAGATGGAGAGCAGTAGGTGTACGAATAGAACATAGAGCACTCATTTTTATCAGCAATATCAGGACTAAAAAAGAACTTTATGGCCTTTTTCTCTTTTTTTTTCCCCTTTCTCCAAGCGAGGCAGGTGAATGCCAGCAGGCTCCACTCCCTCTCCCAGCTCAGAGGGATTCCTTGCAGTGAGAGGGAGCACAGGCTGCTGCCCTCCAGGAAAGGCCAGCGCTGCCCTCCTGCAGCTCGTGACAATGTGGGACAGCCAAGGGACACTGGCTGTGCCAGGGGATCCCAGCTGGGCCAAGGGGACAATGGCTGTGCCAAGAGAATCCCAGCTGTGCCAGGGGATCCCAGCTGTGCCAGGGGATCCCAGCTGGGCCAGGGGCATCCCAGCTGGGCCAAGGGGACAATGGCTGTGCCAGGGAGATCCCAGCTGGGCCAGGGGGATCCCAGCTGTGCCAGGGGGATCCCAGCTGTGCCAGGGGATCCCAGCTGGGCCACAGGGATCCCAGCTGTGCCAGGGGATCCCAGCTGGGCCAAGGGGACAATGGCTGTGCCAAGAGAATCCCAGCTGTGCCAGGGGGATCCCAGCTGTGCCAGGGGATCCCAGCTGTGCCACAGGGATCCCAGCTGTGCCAGAGGGATCCCAGCTGTACCAGGGGGATCCCAGCTGTGCCAGGGGGATCCCAGCTGGGCCCAGAGGATTCCAGCTGTGCCAAGGGGATCCCAGCTGGGCCAGGGGGATCCCAGCTGTGCCAAGGGGATCCCAGCTGGGCCAGGGGGATCCCAGCTGTGCCAAGGGGATCCCAGCTGGGCCAGAGGGATCCCAGTGCCAAGGGGATCCCAGCTGTGCAAGGGGGATCCCAGCTGTGCCAGAGGGATCCCAGCTGTGCCAGGGTGATCCCAGCCAGGGGGATGCCAGGGGGACAGCTGTGCCAGAGGGATCCCAGCTGTGCCAAGGGGATCCCAGCTGTGCCAAGGGGATCCCAGCTGTGCCAGAGGGATCCCAGCCAGGGATCCCAGCTGTGCCAGGGTGATCCCAGCTGTGCCAGGGGGATCCTAGCTGTGCCAGGGGGACACTGGCTGTGCCAGAGGGATCCCAGCTGTGCCAAGGGGATCCCAGCTGTGCCAAGGGGATCCCAGCTGTGCCAGAGGGATCCCAGCTGGGCCAGGGGGATCCCAGCTGTGCCAAAGGGCCCCTGGCTGTGCAGGATCACAGGGACAATCCCCCCTGCGTGGCACACAGCTGCACACTCGGGCACAGGCAGGCGCCTGGCGCTGTGCTGCTGCTCCAAGCAGCACATTGGCAGCTCTGTGTTGTTATCAGCAGCACCAAAACCAAAATGCACTGGTATGGAGCTGGGGTTTTGTTGTGCTGCCCAGAACACGGCCCTGCAGGGGTGGTGAGGGCTTCAGGTGCTGCCTGAAGCAGCCAGGCAGGGAAGGTGTGGGGCAATTCACTGCATTCCCAGGGTTATCCTGGAATCCCAGGAATTCTGCAGCGTGGCAGAATGGGGAGGAAAGGGCTGGGATCCCCTCTGAACACACTTCTGTCCAAAAGCACGACTCCTTGGCTTCAGGGGGAGTCACCAGAGCTCGGGACAAGGAACTTTTTGCTTCTCTTGAATCTCACCCAGATTTCACAGCCTGAGCCTGGCTCCTGAGTCAGGCACTGCTGCCTTTCCCAGACACAGCACTCTGGCCAGTCCCTCCCAACGCTCCTCTTTCCTCTCCCTGCCCACATTACATAATAAGCATCTTTATTTATTTTCTTTTTCGTAAGTCGCCTTTTCATAACAATAGAAACTATCGGGGCCCGAGAGAACTTGATGAATTTTTCCTATTATCTAAGAGCTTAGTCACTCAGGGAATTAGTCATGTTCAAAATAACAGCCAGGCTCAAAGAGATTCAGAGCAACCATTCCAGAGCAGAAGCAGCCAATGTCATAAATACATTAAGATGTCAGCTTGAAGCATTTCAGAGATTTTTCAAGAAGTGTTTGAAAAGAGAAAAACTCTTTGATGAGATACAAGGAAATCAGGTTCTCAGCGGTTAAAAAAACGTTGTGGTTTGCAAAACCTGCGGGGCTCAAACACTGCAACCCTGAGCAGGAGGGACAGATGGACGTGGTGACCACATGGGGTGTGTGGCTTCCCAGCAAGCACAGCCTGCTCAGAGCTCCACCAAATCCTGCTTCCCGTGCCCATGGCACCCTCCCAGGGTTTTCCAGACATCCCTGATGTATCTCAACAGACAGAGGAGTTATTGGTGTGTCTCTTATCCAGCAGGTAGGAACTGGAGCCAGAGCCATGGAAATGAAGCCAGGCCTGCTCCCAGCCCCTCCTGGGACTGGCACGAGGACAATCATCAGCACGGAGCAGGGATTTATCCAAATGTTTTTATTTACCACAGCATCACCTCTTTCTTAGCCTGCACGTTTGGCGTAGCAGCACTGTGGCATAGCAGGAGGCTGTAACGGAAAGCTTAAAGCAGTCCCAAACTGGGAGAGAAATGGAAAACTGACCAGCAACTATGTAAGAAAAACCCCACAAAGAAATGCATTTGGAGGGATGGGCTCAGCCTTTGGGGCTCCACAGCACTGCAGCACCCACGGAATTCTCCAGTGCAGGCAAAGCTCAGGCAATGCAAGCATCAACCTCCAGCGACAGGAGACCTCGATGAACAGCAACAAACTTCCAAACTTTCCACTCTGCTGTGGAAAAGCCCTTCCTGCTGAGGCCACAGGGCATGGAGAGCAGGCAGCATCCTCTGCAGGACACCCACAGCTTCCCAGGAGCTTCCCTGGACCCGCTCCAGCAGCAGCCAGAGCTCCCTGCTCCCTTTGATCTCTGCAGGAAAACCGCTCTGGGCTCTTCAGGCCCTTTTTTCCTTAATGGGAAACCTTGGATACCACAAGCTCCTCTTCCCACCCTGCCCTGGCCTGGCTTCTCTCCACCGGCTGCATTTGCTTATCCAAACTTTCAAAAACTTAAGTCAAACCAAACTCCTTTTTTCCACTTCTCTTCTCCTGACTTCACATTGAGATCTTTAGGATTACAGAGTGCAAAGAGTACTTTGTGCTTCCAATACCCTGTGATTTGCAGACTGACAAGTGGAGAAGACTCAGTGAGGAAAAATGCTGCTGATCTGCCCCACTCAGGGGCATCTCCACCACCTGCAGCATCTGGCCCTTTGATTCACTGAATTCCTTCTCACCGTATTTTAAGTTGTGATGATTTACAAGAGCTTGCTTTTTGTCTGGGAGAGAAATGGAAAATATCAACAGCAGCTTGGTTTTAAATACTTGAACAACAGGAAGCATAAAAATGTGACTGTTTATGGCTCAAAACTAAAAATACTGGGACTGTATCTACTGAAGGTGATGGTTGAATTCAGCTGGACTGTCACAGGCACAACATTAAACCCAGGAGATCCTGTGTGAGGAAACACCATGGAAGATTCACACTTGTGTTACTTCTTATACACTCAAAGATTTGGGAAAAAACTCTGCCCTTGTCAGATAAAAAACTATTCCAGAAGAGGCTGCATTTTATCCTGATTTCATCCCCCTTCATTTGCTTACCATGCTGGATCAAAACCCTCTGAAGAATGCCAAACCAAATAATCATTGCACTCACACACTGCTCAGATGTGCAGATTGATTTTCATCATCACCAATGACAATGAGTTGAATTTTTCTGGGTTAGGAACAGATACTAGAGAGTTTAGCAACGTGGTACCAGTGAAGCATGGAAAACACCCCCGTGGGATGCCAGCATAATTGGCAAAAGATTAATTGTTTAAAAAATGGGAAGGAGCACATGCAAAGGAGGGAAAGAAGAAGCTCCGACAGCTTAATATTATGGAATAATAGCTTGGGTTTAGGGGCTGATTTGGAAATAAAAAGCCACCTGCCACGAGAACAAAAGCTACTATCACTTGTAAAGCATTAGTGACACGCTTCTTAAAGATGAGTAACTCTGAAAGGGAGCAGATCTGAGTCTTGAACCCAAGCTGGGAACAACAGAAAACAGCATTTTGAATAAATCAGCACTGTGCAGAACTTGTGGGGAATCAGCCTAAAATCCAGGTTTTGACCAATGTGCCTGAGCAGAACAAAGTCCAGGGATGCTGCCAGAATAAATGTACAGTGCTGGTCTTTAGGAGACACGCAGAAAATAATATTGGAGTAAAAAAACCAGCTGAAAAACCCTAACAGAGACTCAGTGCCCATGGAAATGGCTCCAGTGATGGTCTGGATGAAAGGCTGAGGGTCTGCACGGCATGGGAGGCTGTGTGAACAGAGCAGCCAACCTTCACCCAGGAGTAAACAGAGCTGGTTGATAGTTCCAGAGTACATTTTAGGCAGCAGATTGAGGTAATACTCCCACTGAACTGCTGAAATGCAGCTACTCCTGGTGTGGAATAACTCACTTGTTTAGCACAGTCCACCAAATGATCAGCACCTGAAGTACTAAAAATTCAAATAACTCACCAGTGGGGACAACAAGGAAAATCTGCATTGAAGGGAATATTGCTGGCACCTGGCCAGGACATCTGGACCAACACATCTTGCTAAGGGAGCAGAATTTGTAGGGACCAAGTGTTGGCAGAACCTCTTTAGGTTCTCCCAATATCTCTGTGCTCCAAGGGCAGGAGCCTCTGAACCCTTGGGCCACCCATCCCCAGGGAAACAGGCTCCTCACCCACCAGGGACTGCAAACACCTCTGCTGGATTTATCTTATTTGGTTCAGTTTTACTTTGCTGGTTTGAAATAATCTTTTATTTTCAGATTTCTGGAGATACGTGGAGTATCTCCAAATACTGCTGAGGCTGCTGAGCTGCTGAATAAAATACAGAAATCACAGCTCTCTTTTTTTTCTCCCTTGTTAGAAGCAGCAATATTGGGAAATTCCCAAGTAGAACCTGCTTCAAAATCAGCCTCTGGAGTTTTACTTTCCCCAAAAAATACCTTACATTACAGGCTACTCACTACTACAGCAAGCACTGTAATTTCTCTCGAAGAGAAAGCAGAGATCAGACTAATGAGAACAGAATAACGCAGCCGGCACCGAGGAAGGAACCTGGTTAGATGAGAGGGCAAGAAAGTGTCAAGTCTTGTGCTGTGTCAATTAGAAAAGCACTTTGGCCCGCACCATCCCCAGCCCCTCCCCAGCGGGGCTCAGCAGCCACCCGGGGGAAGAGGGGAAAGGAGGCAGGAGCCTCCTCCAGCACCACTTTTTATCCCTGACAATGAGAACGGGCACACGGCGTTGCTTAGACGCGGGCGGAGAGGGGCAAAGTGCGGGACGAAGGGAATTGAGGAAGGAATCCCGTCCCTCCGGATGCTCCGAGGGTGGGAGGCGGCAGCGAACCCCCCGAAGCGCTGCTGGGTGTCAGACAAGCCTTGAACAGCACCCCGAACAAACGCGTGCTGTGCTGCAGGCTGCTGCCTACACCCCGCACGGCACTGCCTGAGCCTTTCGGGAGCACAAACCCCCCCGGCCCCGTCTGGGCGAGGATCGGAGGGGGATGGAGGGCAGGATAAGCGGGCAGCGATCCCTCCCCAAGGCTCCCCGCTGCCAGCAGCATCTGCCGGTGTTCCCGGAGCCGGAACGCGGGGGCTGAGCCGGGTGACGCCAGCTCGGCCCGAGCCCGAGCGGCTCCGGAGCCGGGACCAGCCCGCAGGGATGCCCGAGCCTCCCGCAGCACGGAGAACACCCCGGGAAGGGCAAAGCCAAAAACACCTGCAAAGCCCAGCCCCGCACGGAGCCCGGGGGAAATGCCGTGGGGCAAAGGCGAGCTGGGCAAGGAGGGCGAGCTGGGGAGGAGGAGGAGGAGGAGGATCTCGGTAACAACCGCATCGCTTCCCGGGGAAGTTTCTGAATGAGCCGGAGGGGCCCTGCTGAGCTGGGGGAACTTCCCCGCTTGCCCCCGGCACACGCAGCGCTCCGAGCCGCCTCGGCTCGGCACGCACAGCGCTAGGATGTGGTTTGGCGGAGCTGGCGCTGCTCAGGCGGCTCTGCCGGAGCCTCCCCAGCCGGAGGAGTGTCTGCCAGGCTGCTGCAGGAGCGCTCGGGCTCGGCACACCGGGCTCCCCCCGCACCGCAACTCATCATCGGCGGAGGGGCACCTCTGACAGGTCCCGGCTGGCCCGGCCAGCACCCAGCCCTGAGCCGGCACTGCTCTCATCTCCTCTGCTCTCCTCCGGTGCTCTCCAACCACACACCCCACACACGGGGAACCGGGCAAACCCTCAGCTTCCCCCCCCGAACGCCCCGGCTCGCCCTACAGAACCCCCTCCCCAGCCCTGCCGCTCCCTCCCACGCCCCGAGGCAATGCCCACCCTCCTTGCTTGCTTTTAATTTCTTCTTTTGCTCAGCAGTTTGGGGATGCGGAGTCTATAAAATGGCTACAGAGTGATCAATGGTTTCAAGGACAGGGAGTAAAGGAGGAGTCAGGAGATAGGACGGAGGTTCGTTTCCCTGTCAAAGTACTGCAATAAGCGGAAAAGAGAAAGACATAGCTACCTGAACTCACCATTCCTGTTCCATCCCTTAGCCACTGCATCTTGCTTCTGATGATGTCCTTATTATCAGGGAGGGGAAGGAAAAAAATCCCTACTGCCTGGCGAGAGCTGGCAGGAAAAAAAAGAAGCCCCCCACCCCCACCCTAGCCTGGAGCTTTCAGTCAGCCATCCCTCAGCCCGGCAATCCCGTGCCTGTCAGGAGCACGTTATTAGCAGCCTCCTCACTACCTGCGATTGTGCTTATTTATTTCAGTCACGGACCGAGGGATTTGAGGGGAGGGGGATGTCCTTTTTTTTTTTTTTTTTTTTTTTTCCCTTCTTCTTCCCTGCCATGCTTTCAAACTCTGCAGGAGGGGAGGGGAGTGGGAGGGAGGGGAGGGAGGGGGGACCGATGCGAACTTGGGGAGGGTCCCCGCAGGCGCCCATCGCCCTGGGCACCCCGTGCCCTGCCGCCGGTGGCCGGTCACCCTCGCCCCTAGCGCTGCAGGACGCCAGATCTGCAGAGCCAGCACATGCTCCACGCTCAGCAAGGGGCTGGGGATTTTGCTGACGTTCAAAGGGCAGCAGGTTCTCATTCTGCTCTGCACATGAAGGATGAGTCCCCTTTCCCACTGAAAGCAGAGCTCCCAGCCCAGCCCAGCGCTGCACCTGCTCAGGGTGATCTGATCGCTGGGTGTTCATCCCCTGCCCGCTCCCCTGGATGTCCCCCCACTTTCTGGCCACAGCGAGGAAAGGAGAGCCCCGCTGCAAGTTAAGAAAGCAAATACACTCGTTAAGCGTTGCTCATCGATGCGGCCACCCACCACGTCGAGGGAGAGGAGATCGCGGTGTCTGGCGCTGGGTAGAAGAGGCGGCGGCAGCATATGGGATGTGTAGAGCCAACTGGAAACGGGGCTGAATGCTCGCGGATGCTCCAGCTGGGACACGCACGTCGACATGGTCCTCCCCATGGTGGGCACGGGACATGGGGCTGGCAGCGCTCGGCCAAGGCCGCTCACGGCGCCGGTGGCGCAGCCCCTGCCACCATCCCGGGGCTCGGTGCCCACAGGAAGGGGCAGCCCGGAGCAGCACTGACACACCCCTGAGCACAGGAAAATGCCCCACCAATATTCCCAAAATCCCCTCTTTGGCTGCTGAGACTGCAGCTGGCTTCAGGGACAGGAGAGGGCAGGTACGGATCCTAGAGACAGCGTGGGGAATGACTGGCAGCGTGCTCTGGGCACAGGCAGGACACTGGGGACACTGGACATGCTGGGTCCACGCACAGGATATGCTGTAAAATCTGTGGAGAAGCTCCAATCTCCTCAGTTACAGCTGCAGAGGATTTAGGGTTGTGTTTGCATGGGTTTTTTCTCCACGCCTCAAGGGCAGAAGGGCGTTTGGATCTCCTGCTCCTGGCCTCTGGAGGAGTCAACATTTTTCCTGCAGCTGGAGATTCTGAGGCAGGGAACAACACGCAGCTCCTCGTGACTGCCACTTTTCTGCTGGTCCTGTGCCACTCAGCAGGATCAGAGCTCAGGTGTCTTCACTCATTTATTGAAATGGGACAGACCAAAAGTGCAGGCACAGGACAGAGATGCTGCCCAGCATCTCTGCACTGCTGGGGCCCCACACAGCCTGCTCCAGTTCCATCAAGCCACATCCCATCACCTTTCCTACAGGCACTGACAGCCATCATTATTCCCAGAGAGAGCTGACAAAGAAAGAGTCAGGAGGTACACGCTTAGAGCAGTCCAAACTCTGGAATTGTGCCCAAGTTTCAAGTGACAGAAACACCAGGTAAGTTATTTACATCCACAGGGGGGCTCTGGTTGGAAAATCCCACCTGTGACAGCCGTTCTGGAATGTGTTGTCAATCAGGATCCTCTCCTGGGAGAGCCCCACGTCCTGCAGCAGGTGATGGCCACAGCTTTGTGCAGCCCTGGAATTCAGAGCTCACAGGTGCCTCACCTGTTCAGGGTGTCAGCAGAGCCAGCACAACCTCACCAACCGATTCAAAAGCTGCAGGGGCTGGCAGAGCTGGGACAGCAGAGCTGACAGACAGACATCCTGAATGGGCATGGCTTCCTTCAGAAACTTGGACTAAAAACACAGCACAGATCAGGTTATCTCTGACTGAAGGGTAAATTTTTTTTTTCGACCAGGAAATTTTAAATGAGATCTGCAGTGTTGTCAGCACAAACACAGAGAATACAAGAATGACCCCCTTAAGCACAGGATCAGCTTTAAACCAGGCACTGCACCACCCCTGGAACTCCACTCACTTGGTCAAAGTCACACCCTGGCAGTGCAAATGAAGGGGGGTTTGTCTGGCACATCCCACCCTGCTGCTCTGATTGGGAACATGGATCTGGAGGAGGAGGAGGAGGAGGAGAATTTTTGTGGAGCACCGTTACACACGAGCAGAAATGAGTCCAGTTTCTCTCCTGCTGCCAGCTGTTGATCAGGCCTGTCAATAAGGCTCATATTCCACTGTTTCACTTCCTATGCCTTGTTTACACCAAGCTGATTTGAGAAGCAAACCAAGGCTTGCCAGGTTAATTCTTGCTCCCTGCAAAGGTGCTGAAAGGCAAGAAAGCCCCAAGATCAGCCAAATCCCTGAAAGGGCAGCAGGCTGCACACAAATCCCATCCTGCCCAGAGCAGTGGGGCAGCCATTCTCTCTGGCACAGGGAACCTCAGAGAGAACCCAGCTGCGTTTCCCTGCCAAGAAAATGCACCTCTGCTGCCTCATTGTCAATGCAAAGCACTCTGCAGGCAGCCAGCAGGCAGGGGACCAAGCCCAGAGTCCCTGCCAGAGCAGGGGGAGCAGGGAAAAGCCACCTGTGAGCTTCTGCTGGGTCCTGGCTGGGCTGTGATGATCCTTGTGGGCCCCTTCCAGCCCAGGATATCCTGTGATTCTCTGATTCCCCACCTCCCTTCCAGGGAAGGGCTGGCTCCCCTGCCAGGGGATGCTGCAGCCCAGCACACCTGAGGGCACAGTGGGCTCTGTGCCCACCCGGCACACCCCAGACATGGAATATTTCCAGGCACAGCCCCGAGCTGGGTGTGAGTCACAGAGCACCGTGGGATTGTGCCACGGGCACTGCTCTGGTAGGAAAACCCACATTGCCCACAGGGAAACAGAGGCAGCTTTCGGTGTGTGGTGGTAGGGCACGGAGTTTGCTCTGCAGGCTCCTGCCCTGGGGTTTAGCTTGCAAAAAATGGGATCTTTATCACCTGAGCACGTCCCAGTGGGGAGGCAGGGATGAGGCTTTGCTCAGGTGGTTTATCTGGGGGATCATTCCAGAGGAAATCCCCAGGAAGAACTCGTGCATTGCTCTTCAGTAACACAACACATCCCAGTCGGTCCCAGCTGAGCTGTGGTCTGCTCACATTTGACTTGTCACAGCCTCCAAAAATCTCCCTCTCTCTAGAATAAGCACCAGAATCAGCTGATGTGCTTCAGCTGCTTCCCTTCAACTGCCCAGCCCAGTCTGGAGTCTCCCTGTGCCTGCCAATGGTATCAATAACGAGCAGGAACCTCACAGGGGAGCAGAGAAGTGAAGGCAGCAGAGGAAGGGCCAGTGTTTACCTGGACATTGCTCTGCACTGACCAAATGATCACATTAATGCCACTTTCCCACATGTAATTTATGTTCTCCTAATTCCCTGCAGCTGGAGAGCCACTCAAAAGCCAAACAACTGAGTATGAGCAGAAGGACACTCAACATCACAGTGAGACAGCAAAAATAACCTCCATCCTTGTGCCTCGTCCAACACATCTGGAGCCACGGAAATAACACACAGGAGACTTTCCCAACACTCCCACTGCAATCCAATCTCCAATCCAATCCTCCCTGAACCCACTCAGCTCTCCCACCATTGTTTATGGTATTGCAGGGCAGCTTTTGGGAGCAGAGCCCTCATTTGAGACACCCAGCACACAAGCCTGGGATCCCAAACATGAAGGTTCGTTTTGTTGCAGCCTGTGAGAGCAGCACTGCAGGATTTCACCTGCCTCTCCTGTCTGTTCTTCCTGCTATTGTGTTACCACATCACCTCTGAAATCTCCTTTAGGTCTTCAAGACCTCCCTTCCTTAATCTCACTGGAAGAGTTTTGCTCTAAACCACTCTCTGCATGTGAGAGCTTTCCCCAAGATGCTTTCCCCCCACGCTGCTGCTGTTTTCACGCGGGGATTTCCCTTCTTTTGCTTTTCACCCACTCCCTTCCCTCCCCAGCTACGAGGCTGCATTGGCCAATATCCCCCAGCCAACACCTCCCCACTGAAATTCCAGCCTGGAATTTCCCCAGTGAGGCAGGAGAGGCTGGCAGTGCCCTTTGGAGAGCCCTGCCACACGCTGGTATTTCACTGCTGCAGAAGGCAGATGTTCTTCATTCCATACCAGAGAGCACAAATCTGTTCCTGCAGCCATTGTCTCTATTGAACTGCAAAGAACAGGCACCAAATCCTACAGGTTAATTAATGAGAAAGGAGGGGAATTTGTCTAACCTCTACTCGGAATTACCCAGCCTGCCTTTATAAACCAATCAGCCACGCTCCACAGCTATGAAACACGTACCTTCCTGCAGGAAAAAAAAGCCCAAACCCCATGGAATAGTCTCATAATGGCCCAGTGCCTCTCTGATTAGCACAGCAATAACACAGCGCTTCGGGCTCTTGCAAAGTATTATTATTATTTATGGTACATTACAAGGGAGTTTGTTTGTTCTTTAATAGGAGATGACATATTCAGAGGCCCAGATCCCAGTGTCCTCCTGAACTAACTCTGACACAAAGATAGTTTCAGTCATAAATTATAGAATCATGGAACCATAGGACTGGAACAAGTGCCTGAAATGCCTCGCTCTGATGGATGTGATTGGGATCTGGCTGCTCCCCACAGCGAGGGCCAGGGATCATTACCTGAGAACCAGGGGCTTCCCCTGCCCTCCCAAGGTGACACAGAGGCCACTGGCAGGGACACACAGGGCACCCCAGACCTGTCTCCCCCTGCTCCAAACCCCTTCTCCTGTCTGGATCAGTTCTATGCACACTCTGTGTGCTGGTACAAACTCGAGTTATTTCCAGTTTAATTCTGTGCATTGGGCATTATTAATTAATTGGAGTATTTATATTTAGCAGTCACAGTGCAAACAGCCCCTGTCGGGCTGCAGGCAGAGGTGTGTGGCACACACAGCCTGCTCCATGGCACAGGAGGGAGGGCATGGATTGGGCATGGATTAGGCATGGATTGGGCACGGATTGGGCACGGATTGGGCACGGATTGGGCATGGATTGGGCACGGATTTAGCACGGATTGGGCATGGATTGGGCATGGATTGGGCATGGATTGGGCACTGATTGGGCATGGATTGGGCATGGCCATGCTCCCACAGACTCCCCTCAAAGGCCTTTTTGTGGGATTTTTACCAACAAAATGCCAGCTTCAGTTTTGGAGAGGATCAAAACAAACTGGAGCTTTTACGAAAGCCTGAGTGGGAAACCACAATTTGGAAACCTGCTTGTAAAAATGCAATTTTTTAATTAATTAACCTCTTCAGTTCACTGGCCATGGTCTGCCAGATACACAGAGGTTCCTCTCAGCCCTGTCCAGGCCATCCTGCCCTTGTGAAGGCAGGAGAAATCCTGGATCTGCCTCCTTCCAGAACATCTCCTTCAAGATGGTTTGCATGTTGTTTACTATTCCTTCTCCTGTCACCCCCGCCTGACTGACAAGACTCCTCATGCCTCAGCCCATTTGATTTGCTAATATCTCTCAACTTTTTCCATCTGCAAACCTCCCACCTCTGCTTTAATGAACCCAAGGAGTCTGTTGCCAAGGAACGCTCTCTGTTGCCATGCCCTCTGCTTTAGAGGTGAAAATTAATAACCTGCAGACAAATTAAACTCTTTGGGTGATGAGGAAAGCACCCCAGTTCAGATCCCTGAGCCCAGTAAAGTCTCTCCAGCATCCAACTCTTCTTTATGTCCATCTGTCACTAGCACTGCCCTAGTTCTGCTTATTTAGGGAAAATCCTATGGAGATTAAAAAAAGGAATAAAACTAAATTTGACATTGAAAGGGCTTTACGAGCAGCACAATGCTCATATAGAAATTAATTTCATTTGTGTACGAAGAGATCTGAAGCCAAAAAAGGTATTTGCTTTTAAAGAAAACGAGAGCTTAGCATTGCTAAGAGAAGAGAGAAGATTGTTCGTGAGAAGACTGACAGGGAAACAATAAATGCTGCCCTGGGTCGTGCATTCTGAGGTCACAAGGGGCTGGCAAATCCACACACCCTGAGGCTGTGCCTCTCCCCGATGCCTTCGGGGACATTTTATACAGGAGCCCAGGATGGAGCCCCCAGGGCCCTCAGCACGGCCCTGGCTCATGGCCTGGGGGCTCTCACAGCCCAGCCCTGTCCCAAAATCAACAGCCAGGGTCACACCTGAGCTCCTGCCTGTCCCAAAATCAACAGCCAGGGTCACACCTGAGCTCCTGCCTGTCCCCAAATCAACAGCCAGGGTCACACCCGAGCTCCTGCCTGTCCCAAAATCAACAGCCAGGGTCACACCTGAGCTCCTGCCTGTCCCCAAATCAACAGCCAGGGTCACACCCGAGCTCCTGCCTGTCCCAAAATCAACAGCCAGGGTCACACCTGAGCTCCTGCCTGTCCCCAAATCAACAGCCAGGGTCAGACCTGAGCTCCTGCCTGTCCCCGAATCAACAGCCAGGGTCAGACCTGAGCTCCTGCCTGTCCCAAAATCAACAGCCAGGGTCACACCTGAACTCCTGCCTGTCCCAAAATCAACAGCCAGGGTCACACCCAAGCTCCTGCCTGTCCCAAAATCAACAGCCAGGGTCACACCCAAGCTCCTGCCTGGCACCTCTCCCCCACCCAAACCCCGTGGGGATCTCACTGGAGCTGGGTGCCTTTGGAGGACCAGCCCAGCCTGGTCCTACACCCACAAATAGACACAAACCCCAGGAACAGGACTGCATTTCCATGGATAGCACAGCAGGGAGATGGCCCAGCCTGATCCAGGCACGGCACGGCTCCCACTTGAACCCAGGGCATTCCTGCCTCTAAAACAACTTTCCAGCTTGGCTCTCCACAAGCAAAGCAAGAAGGTTGGTCCCCCAGGACCTCTCATTTCCACCAGGCAGGTGAGGGCTTAACAAGCAGCTCGTATTTATGGCCACAGTTCATCGGAATGCATGGAGCCATCAGAGGAGCCGTTCACATTCACTCAGTGCTGCTCTTGCTCTGTTATTTAATTCAAGCTGTGACCCCTGGCCCTGAGTGCTGAGCTGAAGCAGCTCAGCCCTGTTTTCATGGCCTGAGCCAGTCTGAGTTGCCAGGACGTGTTGGCAGAGCCAGGGGAGCAGGGAGGAGCACAGAGCAGAGCAGGGAGGGCTCCTGGAGCAGCCCAACCTCAGCCCTACCAGTGTGGGGTGTGCAGTGATGGACACCCAGGACAGCGAGCAGTGTTCAGAGCAGGATGATGCACGTTTAGTCCCTACGTGTCCATTTTTCCAGTGTGAGGGGTCAGCTCAATGTCAAGGTTTCCAGTGCCCTCCTGCACATTTCCCTCCCTGCTTTCCCGTGCCTGCCATCAGCTGTGCCAGCCAGGGCACATCTGGGCAAGAGAAACAGCAGGGGCAAGGAGCAGCTGAGACCAGCCCCAGCCTCACCAGAAGAACTTCTTCAGCTGGGGCATAATCTGCATGGATGCATGCTCCATCAGCCTAAGGAAAACTCTCTGCTGAGCCTCTCTATTAACTGGAATTATTCACTCTTAGAGCCAGGATCATCTCCCAGAGAAATGCTCTCCTTCAGTACTTCAGGCTGCTAAAGCATTGTGAGGCTTCCCTTCTGAGAGAGCCTTGCCTTGAGTCACCCTCTGGAATCAAAAGCAAGGCAAAGAGATTTTCTCTTCCCCACCCACCATGTGCAGAGGGCTGTGAATTCCCCTGATAAACAGCACTGCAGACCTGTGCCTGTGGCTCTCCAAACCACTCAATGTGCTGCTTTTACTCCCAGCTGTTTTTCCAGACCCCTCCAAATCCCACAGTTCCCTCCCCGGGTCCTCCCCACTGGGCTCAATCTGCAAAGGAAAGTTTCAATCTCGTCTCACTTTCAAAAGTGTCTAAAATTCACTTTCTGCCCCCTTCTCAAAGCTCCCGTTCCTGCTCCCTCCCCTTAACCCACAACTCCTCGCTGGTGTCCTTTGAAATTGCTGAAACTCATCTGCCTACAACAATTACTGACTCCATGCTTTAATTCCAGATGAAATGAGATCCCTCTTGGGCTTATTTGATTCCTGCAGAGGGAGCAGGCCGTGGGCTCCAGGAGGCTGAGGCTGGCCAGGGAGAAGGGGAAGGGGTTTGGCGCGCCGCGCTCCTCGCGGTGCGCTGGGCTGCGGGTAACGCGAGCAGGCAGCACATCCAGCAGCAGCCAAAGCCATCCCCAGCGAGCCAGCTCACAGCAGGGATGCTCCACACCAAGTACAGGGTGTAAAACACGGGCAGGGAGCACTGAACATCTTCCAGAGCGCTGCCAATCTCAGGTCGTGCACCAGCCGAGCTCTCCGGCAGTCGGATCTCAGGAGGAGTTACAAAACTACCCCAGATAAACGAAGGGGTTAAGCCCAGCTTTGGGACTGCGTGGAAAGCCTTGCTGAAGTCCTTCATTAAACACATCCCCAACGAAGCCATAAATATGTGGTGTTCTCTCCCTCTAGTGGCTGGAGGCTTGGAAATGAAGGGGATGCAACATGACCCTGCAATTTCTCAGAACAAATGGGGTTGTCCCGGGCTGGGTGTCCCCAGAGCCCCAGCAGGAACCCAGCCCAGAAAAGGGATCACTTCTGTGCCATGGTCACTCCCCTCAGCATTGTGAGGGGCTGAAGTTCTCCCTGCTTTCACCAGGCACCTGTGGGTTCCTGCACCAGTCACTTCCCTGTGGGTCTGAATTCCCTGCAATGTTCCCACTTCCCGAGCCCCGCTGCCAGAACACACCAGAGCCACTCAGGATTACTGTCCCCGTGTAACCCCACTCCAGCCAGGCTGCCAGCTCTGCTCATTCCTTACATCCCCAAGCTTGTAGGAAAGCACGGGACATCAAAAGTCACCCAGAGATGAACAAAGAGAGCACCAGTGAGACAAACCAAGGGAGTAACTTGGTATGACACAGGAGGAAAAGCTCCTCAATAAACTCTTTCTGAAGGATTTTAAAGAAACACCAAGCTCTGCACCACGCCTGAGGTTCCCAGATTTGGGGAGGTTGTTACTTCAGTTATGGGAGTGCTGGGGTTTGTTTCCATCTAAGCCTCACCCATCCTCTAAGGACAACTTCCCTGATCTTCGTTTGAAATAACGAGCGTTGTTTTTTGGAAGAAAGCATCCTTGGAAGGAGCACAACAACATCAAAACCAGTTCAACACAGCTCCTTTCCCCTAACTGCAATACAGCTCTACCATTTCATGCATTTTAGCTGAAAATCCCAAGACTCTCTGTCTATAATGCACCATTACATCACCACAAAATTTGTGTGTGGGTATGAATGCAGATGAATATCCTCAACAACAGCAGAAACGTTCTTACAAAAGGCCAGGAAGGAGGGAAGAAAGAGGAGATGGATGCTATCCAAGCGAGGTGGTGGCTTTGATTCAAAGACAACACTTGCTAATAGTCTTTGCAGCTTTTCCAGGCTGGCATGGCAGCCACAAGCACACCTGAGCCTTTTCAACAGCCTCGGGAAAGGAAGGTGAGTTTGAAGTGGGAACATCTTGAGCTTGACACAAACAGGAAAAAAATTCCAGAAGGAAAGAAACATCCAGAAGGAAAAAAAAAACATCCAGAAGGGAAAAAACACATCCAGAAGGGGAAAAAAAACATCCAGAAGGAAAACCTGTTCTGAACTTGCCTGGGAAAGGTCACCAGAGCTTCCCATGACCCCTCTGGCTCTCTGGCCATGGTTTCAGGCACTGCTCTCCCAGCACCCCAGGACTGGCAGGGGCTCCTGTGAGATCAGTGCCCCAGTTTGACCACAGGCACTCCAGTGGGATTCCTGAAGTGGATGCAAACCAGGACACACCCACCCAAGCAGTGCCTGCATGAACCAGAGAGGCAGGCAGGCACTCAAACCCACAATTACGCCCAAATCCCATTAAACCACATTTAATCCAAATCTCATTAAACTGTGTCAGCCTTTTCCTGCCTCTCCTTCCCCGCTCCTCATGATCCATGAGTCAGGATGCCTCTGGTTTTTGCCTTCCAAAACTGTCCCTCACCATTTGGTACTTGGATTGGCAGTGGAGCTTGTAATTAGGTCCCAAATGTGCCACCACATCAGTGCTGACTACAGGGGATTATCCAGAGGTAAAGACTTTAAGAGCCCGTGTGATGTGAAGTCTGAACACCATCCATCGCCTTCTGGAGTGCTAAATATACCCATATTTTACTATTTACTTGTCTGCTTAGCTATCTCAGGAGCAGTCTGTGGCAGTCCCTAAAGAAGGCACTTTGCTATTTATGTATCATGTGCTTAGCAATTTTTGCCACTGAAGTTGCACAGATATATTCCACACGGAGCTTTTCATCCTTATAAACTTCAACATGGGGAAAAAATCTACGCTCTGCTCATCTTCCAGGGTTCTTAGAAAGGGATGAGTGTCCCAACGCCTCCGAGCCTGCAGTTCCTGAAAACTGCCAATTTTAACCCTGTTAAGAATATGGCGTGAGAAAGAAGTGATACCATTGGAAATTTCCCTGCCTTCCACCCACGAGGATGGATTTTGTGTTCACACTCAATTTGCACAAAATACAGATGGACACAGAGCCCCCCAACAAAGAAATTAAGATTATTTGCACAAAGCCAGGTAAGGCTGCAAGATCAGGTTGTTCGGATTTTTCCCCCAAACTAAAGCTTCTGGAAACTCAACAAGCTCACATGGCTAAAGACAATCCCTGAGACTCCTTCAAGTCTCAGCCGTGAAGAAACCAAGCCAGAATCCAAGAGGTGCTGAGATAAATGATGGGAGCGTGGCCCTTGCCTGCTTGCACTCTGCCAGATGGGCCCTATAATGGCATTTGAAATCCATGAAATGCACAACACGGCTCAGCTGAGCTGTGCCTGAGGCTGGAAACGCAGCCAGAAAATTCCCCTGCCTGGTGCTGATCCAAGCACTCCGCTGCCTTTTACCACCTGGATCCTGCTGGGGTGGGGTTATTTTGGGAGGGAGTGGGTTTGAAATGCACAGAATTGTTGCTTAAACACAGTTTTTCTTACTTAAACCATGTAGTGACGAGATAAAAATAGCCTGTTGGGGAGAGCAGACTAGCTGTGGAGGCATCCCAAAAATACCCTGTGTGAAGGGAAAGGTGTGAATGCATGTTCTTAAAAAGGGAATGTGTGGCTTATGCTTTACTCTGCTTCCACTACACAGCCATATGTTGGCTGCTGGGTTCTATTAATAACCTCAGTTATTTATATGAATATCCCACTTGGTGTCTGCCTGAGCACAACTCTGGGCCCAGAAATCCTTGATACTCCAATTTATTGGAATGCTCAGGTGTCAGGAAGGGAATTTGATGGGGTCTCCTGCATTAAGAGCACATTGATTCCAGGCAATTCATGGAGAGGAAGGAGGAGGGGTTTCTAAATGACTCTAATCCCTCATTAATATACAGGAATTTTTGTCATAAAGGCCCAGAAAACTCATCCAGAACTTCCAGCCTGCCCTGTACACCTCAAACTCAGAACAGCAAGCCTGGATTTGGTATTTAGGCCCAACCCTTGTGGCCTGCCAGTTGTTGTTCCATTCACAGCCTCACTCTTCCATTCCTCACTTGATGCTCAGCCTCTATTTCCTGGTGACACATAAACTTCCCAGAATATTCTGGACTTGACAGCTACAAAAAACACCTGTAGAGAGCAAATGGCTCATTAAGAGCTCTCCCCCCAGAACGAGCTTTTTCTGCTTCTGCTCTCCCCTCTCCCTTCACTTTTCTTGTATTTCAGTGTTATTTTTAACATCATTAACAGCTCTGCTCCCCCACCCCTGATGGGGCCAACCCCTGGGACACCCCAGGAGTTCTCAGCTCCCATTAATTCTGCACCCACACAAACCAGCCCAGGCAGAGGGGCTGAGCCTTAGTGCTCTTCAAGCATTCACGTTTTCGAAATAATTTTAATGATCAGTCCTGTAAGAGCTCCAATCATTCTCCACTCATTTGCAGGAATTACAATATCCCCTTTCTCTCTCACTGAAACAGAGCTGCTTGTTGAGGGCTGCCATTCTCTGGCAGCCCACAGAAAACCCTACAATAGATTAAACCCCAAAGTAAAGAGCACTCAAACACCCATTGTACCCCAGCCAGCACGGAGCTGATCACTAAATTCTGGCTTTTGCACGAAACACTCACAGATATTAAAGCTGCCTTTGCTTGTGGAGGGATTATTTTGTTTATTTGTTTAAATGAGCTTTCTGAAGAAAATTTTCACCTGAAAGCAAAGTGTGGAGATTTGATTACACTTCAGAGCCTTAAAACTTTCTGATTTTTCTATTTGAGTCTTTAGCCTCCAAAAGGGAAAAACTTCCAGGTAGCAGAATGAAGGCAAAAATTCATTGTAAATCTGGTTTTCTGACCAAAAACCACAATGCAAAATGTTCAAATAGACCTTGAGGAAACCATTCAGCAGAAGCCTGGGTGCCCTCTGGTCTGGCCCTGCTGTGTTGGTGATGAATAAAGAGGAGAAAATGGGCAGATGCTTTGCTGGACACTGGGGTGCCACTGCCTCCAGCAGGACTTCTACACTTGGATTTACCAAACCCCCCAAAATGTTGCATTTCTCATCCCATGGCTCTTGGTTCAGCAATCCAGGATGGGCAGCGATGCCAGCAGGGACATTCCCTAGGGAATACACCCAGCAGGACTCCCAAATCCCTGGCAGTGCCATCCCAGAGGTTTGTGGGTCTGACCCACCAAGGTACCTGCAAAGCTCCCTGAGGATCAGCTCTGAGCAGGAACAACAGAGCAATTTATCCTTGATAAAATTACTTTTTTTTTTCTCCCCACTTGCTTTATGCATTCCCTGAAGGAGCTTAGTGCTTCCTTGAGTTCAGGAAGATTATTGAACCCTGAAAACTCAGCGTATGTGAGGCTTGCTGGGAAAGCACCTCTGGTATGTTCAGAGTCCACTGAAACACAGGCTGGCAGCACATTAAATTGCTTCTCCCTGAAAGCTCTTCTCCCACTGAGTCTGCTAATTGTCTCTGCTTTTAAAAGTTATTAGTGAATTTAGAGTTGGCTAGAGATGCTAATTTAATCACCCCAGACTCCAAACCAGGTACTGGATAAGCAGCAGCACCAGAAGCCTCCCTGCACTGTTCATTAATCAGGACTTTGAGGACTTTTTCCTTTCCCCCATAAAAAGGAAAGTACAGCCAGTGGATTCCTCACCCCTGACACTGCCACAGTGACCCCAGCCACGGCAGGAGCCCACCAGCTCCTCCTGAGAGCAAACCCCCTCCTCAGGGACCCGAGCCCAGCACCTACAGCACTCCTGGACATGGAGCTGTGCCCTCAGAGCACTCCCAGTCCCCCTCTGGGCACAGATACTGGGGCACCTGCACAGGAGGCACTGCCACTCCCCACCACAGAGGAGCTGCCACCTGTGCCACTCCCACTTAGGTTTCCAAGAATAAATCACTGGTTTTTTTACCCTTTTAGAAGCATTTTTCCATAGCAGTGTGGTGACCAACACACCCCATTCCCCCCCTGCCCAGTCCAGTGACACCAACTGGGAGCTGCTGCTCCTCTTGTCTTGTGCACAGTGGCAAGAGCTGGCTGGGATTCCTCACCCAGACCCTCTGCTCTCTCCCCAGAAGCTCAGCATTTCATGTCAACCTTCAATGTTCAACTTGCAGCCTGAAAACACGTCCCACTATATCACTTCCAGTGTTTAAGCCAAGCTTTGGGAATCCCAAACCATCCCTGGGCTCTCCCACTCTGATCTGCCTTGTGGAGCTGCTCTTTGAGAGATGAGAGAAGCCTTTAACAAGGCACATCCTAACGAAGCAACAAATGCTTCTCCTTCAACGAGGCTCTTGCTGTTATTCCCAGATGTGCATTCATGTGCATCTCCTGCCTGCTTTGGAAATCCCAGCTGGAACTGCGTGCCAGGAACTGTTACAAGACTCATAAACTGAGATGGTGGGAGGGAAAAAAGCTTTGTTTTTCCATGAAAGCTGCCTGAATGTCTTTGGGACAATGAAACAGCAAGGCAAACACCTCCAAATGCAAGCATTTGTCCAGTTTCAAAAAACTGGAGTCTTCAAAAACCAAGTGGATGTGGCACTTGAGGACAGGGGTTAGTGGTGAATGTGGTGGTGCTGCTTGATGGTTGGACTGGACTTTAAAGGTTCTTCCAACCTCAGAAATTCCATCATTCCGTGATTCTACTGATTCCATCCACACCCTGTGCCCCTCCACATTCCAAAAAAGCAAGGCACTGAGACATCCTTGCCCAGAAAGGAAAGCAGGTACACAAAGGAAGACGTGCAGCATTTTCCCCTGCCAGTCACGTCTCTCATCTGCCCACCCTGAGCCAAGTTCAACACCCTTTCCTTTTATATCAAATAATTAATCTGACCACACTGAGCAGAAATTCAAATGACACGTAAAACATGAAAGCCATAAAATGCTTTCCAAATATGCTTTTGCCCTCTCGTTTTGCATTTCATTTCGTGTCTGGTGTATCGACTGAGCCCATCTCTGTGCTCACTGCTGAAATCAGACTGGCAGCTCCTCGCAGCAAGCACGGGAGCATTTTTAAACAGCCACAGATGTGGCATTTAGCCAGCTGGCTTTGGTATTCACAGCAGTGACCAATGCACTAAAGCAGACTTCAAAGTGTTCAACATTTAAAATCAAACAGAGGCTTTAGGAGCGTTGGGTTTGGGGCCTGGGTGGTAAATGTGACACAAAAATCTGACAATACACTTCAATTACTGGTCTGTGATGCTAAATTGCCAACATCAAGAGAAGCGGTGCCAGCACAAGTGCAAGGAAATAATTAGCATTTAATATTTCATCAGAACGTTGAATTTTTAAACATTGGAGTTGTCAGGGGTTTTTTTTTCATTATTATTATTAGTTTTAATTATTTAGCTGGTTTTACAGAGTCCTTGAGAACGGATCCCAGTGCCTCAGGTGGCTCCAGTGCCAACTGCTCACCAAGGGATGCCACACAGGGTGTTTTTCAAGGTGCCAGCTATCAGGGAGCTGTTTAATTAAAACCTCTGCTCCTGCCTGCCACTCATGATTCATTCATGAGGAGAAGCACCTTCCCCTGAGCTCACACACCCCTGGGGGAAGCCCAGCCCTGCTACAGGCAGCGAGGATGGGGCTGTCCCATGCCTTCCTTGGGTTTGGTGCTCTCTGCACAGGGGTGGGGGTTCCCTGAACATTCCCTGATGTAGAATTTGGGGGTGGGTTTGGGACGGTCGGGACAGACGAGAGATCTCTGCAGTCGGGTCTGAGAGCAGGAGGTTCATTGTGAAAGGGCGTGGGTGCAGGAGAGCTGCTGGGGGCTGCCAGACACAGCCTGGAGCAGGGCAGAGAGGGGAGAGAGGAGAGGAGAGGAGAGAGCGAAGAGAAGATTGAAGAGAGCGAGCTTGTCATTTACAATCCCATAAATCATCTTCTGTGCTGAATATTCTCATTTTCATTCACCAATCCAGAACAAACTACAAATCTTACACCATTTGCATCCAGCCCATGAGAACTATTGCATCACCATCCAGTGTTCTATTTGAAACCCTAAAAGCTGCTTTTGGGAGCCTCTGCCAGGTTGGTGGGGTCTGCTCTGAGCCTTGGGCCTGTCTGCAAGCAGAGGGGATTGTTCAATCCAAGGGGGATCACCTGCAGTGGCCATGCCATTGTTTTCCAGTTGTTCAGGAGCTGGGCTTTGGGATCTCAAAGCTTGTCTTCATTTCAATCTCGCTTGGAGTTTCTCCATTCTCAGCATCTTTTGCCAGGCAATCATATTGATAAGGCTTTCCTATTTCATCTTCCCCAACACCCTGAGCATTCCAGGACAGACCCATCCTGATGGAGCCCACGGCCAGCCCAGGTGCAGAGTCATGGCCAGGCTGTGCTGCTCCAGTGCTGCTGCTCTGCTCCCACCAGTCCCAGTGCCACCAGAGCAGCCCCAGTCACAGCCCATCAGCTCTGGGGAAGAGAAGTCTCACATCAACCCTCGCTTTCCTTCCCTCAACCCCAGGACAACACAATTCCCCTTCACACTGAGTCTTTCCCACCTCCCCCAGCGCCAGAGGAAAGCAGTGATGCCTTTTTTGGGCTTACCTAAAAACAGAGACCAAACAAAATCGAGAGAATAAAAAGCAGATATATTCAATGAAGGGCTTTCAGGTACATTTTGGGCACATGAAGCCCCTCCCAGGGCCTACAGCCAAAAATGGACCACAGGTCGTGAGTTTTCACACTTTTATACATTTGATCCATTTGCATATTGGGGGTTAATCTTCCAATTACAGCTTCAGGTAATGAAGTTATTTACCCCCAGTTTGCTCCCTCCCAACTCACTTTTGTTTATACTTTTCAGGGCCTGAGCCACTCAGGTGTCCTTGAGTCCCAGGCCTGGAGAGGAATTGCTTTGTCTGACCAGAAATGTGAAGACAGTAGCTAGCACTCTATATGAAGTTTAAAGTTATACATTAAAGAACTGCAAATTCTTTACAAATATATGAAAAATACAAAAGCTAAAATCCCAAGGCATCAGCAGAGGCAAAGCACTGCTCACTCCCCTCTCTCCCCAGACACGTCACAGCTCCAGGAGAACAGCAGAGCTCATTTTGACCTGGGTCTGGCTGACAAAAAGGGGTTTTTTTAACTGTGACGTGCACATGCAGCAGGAGCACGCTCGCCTGGCAGTGGCAGTGAGCAGGATCATCCCTTCCCTGGAATCACAGAGTGTGGATGTCACTCAGGGAATAAACCCCAACCTCTGCAATCCATCCCCGCTCTCGCTTCCCCGTCTCTAATCCGCCCTTCAGCATCCCAACACAATGGCACGGGAGCGTTAGGACAAGACACGCTGGCAAATCCTGCGTGAACATCCTGCCAAAATTCTGACTTTCAGCACTGAGCCTTGACTAAAAGCATCTCAGGCCCTGCCTGTGTGCAGCAGAACGAAGCAGGCGCGCTCCGTGGCTGGCTGTGCCCGGCTGGGGATGGCACTGGCACTGCCTCCCAGTCTGTTGCTAGGATTAAACACAGTGCTCAACAATTTTAATCCCTCTCATGCTGCCACTTCCACCAGCGCAGATTTCAATGGCTGCCCACACCAAGAGGTGGTGGTGCAAGGGCTTGTGAGGGTTTTCAGAGCCCGCTGCACTGAGCAGCCAGCAGTTCACCTGGAAACCAGGACATTCAATTGGATTCCTGTTTTCCCAGCTTCTAAGAAATAGATGGGGGAGCTAATATTAGCTCTTCCAGGAATAGTTAGGTGGCTAAAAAGAGAACAAAGGTGATAAAACAGCCCGTCTGTGCAGCTCAGGTTTTATTCCTCCAGCCTGTCTGTTGTTAGCCTCGAGAGCCTTCTGCTGTCACTTGCTGGACAAAGCCCAGTGACAGCCACTGGCAGAGGGGACAGCAGTGATGCACAGCAGCGAAAGCTGATCATGCTGCTGGTGGCTTTGGGCCTTCTCCAAATAGGGGGTGTTGATAAGGAAGAACCTCTGGCCAGCTCAAGTGGCTCTGCCTAACTCAGCTCATGACTGAGCATCCATCACTGGTGGGGAGCAATGAGGGGAAACTCTTTGTGTTCCCCTGGAAGCCCTCACTGCAAAATACCCAGGGGTTTCAGGGAACTGAATGTGGGTGTGCAGATCCTCTGCTGCCCAAAGAGACAAAGGTGGGTTTGACCCACACAGCTGCAGTGGGACCCTGAGCTCCAGTGTCACCTCTGGGCCACCAGGGTGTGTTTGGCTCCTGCCAGCCCCTTTTCCTCATTTCTGGTCCCACCACAGTCCTGAACAAGGGATCCCTGGGATCTAGTTACTGCTACCCTTTCCATGCACCCATTTCTTTAATTTTTAAATGATAAATCACCTGATGGCTCAGTGTCCACTCTTGGCTCACCTTGGCCAGCAGAGAGGAAGACCCAACTCCACAAGAAATGGAAATGAAATGGGTTAACCCCTGCCTTGCAAAAGCCCTGCTACAATTAGGTTAGAGCATCAAAAACCACGAGTTAAAATTCCTCCTGGATGTTTCATTTTCAAGGAGCTGGCTAACAGTAGGGAACTGCATAATTGCATAATTTGGTTCCATTTTCATGACTGCATTCTGCCTTTTTGGGCCACCACCAGGCCTGGCTTTAATGCTTTGCAAATGACACAGAAATAGTCATAAAGTGTACTGAAGTACTAAAGGACTTCATTTCCCTCTTTCTCAGAAACAAAAGTTGGACTTGATGAACCTGGAGGCTTTTTCTAACCTGAATGATTCCATGAAAGGCCTGACACATTGTGGCTTTATTAAGCCCATCCTGAATGTGCCTGCTTGGATGGCTGTAATTACAGGGATTTTGTTTTATCAGCTAAAAAAAACAGGGAGCTGGAGGAAATGGAAAATGAAAGACCACTGGACACAAAAGAGTCTTCCAGGAACCAGAGAGTGAGAGAGTGAGAGGAATTGCTTTTTGGGGAAAGGGGTGATGTTAACAGTGACAAAAACAGATATCAACCAAAGAACATCCAACAGGGGTTCGAGGAAGTTTTGGGGATCCTATGGCCATGCTCTACCCTATATCCATGGCCATATCCTATATCCATGGCTATGCTCTGTCCTATATCCACGGCCATATCCTATATCCATGGCATTGCTCTACCCTATATCCATGGCCATATCCCATATCCATGGCCATACCCTATATCCATGGCATACCCTATATCCATGGTCATACCCTATATCCATGGCCATATCCTATATCCATGGCTATGCTCTGTCCTATATCCATGGCCATACCCTATATCCATGGCATACCCCATATCCATGGCCACATCCTATATCCATGGTCATATCCTATATCCATGACCATATCCCATATCCATGGCCATACCCTACATCCATGGCATACCCTATATCCATGACCACATCCTATATCCATGACCACATCCTATATCCACGGCCATATCCTATATCCATGGCCCAACTCTACCCTATATCCACAGCCATATCCTATATCCATACTCCCACAGGGAGCCAGGAGAGGAAGTTCTACCACACTGTGAGCAAGGTGAGCTCACACCACAGCACATTCTGAATTTCTCAAAGGGAGACCTCAATGCTGTGTCCCTCATTCCCCCAAAAGCAGCCGAGGAAGGCAACACCCCAGAGCAGAACGTGGACATCACCCCCCAGAAACCCCTAGAAACCCCCAAAAACCACAGCAGCAGATTCCAGTGCTTCAGAGTTAATTTATGGAGAGAAACAGCACACCAGCTGTGGGATGCTGCCCTGCCCTCAGCCTCAGAACAGCAGAGGCTGCACAGGCAGTGCTGGCATTTGGGGACAGGCAGGTTTGTTCAGGAACACGAGCCTGGTTTCAATCACTTTTTTATTTCTGCAAACTGCACAATTCTGCAGTGGGAGGATGTGGAATATCCCAGATGGGCCCCAAAACTCCAAATCCACCCCGTGCCCCAATTCCTGCATAACCCTCCCATGCAGACAGGGAACATCTGCCTGCACAGGTCTGGCAGCTAATCACTGTGACACAAGAAAAGAGCTGCTTTGGGTGGATTTTTCCCTTGCTGATTTGGACAGCTGAGAGCAAATAACAGCCTGTCACTGCTGCATCCTCCCTGCAATGGCAGCAGGCCTGGGAATCCCACAAGAGATGCGTGGATCTGATCCTGTGATGAGTGTCTGATTTGGATCAGCAATCAGCAAGGTACCTCGGTGCCCCGGTGCACATCACTCCTCCAAACAACCCTCTGCATCCATCAGCAGCATCTGCTGCTAATAAATAAGGAGAAGCCAAGCTATCAGCTCGCTGCTATTTTTGGATGAGAAGCTTGTTTTGAAAGCAGAGGAAATTTCCAGCCTTCACAAAGGCCTTTAACCTCCTTTATGTGGGGAACTACCTGCTGCACATTCCCACCAGGACTACACTCACATACAGAGTCTTTAAATTACCTGGAATGCTATTAGCTTAATTTCCAAATCAGAAGCTAAAGCACGCTGCCAGAGAGAGAAAAGAGGTTATAAATTAACATCAGCCACGAGTGGGACATAAACCCCAGTCAGTGCTGCCAAACTGGTGAGAGACAGATGAGCCATCAGCTGGTGGTGCAGAAGGGCACCGAGCAGGGAGGGAAAATCCCTTTTCCTGTGCCACTGAAGGTTCATGGAGCGAAGCCACACGCTTTGGGATGTGGGCAACAAGAGTCTGCTGAGCCCCTGCCGTGCCAGTCCTGTGGAAACAGCGAGCTCAGGTAACGAGCAGTGCTAAGGGTCAAAAATCTGCCATCTCCTGGCTTTATGGACAGATTTGCAAGAAAACAGCAAGCTCTCTTTACCCTGCAAGATGCCCCATAGCCCAGTGCCAAACCAGCACTTCTGCCACACTCCTTGGGGTCAAAAAATAACAGTGAGTGCAGACTGGAGCTGAAGGCAGGCAGAGGGATCACTCCTGGGATGAACACAGCACCTTGCCTTGTGGTACAGCTAGCCCTGACACTTCTGTCTGACTAATCCACAGAAGGTATCAAGGGCCTCAAGCAAACCCACAGACCTTTAGTAATTCTCTGCCTCGCAATCAAAATCTCAGTCTGGTTATTTGAGTCTTTTATCAGCACAGGGTGTTCCCAGCAGAGTTGTGTCAGCACTCAAATCTTTGCCTGTGGGTCTCAAGGTGTGACAGGTTTTGAAGCCTGGCTCAAGTCATGGATCCCCTAAAACTCCTGTATTTCCCAAGTGCTCATTTTTAATTCCTTTCTCTCAAGTGCCACAAGTCTGCATGAACCTGATGGGAACAAAACCCGAGGCAGGGAAGCACAGGACCGAGGCACGTGAGCCAAACCCCACACAACAGCTCCAGCCCCAAGGCCACTGAGGAGGAAGAACCCCAAACTAATGTATCCCTTTTATTTCTACTCAAAACAAAGATGCAATTTCCCCCCCAGTGTTATAATTTGGGGGTAGGTGGTGAGGCTGACTCAGGACTCATGAATGCTTGGGGCTGGCAGTGCTGCAGGGATGGGGAAACCACCATGAAATGTCCTTTTTCTCAACTCTGGAGAGTACTCCTGCAACCAGAGAACTGTGGGGCTGCAAGGGCAGAGAGGGACCACCCCAGAGGGGTCTCCAGTGAAATTCTGCTGCTCCCCCTCACCCAAACTCCCCCACTCACTCCAGTGTCCCCCTTGCCCTCCCTCCTCCTGCCTTTGCCGCAGTGAGTACAATCTGGAGCCCTGAATATTCACCCTGAATATTCACCCTATTCCAAAACCATCCAGGCTGTGATTAGGGACTGCAACATGCGTCACTGGATCTGCACATCAAAGCCCTCGCAGCCACAGCATCCGCGGGGATGGAGAGGGAAGGAGCACAACAGAGGTGACACAGGCTCTGCTTTGGCGCAGGGGGAGCTCCCCACTGAGAATTTGTCAGACTGTATTTAAAGATCTGGGATGCTGCAGCTCCTCCGAGCTTCCAGAACTCCTGCTCAGCACAATCCCGGCTCCAGCAGCCCTCCTCCCTCCCCGTGCAGCCCTGCTCAGTATCCAAAGTGTCAGCCTGAGACTGATGGCAGGCTGAAATCTGCTGGCAGAAGGGGTTGTTTCTGCAGTTTTGTTTTTCCACTTAAGTCTGCGTTATCCACGGCAACTTGAATATTCCGATGGCTCAGATAACAGAAGGGGATGCCTCCAGTCTGTGCTCAAAGGAGACTGCCAGAAGAGAAAAGCCCAGCTCTTTCAGATGTCCTGAGAAGCTCAGATCTTTTTTGGTTCTCCCCAACAGCCAAGTCCCTTTCCCCCCAGCCCCGCTTCCCACTGCTTTGATATGATTACTAAAATAAATAAATAAATCGGTCTTTGGGAACTAATTTCATCACCAGACACATTCTGAACAACCCTGGCAGTCATTTTATGCTGAAAAGGTGCTGGAGTTGTCTCTTCCCTGATCCTGGTGCCACTCTCCCCAAAGCTCCCGCTGCCAGAGGCGTGCAGCTGTTGGTTTGATTTTCTCCGGATCTTTCCAGCTGCCTGGACTGCTCCACGATGGCCATGCCTGAGCAGGCAGCTCAATTCCAGGTGCCTCACCTCGTGCTATCCAGCCAAATTGGCTTGTAGAGCACTAACAAATTTCCACGGAGAGAAGCACAGGGCAGCAGATCACCCCAAGATGAATTTAAGCTGCTCAATGTTTAGACTCACTTCTCTTGGTTATTGTTCGGAGATGCCTCCAAGGCAGCACAGGGAGCACAGCTCATGAACCACGGCCTGAAATGATTCACCTGAGGCACCAATTCCTACAGCTCGGCAAAATTCCAGGGCTTAAGGGCTGCCCAGCAAACCTCAACTTCAGGAGAGAGAGGGAGAGAATGTTGGGGTGACAGAGGAGGGAAAGGTTTTAGGCTGTGACCTCTCTTTGAGATAACACCGTAATTGTCATGTCAGTTATCTCCTAATTGTCAGGCCAGTTATCTCCTAATTCTCAGCTCAATTACCTCCTAATTCTCAGCTCAGTTATCTCTGAGAGCCCCAATCCCTGGGTGAAGAATCCCCCTATCCAGGTGTCCATGAGGAGCCCATCTTCCTTCTTGGAATGCTGCAACTCCATGCTGAACAATCCCATCCCACCTTCTCCGGACTCCTGCAGGACCATTTCAGCCCCTCATCCCGCTGCGTTTGGTGGAACGTGGATCTGCAGAGGCGATGGGGCTGCCCTGCCCTGCCTGAGCTGCCAGGAGCACAATTCCAGCCCCCAAATTCCTGTGAAAGCCGTGCCAGGGTGTGCTCACCAGTCGGATTCCTTACATAACCAACCAGCACAGCGGGAGCTGCACACAGCAGCCAGTGCTGCCTAAACCACGGGCCAGGTTTCCCTTTGGGAGAGCCCTCCTGCTTTAGAGACTGAGATTTGTTCTTTAATGAACACACGACTCCAGGTATTCATGTGGGTACAGAATCAGGGATCAGAGCAGGGGTGTGCACACACCCTAATCAGCACTTCAGTCTTTTTTTCTAATGTTTTGTAGGTTTTTCCAATCCTTTTCACAGCTCCAACAAAGAATAACCCATTAGCTGAACTCAAAAAATAAACCCCAACAGCTTCAAGCTATAAATAACCGAGTCAGATATGCAGGATTCTGTAAACTCCTATTTTCACCCTCCAAGAAAACAGGAAAGGCAAGGAGAAAGGGTGGAGTTAGATCCTTTTTTTCTTTTTTTTTTTTTTTAACAGCAAATTGCTGTAACAACAGATAAGAGTTCTACACAAACCCTGCGCAGTTTCAGGATCCCAAAGCACCACACTGGGAAAGCCTGGAATGATGTCTCTGACAGAGAGGAGGGCTGGGACTCCAGGCTTGGAGCAGGAAAGCCACAGCACACAGATTTCCCCAACCACCTTTTCCAGGCCTGGAAGGAGCTGTGGAAGTGCCAAGTGCTGTGAGTGGAGCAATGGCAGAGAGAGAAGTAAAGAGAAGAAATTCAAGAAAAGCCAGCACTGCAATGCTGATGTGATCACCTGTCTCCCCACTCTGCCAAGCCTCCACAGAGGATTATTTTCCCCCTCCTGAACAATTCCATCATTCTCACCAGGCTGGCACACCCCAGGAAGCAGTGACTGTAGCCACACCACTCCACCCCCTCAGAAAGAGGCCATGAAGTCCCTGGAGGATGTTTAGGTGCCCTCCTCACAGGAGAACATCTCCATGATCTTTGAGATGCACCTGTGCGTGGATGGATGCATTTGGAGGGGTGGAATTTGGTCACCCCCATCTCCACGAGGCTGCAGAGGATGCTCAGCACCTCTCCTCAGCCAAGAGGGCTGCAGAATTCCTGGCCTGGCCCTCTGCAGATCTCCACAATCAATACCTTGCAGGACACCTTAAAAACCTCAGTACCTTCCTCCCAATCCACTCCTATCTCTGTTTCTTAACAAGAGCCTGCAAACCTCATTTTTAAAATTATGGTTCTCATCATACTCAGGCACAACTGTTTTTGTTTATGAACAGAGCAAAGAAATGGTATAAATTATGCTCAAGAAAAGCCTTTGGCATTTTAACAGGCATTGGAAAGAACCAATTTCAGAACGGTGTCTCGTAATGGATGTCTCCATGGATACCTCTTTGTCAGCACCTCATTAGATAGGAGCTGAGACACGTAGGAGTTCTTCTCCTGCATTTCAGAAGGTACCTCAGAAACACTAATTATGCAAATCTCCATCCCCTTAACTGATGGATACTTGGAAGTTCAGGTGACAAAGTGGATAAGCTGAGTCCTGGTAGGAAAAGAAGGAAGGATATTTCATTTAGACTCTCCTTTATGATTGCTGATGCTTCAACAATGACTGGGGCCACAAAAATGCTTCCCCCACATTTTCCCTTTTCCACTTCACAGCAAGGAAACAGAAAGGAGGAGACAAATGGAGATTCCAGGAGCAGCATGTGGATCACCTGTGATGTTTGAAAGCAGCAGAGTCTGTGTGGAAAAACTTCAGCAGGACCAGCCAGGACCTGGCAGTTGGGAGACACAGCCCAGAGGAGCAGAGGACTCCACGGAACAGGGATTAATTAGGCTCCATAAGGACAAATACTTCCAATAAAACAATAATCCAGCTCTGGTAGGAACAGGGAAACCCCAAAGCAGGCTTGACTTTCAGAATGATATCAATGGCAGCAGAAGGACAGAAACAGCAGTGTCAGCTGTCTGCCAGACAGAGTTAAAAACCTTGGAAATGTGGGGAATTGTGGGAGCTGGGTCCCACTGGAACCTCCAGTTGATTGTTATTCAGCAGTTATTGCACTGCTGAGCACAGCAGGTTACAGACACTGCAATCCCCTGCTCCTGGAGCAGCTGGGAGCCCGCTCAGACCCAGGGAAGGGGATTCTCTGTCCCTGAGCAGCCCCTGCCAGCCTCACCCGCAGCAGAGTCCTTTGGACTGCTCTCAGTTCTGACGTGCAGCAGCCCCACGGGATCCTGCAGCCTCTGGGATCGCTGGCACGCTGCTCCTGGCTCCTCTCCTGCTTCCCAGAGAACCAGGGAGCTCCAGGACAGGGAAAGCCTCCCACCAGCAGCCAGCCAGGAATCTGAGCCCCCTCCCACAGCACCAGCAGTGATCCTGCAGGGATGACCTCCAAAGAGAACATCTCACCAAATCCTTAGGGGGATTATCCAAGGCAAGAGTTGCCTCTTGGAATTGTTTTTACTGGGGGCCTTCCTGTGAGGTGTTTCTATTCCAGGCAAGTTACTCTGAAAGCTCAGGAATGAAGTGGAGCCCTGCCAGGTTTCTCACATCCAGAACAAAGGTAACTCAGCTGAGAAGCTGCCACTGGCAAGGCTTTCACCAGAAACTGGGGTTCAGTTGTAGGACTGGAAAGTTTGGATAAGGCAGAAAGTTGGATCTGCCCACCAGGCTGCACAGGTAACAGTCAGAGCCTGGGGATGTTGCTGTGTCTCCAGTTGTGACTGGGACCAGCTCAGATCCAGCATAAAACTGGATTGAGACCAGGAGAGGTGCACAGGAACATCAAGGAGTGCCCAGGAAGGGAGCAGAGCTGGCAAATGTCACCTCCAAGCATCATCCTGCTGGTAACTCCTACTCAGATGAATGGCTGGCTCACACCCTTCTCCAAAGTTCACACAAAGTCCAGCTCTGAGTGTCAGCTCCAAATTTCAAGGTCAGTTCTGAGTGTTCCCATTATCCACATCCACAAGGAGGACACCAGCACTTCCCATTCCCACGGGAAAGGTGCAGGAATCCGTGCCAGGAGACACAGCACCAGTTTGTGTTTCATTTCTTGATGGCCATCGCATGAAAATTCCTGCAAAAACCTCCTTCAGTCCCTGGGGAGGTTCAGTGTTGGTGGGAGAGGGGCAGCAAAGCTGGGAGATCTCCCTGTGTTCTCTAATCCAGCACTGCAGCCATGGACCCACGGCCCTCCTGCCTTCCACACCTGGCTCTACATCCTCACCTGGCTCCATATCCTCACTTAGCTCCACATCCACACCTGGCTCTACATCCTCACCTGGCAGCTGCACATCCTCACCCAGCTCCATATCCTCACCCAGCTCCATATCCTCATCTGGTTCCACATCCTCACCTGGCTCCATATCCACACCTGGCTCCACATCCACATCTGGCAGCTCCACATCCTCACTTAGCTCCACATCCACACCTGGTTCCATATCTTCACTTGGCAGCTCCACATCCACACCTGGCTCTATATCCTTACCTGGTGCCACATCCACCCCTGGCAGCTCCATATCCACACCTTGCTCCATATCCACCCCTGGCTGCTCCACATCCACCCCTGGCAGCTCCATATCCTCACCTGGCTCCATATCCACCCCTGGCAGCTCCACATCCACCCCTGGCAGCTCCATATCCTCACCTGGCTCCACATCCACCCCTGGCAGCTCCATATCCTCACCTGGCTCCACATCCACCCCTGGCAGCTCCATATCCTCACCTGGCTCCATATCCACCCCTGGCAGCTCCACATCCACCCCTGGCAGCTCCACATCCACCCCTGGCAGCTCCACAGCCACCCCTGGCAGCTCCACATCCACACCTGGCTGAAGCATCCTCAGCTCCCTTTCACGCTGACACCGAGCACAGGAATTGCAAACTCTTCTTTCTCTTCCTGCCACGTGATTTGGGGGATACAGCCTTAAGGTGAAGGGAAGCAGGGATGGATGGGATATTGGGAAGGAATCCTTCCCTGGGAGGGTGGGCAGGCCCTGGCACAGGGTGCCCAGAGAAGCTGTGGCTGCCCCTGGATCCCTGGCAGTGCCCAAGCCCAGGTTGGGTGGGACTTGGAACAACCTGGGACAGAGGAAGGTGTCCCTGCCCATGGCTGGATGAGCTTTAAGGTCCCTTCCAATGCAAACTCCTCATGATTTTTGACTGAGCAGTGACTGTACCCACATTGAATAGATCAAATATTTCTGTTTTATGTGTCAGCAAACACCAGTGGATTTAATTATGGCAAAATGGGCTCCCTTGTGACCCATCTTCATTATTAGTCCTTTACCTGAGGCTGTGTGAGCAGAAATATTTTGAGTTTTTCTAATGACAATCACTCGTGTTTCTATACTGGCATGCCAAAGAACCCCCAGAACTGTGAAAAGCACTTTATTTATCCCTGAACTGCAGCCACCTCAGCAACCTGGCCATGAGAGGAGGGAATTTTTCCCAACCTTGTGACGAGAAAGCAAAAGAAAAAACTTCATCCAGCTTGTTTTTCATCAGTGAGACCTTCAGCCCAGTGCTCCCAGGCCAGGCAGTGCCTTTGGGACGCTGCCATGCACACACAGGGGTGGCTCTTCAGAAGCACAGAAAACACAGAAACTTTCATGTGCTGAAAACAGATTTTTGGTTTTTTTTGTTTTGGTCAGACCTTCAGGCTGGAGCCACAGAGTCAGGGTCCCTAAAGTAAACACTGATGTCCTGCAGCTTGAGGAGAGCTCAGAGGAGGTGCAGGCACTGCTCAAACACAGGAAGGAAATGCTGCAATTTACAGAGAGCACTCGGGAGTCTCCAACACTGCTCAGTTGTTAAAGGCCAGACTTATGCAAACCTTGAATTTTGAGCTTTTTTTTTTCTCCCAGCTGCTTTCTCTAGGACCCCTTCTCAGAGAACATTGTTGTGCATGAGAAAGGAGATGTATCCATTCCTGACAAACCCTTCTTCAGGTAAGGAAGATTCTCTCAGAGATTCCTGGCTCCCATCTCTTCTTCCCTCTCCCAAGAGGGACAAACCAGGGCTCCCAGTTCCAACCAAGCACCACTAAACTGTGTCTCCCTGCAGATTCAGTGGCACAATTACACTGTGGGAGCTATTTTGAGCTGAACATCTCCTTCTCAGCAGGTGTGAGGGAGGTGAGTGGCTGGGGTTAACCAAAGCCAGGCTCTCCAGATTGAACGTGACCTCAGAAATGCCAAGGCCTGAATAAAAAGGCTCATAACCTACAGAGAGGGCAGGAGTGGAGAGCAGGTAATTCATTTCCCCAAATTCATTTCCTGCACGACCTGGAGGAAATCATCAGGCTTTTCTGAGTTTCATTTGCCTCTTGAGCCTCACAGGAATGATGGCTCAGAGTCACAGGGGTGAAAAGCTCTGTGAGAGCAGCTGTGCCACTTCTGGGAGGTGACATCCCTTCTGTCACAGGTCTTTTTATTCTCCATGAATTCCCTCAATAACCACAGCTTTCAGAATACATCTTTTAAGACAAAGACCTGCTTGAATATTAATGCTATCGAAAAATAATGGGAGTTGAAAGTATGTCCTTGATCATGTCTAGACAGGACCGGCTATAATGGATTTCTAGGATCAAGGAAGTGGATATAAATAGATTAATATTACTCAAAGATCTGTAACATCTCTATGCATTACCCAGAGAGGTGTGATCCTATAGCCTTTCATGAATACCTGCTGTCTAATGGAGAGTGAAGGAATTGTTCCCTGGGAGGGTGGGGAGGTGCTGGGATGGAATTCCCAGAGAAGCTGGGGTTGCCCCTGGATCCCTGGCAGTGCCCAAGGCCAGGCTGGATGGGGCTTGGAGCAGCCTGGGACAGTGGGAGGTGTCTTTAAGATCCCTTCCAACCCAAACCATTCTGGGATTTTGTGGAAGTACCTGGAGGAAAATCGTCAGGGAGTGCTGGGTTGCTCAGAGTCCATTCCTGCTCTGGATTTAGGCAGTGACAAACACCATCAGAACCAACAACAAAACTGAAGCTCAGTAAACTTTAAAGAAGAAGAAATGGCATCCAAAGACTGCAGGCAAAGAGCCCTTCCACCCTCTGAGTCAGAGAGGAACCTCAGTGCTCGAGTCGAATCAGTGGCCAGGAAAACCTGCCATGAGGTCAGACCTGGGTCTGATGGCTGTGCTTCAGAACCCTCGAAGGCAGCAGGTGAATTCCTGACTCTGAGCTCCTTTGAAATTCTTATTCCCATCCTGTGACAGCCAGCAGCCCAGCCAGGCATGGCCTAAACTCCTCCCAGTGCCACTGGAGGCTGCTGTGCCAGAGCCCCTGGAATGCCTGGTGTAGGTCCTGGACTGCCCAGAGCCAAAGGGATTCAGCTCATCCAAACCAGTGAGGGCACAAACAGCATCAGAACTGGGTGTGATTGCTGTTTCTGTGCTCTCTCCCAGGTAGATTTGACTGAGGGAGTCCCACAGTGTGACTGTGATGCTGTCCCTGCACACCATCCCTCCTCCTTCCCCTGGGAAGGGAGAATGTGACTCCCAGGAACGGGCCCCAAACTCCTCCTCACAGTGCTCAGAGTGATCCCTCAGCAAGCTCACTGTGCTAACCCTAAAATTCCTCTTTCACTGAGAAAAAGCCTCCATCAGGAACTGGCAGGTGTTTTTGGGAAGGCTCAGCTGGCTTTGAGCCACAGGCCAAAGCAGCACTTGCTCCCCACCAAGGCTTGAGTCTCAGTGCTGCTGAGTATCCCAAATGTTCACTGAGCAGCAGCAAAAACAAGGAATGTCACCCAGACCTGGAAGGAGCAAAACCAGGGATCTCACCCAGACCTGGCAGGGGCAAAACCAGGGATCTTACCCAGACCTGGAAGGAGCAAAACCAGGGATCTCACCCAGAGCTAGCAATGGCAAAACCAGGGATCTCACCCAGACCTGGCATGAGCAAAATCAGGGATCTCACCCAGAGCTGGCAATGGCAAAACCAGGGATCTCACCCAGACCTGGCTGCTGAGCAGCAAAACCACTCAGGAGCCCAGGATCCTTCCCTGTGCTTCAGCCAGGCCCCATTCCCACTGCTCATTCCACAAGTTTGTCTCCCCAAAAATAGAACAGAAATCTTCACCTGGACCCGGAACTGGCTGGGCAAAAGCAATAGAGTGTTGGCTCAAGAGTGTTATCCAGGGTTCAGCAACATGAAGATCACATTTGGCAAGAAAGAGGAAAAAATGAGAAAGGAAGGGGAAAAAAAAATGAAAGCACAGGAGCAGGTTCATCGATGAGTTAAGGCTGTTTTAGGTATAAGCCTGGGGGAATTAGTTTAACACTCCATTTCAGCTCCTTTTTCCCATTTTCTTTTGCACCAACTTGCATCTCTCTCCTGTCAGACTTTGATGGCTTTATGTAACTGTTTAAAAATTGAACAAGCTTCTTAACTTAGGTTGAGAAGAACACACTTTTTTTGCCTCTCTGTCTCGAATGCACATTAAGAATAAAGATTTCCGGAGAAAACAAGACCTTTTCCATCCTCTGACATCAGCCACTGGAGTACACAAAGCCAAGTCCTTGAGGAGTGGAGATTTTGTACATTCTGTTCCAGCACACGCCGGCGCATCCGCAGCCCCACTGGGTTTTACAACTCGGGAGCTGGAGAGGAAGACTCATCCCGGAGAAAATTGCTCAGGCTCCCCATCCCAAAGCACCCTGCAGTGGGGGACAATCCTAGAAAGCAGGAATGAGGGAATAAACCCAAAAATCTTGGCAGGGAGGCATGGCAGCCACAGCCCGGGGTGGCACAAGGGGTTTGCCCCGTGGTACAGCCTGAGGAACAGCCTCTGACCTGCTGCTATTGTGAGAATCACTTTCCTGGTTTTTTTTTACATTAATACAAGCTGGAAATATTTCTGCTCTGTGTGTCTGGATGTAAAAGCTTGAGAAGAGCTTCCCTCAAGGCTCAAAAAGCAGAGGCAAATAGCCCCCACCCTTTTCTGTGTGTTTGCATTTCCTAATTACAGCAGTTTCTAAGCCAGAACTGTATTTGTTGATGCTTCAGGTTGGCAATGCTGATGGAGGAGGCTTTCAGGAAAGCCAGGAAAAATATTCAACGGCAAGATTTGTAATTAAAGCTTTTTTTTCCTTGTGTTTTTTCTGTTAGAAAGTGTTTATATTTGTGGGCTCTTGAGGGCAAATGCTGCTTCTTGCTGTTTGCACAAGCTCAGAACAGCAGAGCCAGCCCCAACTGGTGCCATGAGCTCTGCCCAGCCCAACACACACCTGGACCCCTCTCCATGGGCTGCTCTGCTCCCAGCCTGGAGCAAAACCACAGGCACCAGGCATGGAATTAGCCCAGCTCAGTCATGGGGACAGTGGCAAAATGCACCTGGTTCATGGGATCCCAGAGTGGGTCAGGCTGCAAGGGACCACAGTGGGCATCTGGTCCCACTCCCTGCTCCATCCCAGAGCACAGGACTGTGTCCAGACAGCTCTGGAATATCCCCAGGGAGGGGAACTCTCTGGGAAATCAGTGCTTTATCACCTGCACAGGAAAGAATTTCTTCCTCCTGTCCAGGTGGAGCTTGCTGGGATCAGTCCCTGCCCATTCCTCTGGTGCCATTTCTGGGCCCTGCTCTGAGCCTGCACACAGGGCCAGACTGATAAATCCCCTCTTCCTAAGGCCACTTCTGCTCCTGGTCACCCTCTGCTCCCAGACCAGCCTGCAGCAGCCTCTTCCTGCTCCTGGAGCATCCCTGGCCATGGTGATCCCAGCCAGCAGGGCCAGAGTCCATCTCCCCAGCACTGCTGTGCTTCCCTCAAGTCACAAAAAACTCCCAAGGGCCACGACTGCCCTGAGCACCACAACCCCAACAGCACAAACCAAATTTAACATCTTGTACCCAGCATCTCTCAGTGTGGAAAATTGGGATGAGTGGAGGCCGTGCTGCTGCCCCTGCCAGGGCTGGGAATGGGAAAGTGCAGCAGAAGCTGGGAGTTTTCCTGTATCACACAGTGAGACAGCACAATCACCTTCAAAACCAGCCCCGTTTGCTGGGATTATCTGCTGTTTGTGGGGGCTCTAACCCAGCCCTGCCCACACCCAGCACAGTGCAGGGTGGGCTGGCAATGAGCTGCTGAGGAGTGTGCCAGCCACCAGCACTGGGGGGCTTCCCCCTCTGCTGCTTTTGCTGCCACTTCCCACGCCAGGCTTCCACATCCCCTCCAGGATGCTCGGCCCTGCAAGGACCTGGCTTCCCTGGACTCATCCCTGCAAGGACCTGGCTTCCCTGGACTCATCCCTGCAAGGACCTGGCTTCCCTAGGCTCATCCCTGCAAGGACCTGGCTTACCTAGGCTGATCCCTGCAAGGACCTGGCTTCCCTAGACTCATCCCTGCAAGGACCTGGCTCCCCTGGAAAGGACCCAGCTTCCCAGGGCTCATCCCTGCCAGGAACCTGCTTCCCTGGTCCTGTCCCTGCAAGGACCTGGCTTCCCAGGGCTCGTCCCTGCCAGGACCCTGATTCCCTGGGCTCATCCCTGTCAGGACCCTGCTTCCCTGGTCCTATCCCTGCAAGGACCCTGCTCCCCAGGGCTCATCCCTGCCAGGACCCTACTCCCCAACTCAGCACAGGCAGCTGCAAACTGCAGCATAACATCTCCCTTCCAGATCAGAGCTTAAAATTGCAAAATCCTGTCCCCAAACCGAGCTGCTGCGCTCTCAGTCCTCATTCCTCACCCATCCCACACAATTCCCCGAGGGATCAGCACCCCGGGACCCTGGACATAATAAACCCACATGGGAGGCAGCTCCCTTGGCATCCCCTGGTCACCCCAACCCTCAGCAGCCCCACGGTGCCTCCAGCAGCTCTGCTCAGTGCTCAGTGCTCCCTGCTAAGCCAGAGTTACCCAACTTCTGACCTACTTCTGCCTCGTGTTTCTCCCCCCCTCCCCGCTCCTGCCCTCAGTCCCCAATTAAATCTGTGTGAGATTTCCTCAATTATCCCCTTCCTGCTAATAGATGTGGAAAGAGGATGCCATAACAATGTATTCCCCTGGCGCTGGTTCAAAATACATCTCCGAATTAATGTTGAGGAGTGCAGGATGTAGGAACGCTTTAATTAAACATAAATGTATAGGAACCAGCAGTTAGGTTGAAGAAAAGCTGATCTTTTGCTGCCACCACAACGCTTCATCTCAGCCATGCAGGGAGAATCCTCGTGCTCCTCTTTAATTGACAGGCCAATAAATCAGCACTAATCTCCCCTCTCCGTGTAGCTGTGCATGCTGATGCGCAGCTATTTTGGAATGCAGCAACACTCCAATGGCACAACATGCACGGGGATCCTGCGTGGAAAACACTCCAGGCAAAGCTTGAAACCTGTAACAAAACTTGGAGCGGGGGGGGGATCTGAGCAGTAAAAATCCGTGTTTGGGAATTTTGGCAGGAGAAAAGCTTTATAGACACCTTTGGAAAGAGGAGGAGCAGGAATAGAGAACTCCCGGCTGAAGCCATGAGGATGTTCTGATAGGCACTCGCAATTCGGGATGAATACAGAGATAATTTGAACACGATTCCTAATTGAGACAAAAACTGTCTGTGAGGAATAGGGAATGAGCCTGGGAACCACTCTGCCCATTACAGAAGGCATCAAGCCTCTGCTCAACTTTATAGCCCCCTTCCGCCTCATCCCACAGAAGTGTTGGGAGATAAGAAATTGCAAGTCTTCATAAAAAGGAGGCTTTAAGCCAATGGCAGCTGCATCTGCTCACCTACAGCTGCATTTTCCATACCTGAGCTCCTGCTTTATCTCCTCTCTTGGTCCAAAACAATCTCCTAACAGCTTGATAACAAACTGCAATTAAACACATCACTGCAAAGGGAGCTCGGGGTGGTGATGGTACAGAAAGAAGAAACGAGATGATTTTAAGGCTGGTGGAGATTAACTTGCAGCACATTAAAGGGAGCCAGACCCCAGCCCTGCTGCAAACACCCAGGAAACTCCCAGGCAGCAAGGCCCTGAGTACACAGCAAACAGCCACTGGGGTGATCTCGAAATTATTTAGGGCACTGCAGTGCTGGATGAGGCTGAAATGAATGGAGATGAAGACTTAAGCCCAGGCAGCATCTCTGCGGGAGATGTGAAGCCAGCCCTCAGAGCTCTCTCAGAATCCCAGGAGAGCACAGCAAGGACCAGCTTCTCCCCGTGCTGGAGATGTGAAGCCAGCCCTCAGAGCTCTCTCAGAGCTCTCTCAGAATCCCAGGAGAACGCAGCAAGGACCAGCTTCTCCCCGTGCTGGAGATGGGCTGAGCACAGGAAGGAAACAGAGAACATTTTCCAGCTCTTCTCCAGTATTTCTCCATGCTCTGCGTGGGACCTGGATGTTAAAATTCCCAACACCTCCGGGACCAGAGTGCCATCTCTCCAACCCTCAGTCCCCTCTATCTGTAAGGACGGGAATAACTCCTGTCCCACTGAAACTACAACTCTGCTTGTCTCTGGAAAACACACTTGCTCTAAATATCTCTGGAGAGGCTCTGAACAAAAAGCTGCAGCTTCCCTCTTGCCTCCCTGCCTGTTTGCTCTGTGCACACCAAAGGCCTTCGTTTCCACCTTGCTGCACATGTACTGCAGCTATTTTTGGCCAAGAGTGACGTGGCTTTGTTTGCATAACTGGGTTCCCACCTCATGATCTGCCGCTCTAATAGTTTACAAAATAATAGCTGGAAAATGTCTGATGCCCAAAAAGTGCCTGCAAAGTTCAGCTTGTCTTTATCTTAAGTCAAAAATAAAGGAAAAAAAAAAAAAAAAAGAGGAAACAAGAGGAAACAAGGCTTCCTGCAGCATCACTTATAAAATGCTTCAGCAAGATGTAAAACAAATTATTTAGTGATGACCAGCTGGGAGATGTGGGGATTAAATTCTGCTTCTGGTTTGGATGAGGCGATCAAACCAGAAAAGACAAGCCCAAAGTCACACAGGAAGAAAACCATTTTACACAGTGGGGCTTTAACAACTCACGTCAACCCGAAATATCATCTGCAGGAAATGCAAACTTCTGACTGATGGCTAAAAACAAAAGCACAGCTCGAAATAGCAGCATTTTAGATGAGGCAAATACGTCGGTTGGACTATTCTCAACTGTCAGAACTGAGCTGCAATCACAGATCTCTCTTGAGGAATATTTGGTATTTGTCCAGTATTAAAAATAAAATGTGAGATATCTTAGAAAAGAAAGAGATGGCTCAAATAAAGAATGGATGGAAATAAACCCTGCATAGAGAAGGATCTGGTTCTTCTTGTCCAAGCCCCAACTCCTGGCAAAAGAGGGACAAAATCCATTTCTACGAGAACTTTGTCACTGCAAAACATTGTAAAGGTGGAGTGGACACTATCCTGACCTGCACAGCCGACTGAGCCAGGGGAATTGGCCATTTTTGTTTGAACACATGTGATTTAGAAAGCACCAGGTTCTTCCTTCACTCCCAGGATGGTGCTGCCTGAGCAGGAACTCCACATTTGGGCAGGATGATTGCTCAGTTCCACTTGGGACATCTCCCTTCACTGTGTGCCCCTCATCCCTCACCCTCAGCCACCCCTGCATCCATTAACAGGGCTTGAGGCACTTCACTTCCCACTTCCCACACTCACTGGCTCCAGGGAAGTCACAGATTAATGAATGTGTGAAGTCACAAGTTCATGATTAACGATGGGAAGTCACAAAGGACCCACAGCAGCTCAATCCCCCATGAAGCCACAGTGAAGAGCAGGGACGAGCTGGGGTGAGGAACAGCTCCCCCTCGTCATTCCTAGGAAGGAATTTCTCACCTGAACAAATCTCTGAGCTGCCAGGGATGGGAGGAGAGTCTGGAAGCATCTTCCTTACCCTGCACTGGAAGGACAGTGCTGTCCTGTGCTCTATTCCAGCAGGGAATCACAGAGCAAACACCTGACAGCACACGGTGCAGCAGCTCTGATGGCAACAAAGCAGCTGCTCACAGAACCCTGCTCTAGTGTCCCACTCATTCCATGGGGGGAACGGGAGCCTCCCAGTGCTGAGCCCAGGCCTGTCCTAGGCAATCCCCAGCAGTGGCACACACAGCTCAGCACCTGCGACGCCCCACTGCCAAGGCAAAGACAATCCCCTGCACAGCTGCTGCCAGCACTGCCAGGGCACCCCAGGGCACACAGCACTGCCAGGGCACACAGCACTGCCAGGGCACCCCAGGGCACACAGCACTGCCAGGGCACCCCAGAACACACAGCACTGCCAGGGCACCCCAGGGCACACAGCACTGCCAGGGCACACAGCACTGCCAGGGCACCCCAGAACACACAGCACTGCCAGGGCACCCCAGGGCACACAGCACTGCCAGGGCACCCCAGGGCACACAGCACTGCCCGTGCCACCCCAGAACACACAGCACTGCCAGGGCACCCCAGAACACACAGCACTGCCAGGGCACACAGCACTGCCCAGGGCACCCCAGGGCACACAGCACTGCCAGGGCACCCCTGCCATGGACAGGTCTCCAAACATTTCCATTTCCCTTTGGCTCTTGGTTTTCCTGCTCGCTGGGGATCTCTCCTGAGTGCAGTGTGCTGCTCACAATTCAGCTCAGTCCCTCCCAGCACTGTGCTGACACTGATTTGACACAGCCCCTGCCACACCTGAGCACCTCACACACCACGTACCCCCACAGCACAGCCAGTCCCCTTTCAAAGGCACACAAATCCCTTCCCAACTGCAGTGGGAAGTTTGTTTCTCCAGGCAAGGCCAAACCCACCTCATGTTGGGTTACACTCTGTGTGTGTTTATAGAAAATCAGCCTGGAATGCCCAGAGGGAGCCTCTGCCCTGGCCCAGAGGTGCCCAGGAAGCACATCCAGGGCACCAGGGATGGCCATGACAAAGAGGATCATGGCTTTGTGGCCTCTGCACCCATTGTGGGAGAGGATTGTAGGCTGTGCCCTTCTAGGGGATTGTTTCTCTTTGCTGTTGATGGGATGGCACATCCTGGGGCTGGGATGGGATCAAGGGAATTTTCCCTGCCCAGCAGTGGGCAGTGGCCATAGGGCAGTAGCCATGGCAGTAGCCACAGGAGGAGCCATAGGAGCAGTGTGAGCAGCAGTCCCAGAGTGATCTGGAGCAGTCTCAGTCTGTGTCTGTAGAATAAAGAACTCTGCACAGCATCACAGTCTCCTCAGAGCACTCCTTGCCCCTGCCTTGAACCCTGCAACCTCAAAATTAGGAACCGTGTCAAGAGCCAGAGCTAAGGAGTCCCCATCACACACAGAGCAGTGGTGGAGCTATTCCTGCTTTTAGGGGAAGTCCTTGCACGAGGAGGAGAGGAAAGGGAGTCATCCCACAGGGACTAATCCCTCTTGGAGGAACCTGATGCTGGGCATCTCATTCCAGCTGCAGCTTGCAGCAATTGTTCTGCTTCCCTGCCTCTCCCCAGATCAGACACAGCATCCCTGGGACCAGCCCTGATGGGACACCAGCACACAGAGCACCAGCAAGGTGTGCCAAGGACAGCACTGGGGGAGCTTGGAGGAAAAACAGGAAAACAGAATTTTGCAGGAAAAACAGCTTCACCTGGGAAGCAAAACCCATGCCCGAGCAGCTCTCCATGCTCAGTATGAGTTAAAAACACCACTGAGGGCAAGAGCAGTCCAAGGCCAGTAGCCAAAGGCCCTCCAGAGGTGGTCCCCACGTGCCACAGCCTCCATGCTGTGTCCCCAACATGGGGGTGGTGTCTGCAGTGCAATCCCTGGTCCTATCACAGCACAGCTACTGTGGAATGTCTATTCTTGTTCAGATAAGACTGATCTCTCAAGGTTTTTGGACAACAGGATAATATATTTCCCTAGATATTAGAGACAGAAAGAGATTTATTAGGAGAATTATTCTCTATATTCCATGCAGTCCATTAGGAGATGAAGCTTTCCCTGCTCCATGGAGGAGCTCAGTGCAGGCCATGTGACTGCACTGATATCACACCCAAACCCCCTCTGCAGCCTCTTATCCTGCTCCTTTCACACTCCTCCAAGTACAAGCACAGGGTTGGGTCAACATCCCAAGCTCAATTCACGTGTGAAAACCTCCGTAACTCTGCAGGAATAATAGGAATTATTCTCTATATTCCATGTAGTCCATTAGGAGATGAAGGAGCTCAGTGCAGGCCATGTGACTGCACTGATATCACACCCAAACCCCCTCTTATCCTGCTCATTTCATACTCCTCCAAGTACAAGCACAGGGTTGGGTCAATATCCCAAATTCAATTCACGTGTGAAAACCTCCACAGTTCTGCAGGACAGAACCAGGGACAAAATCAGGCCCTTCATTCCCACCTTTGGTACTATGGACAGCTTCTTACCAAATCCTACTTCAGCTTCTTGAATGCCAAGGGCAGAGCAAAACCCAGTCAGAGCAGCTGCACTTTCCCTGGGAGCCCCAATTTTCAGGTGCCAGCACCCCAGCAGCATGGGCAGGTGCTCTGGATTTGGGGTTTATGCACACACCCCCCTCCAAACTGCACGAGGATCATCCCATTTGAACAGCTGCGAGTGAACAGCAAGGGGATGGCCCCAGGTGTTCCTTCCAGGTCATCAGCAGAACCAAACCAGTGCTGTGGGATCACAGAGCTCCTCGCAGGAGCAGGACAGTGCTCCTGCCTCTCCAGGATCCCAAGGGAATTGTCCCTGGCTGTGCCAGGCTGGGGATGCAGAGAAGCACTCAGAGCTGATCTCAGGCTCCAGGGATGCACACACAGCCACTCTCCATCATCCCCTGGTGACTTTCTGGGTGTATCCACCCACCCAGTGGCTTCAGCAGCACCTCTGTGATGCATCTCAAACGTGGTGCATCTCAGAATCGAATCTCAGCAGCTACAGAAGGCATTTTGAAGCTCTGAGCCATGCTTCTGCCTGTCCCTCCCAAATTTAGCTCCCTTTCAGCTAAACACTGGTGGCACCACAGTGGCCTTGAGTCCTGAGCGCAGCCAGGGCTTAGGAAGCACCACAAAAGCATTTGCTCCAATATTTACTCAGGGATTTTTCATGCTACACCTACCACGGACTTCAGTTTATTGGGAACACGGTGCACTGGGGAAGGGCAAACCACAGAGTCTCTACTGCTGCCAAGCAAAATGTCATTAAGGTTTTAGCAATGCAACACAAATTGAGTTTACATTAAAGCTTCTTTTGTATAAACCATATCCCAGAGTGAAGCACAGTGACGGAGCTGAGTAATGAGTTGGAGCAGAGCAATCAAGGTGGAACTACTGAGCAATAGGAGAAAGGAGCCATTCCAAAGTGCTATTTAAAGTTAGGCTGAGAGCTCCATTTGAAGTATAGAAGTGATTATGTACAGTCACCACTGCACACACGTTGAATGCCATGTAGGATGCAGTACCCACCACCTGCAGCTGCACAGAGACGCCCCGAGGTTCAATGGCACCATAAAAACCATCAGCAACTGGAAGCTGAGAGTCTTCTTAATATAGACTTGTACAGAACTGCTGAGGAGCTGAGAAGGCTGGAACTTCAAATCTCTCATGTGCTCCCCAGCACACAAACCCACGACTCAGAGGTGACTGTTCATCATTTCAAACCTCTCCTTGGAAGGATTCAGAGTCACTGTTTGTGCCCAGGAGTGCTGGAAAACCACCTCTGTTATGGCACTGCTGGAACAACACCAAAGCCACCAGGGGTTCTAACCCCCAGCCCTGCTCTGCACAGAACCACAGCACTTCTGGATGGTTTTCTAAATACCCAGAGCATGCTGAGTTTGGAAATCCCACACATTTCTAGTTCCAGGCTTCCTAACGTGTGCTTTGCACTGCTCCTCGTGCCAGCCCCTGGGGAGGGAGCCCAAGCAGGGCTGCTCATGCGAGAGGGATGCAAAAGGGCTCGGGGCTGACCTTGGAGCTCACACTCAGCTCTGCGTGCTCTGCCCAGCTCCCAAAGCCAGCAGATCACACACAGCTCAGGTGCTGCAAAGCCCAGGGGTGCAGGGACCCTGCCTGGGCACTCCTCACACACACAGATGGGGCAGGATCACAGCACTGCCCTGTTCTGAGGCACAGTCCCTGCTCCCCCTTGAATCAGCAAACCGATTTTGATTTATTTTAACCACAGTGCACGAACAGTTTTTCAGAACTTGCAGAAAACATTTCTAAATGGCAAAATATATTTTTTAAAAACCCTCCATAAAGACTTCAGAGCACTGCTAAGTACAGCAACATAATAGGTTTCACAAGATAGAAAGCAGCCCTCCCCAAAATATATGGCTCAGACATACCCTGCCAGCAGAAGTTCTCAATGTTTAAGATGAGGGGAGAGAGATTCAATGAGGATTTGTTTTCCTGGCAGCCCTCCATACGTGCACATAAACCTCTTGTAGCAGCACACTGATATTTAAACTAATTAGCACCAGGAAAGCCACGGGACTGTGCTTTCCTCCCAGCCTGTTCCCAGGAGCTCCAAAATGACTGTGATCACATCCCTGCTCACACCCCAGGAGCCCCAGCACACCCCCCCATTCCTGCCCAAGTGCACAGCAACACAGGGCAGGACACTTGGCAAAGAGGAAAAAAAAAAAACCCCCTCTGCCCAAACTGCCCACTCAGCACTCCGTGAGAGGATAAAAATAGCAGGCAGGAGAGCTGGCCCTGAATATCAAGCAGCATTCCCACCCAAATCAACTTCCCCTGCACTCTGCTCTCCTGCAGGCTGCACGCTGCCTGAATTTCCTATTCCTCACAGCCACAGCCAGTGGGGATTCAGCTCTGGGGAGCTGCAGACTGGCACATCCACCACCATGGCTCTGGCAACCCCCCAGCAGGCTCTGGAAAGAGCTCCTGACTTCCAGAGGAGAAAGGATGGGCTGGGGGGTGGGTTCTGTGAATATTCAACACCTCTGCACAGCAGGCCTGCCTATTATTAGTAAAGGGGATGTCAAAGAAGCTCCTCTCATGCAAAGTTTCCAGTCTAGCTAATTAACAGTGCCTTCCTCCAGCATATAAATTTGGGTTTCAGTCCCTTGTACATGAGCAGGGCAGGAAGGAGCAGAGAACAGGAATGGCTGCAGTCATCTTAAAGGCTGGAAATTAAATCTCTCAGGTAAGAGAGAGAGAATTAACACACCTCCACACATTGAGAGGATGCTTCCTATTTTAGGAAGGGCTGAATCTCCTCCTGGAGCACATCCCCACAGCATCTGTCTGTGGAAAAGCTGAGATGATTTTGACTGGGCAGCTAACAAGAAGGAAAAAGTTCCCTCACAAGGGGTAGCAGAGGCCAGGATGGGACTGTCACCCTCTGCTTGTGACATCCAGACCAGAAAACATCTCCCAGCACCGCTCTGGGGCTGCAGAAAGGAACTCACTGCTCCCCTTGCCCCAAGGATCAGCCACGTTCCAGCTGGCAGGACCTGCTTGAGGGTGCATCAGAGGCACAGGAGATGCTGAGGGTCCTGTCAGGGCAGCCTTTCAGGGACCTCTTTGGGATCTCTGCTGCTGCAAATCTGCAGTTTGGGGCACCTTGAGGTCTCCTGCAAGTTGGTCTTGATTGTGCCAAACTGCTCCCATGAAAGCAAAGGCTCCAAGTGACCTAAGTGCTAAACCAAAATGCTCTGCACATAAACTGCTTCAACACAGTTTTCTCCACGTTGAAGAGTGTACTCTGGGAAAAAAAAATAAAATCCTGAAAGCTTCTAGAAGCCTGACCCTACTTACTTTTACCTGCTTCTTAAATTAGGAGAGAAATAATAAAAAAAAAAAATCTGTATGACTGCACAGGTACCACCCCCCTCCAGTGCTTCAGTTTTCTTATTCCCACCTTCAAAGTGGGAACAACAACCTTATCTACTCCATAAAAAACAGGCCTAACTCACTCATACAAGTACCCTAAACAAAAAAACAACCAGCACAAAACCAGCACCACCCTTCCCCCCAAAAAACAAGGGGAAGGGGGAATGTTTTGGCCAAAACCTGAACATTGCACAGAGCAAATAAGCAGCCTCTGAGGGCTCACAGGGCTCTGCAGCTGTGAAGGACTTGCAGTGACACCAGTGCTCTTCTTGCCCCACCACCCTCGTCCCTCCAAGGGACTGGTGTCCCCAAGACAAGCCTGATGCTTTGTCAGTCTCCTCCTGCTCTCTCTGCACCTCAAAACTCCCATTCAGGATGGAAATCAGCACAGCTCCTGCACAACCTTGGCTTTGGCTTGCAAGGATAAATCTCTGCTTTCTGCCACCTCACTGGTTCAGCTGTCAATGAAAGCGCCTGACAAGAGACACCCAAGCCCACAAATCTCACCCCAAATTTATACATCTTGCCAGACTAGAAACTTCTTGCTGGCCAAGAGGTGATTTGGAGCCCTGTAGATCTCCACTGAGCTTGGGGCAGAGGTGACAGATGAGTTTTCCAGCCCTGCTGTTGTGAGCCACATTCAGGTATCCTGCTCCTGCAGCACTTGCACAGCACCTCTGATTTATAAACCTGCCTGTTTGCCATAATTCAGCAAGAAGCTGCTTTATGAACAGACCTCTCCAAACTCAATCTCTGTCTCAGGGTGCACAATCTTTGGCATGGCCATGTCTGAGCCAAACAGCACCCACAGATCTCTGGGATCATCAACAGCTGTGTTTATTTTCCCTTTCCAGCTCCACATCCTTCCCAGCTATCACCACAGGAGAAGCAGTTTCTTAGCCAGCCTTTCCCAAACTTCAGCAGGGCTTTTGGCTTGCTGAGGTTTCAGTTCTCCACAGCCTCTCTAAGGGTCTCTGATGTCAGGCTCTGTCTGCAGTCTGAAACAGGCCTGGTTTTATCAGGATGCTCAGGGCACAGATAATCCAGGAGCAATTTTGTGTCAAAACAGCACCTTGGCTTCCAGGAGGGCCTCCAGGACAACTGTGAAAGCTGCAAAGGTTCCTCTCAAGGGGTTAATGAAGTGATTAATTAAGGTGGACCAAACAGATCCATGCACTGGTCAGTACCAGATCCTGAACACGGACACAGCTAATGGACACCACACCTGAGACATTCCAAGGCAGGGCCTGCACCACAGGGTATTTCAGTGCTCTGCAGTCACCTGCCTTGATCCTGGCCCCAAGGACAAACAGCTTTATTGCATCTGGATCATTTTATCTTCCAGGAACTTTGTTCTAAGCTTCAGATGTTCAGCTTGTCTAAAACCAGAACAGCCTTCTGTTCAAGGTAGGACCCAAAGGGAAGGAAGAGAAAAAGAAGGGCTGAGCTCCTTGTCTAGCTCTCCTCTGCCTTTGTACCTCAGTCAAAAACTCAGCAAAGAAAACAGAAGTGATGCAGGACGGAATTCCAGAAAGTCACAAGCGACCGAAAGTCCAGCACTGCAGCCATGCACGTGTTCCCTGGAAACCAACACCCAACACAAGGAGCACGGAGATGTCAGCCTCACTCACTGCCAACTTACTGCTCCTGGGATGGAAAAACACACTCAGAGGCCAGGGCCTCCCTGGAAATCACATTTCAGGAAGGCAGTTCAGCAAATATCAAAGGGGAAAGAATACAATGAAGGTCTGGTAAGGAAGGACAGCAGAGGGGCGGGAAAGAGCCACAGAGACACAACAGAAGGTCAGCTCCCCTCTCCACTCCTGCGGGGAAATTCCTGGCTCCCAGATCATCCTTTGTTCGTGTGCCCTAGAGGAACAACAAGGGCTAAAGCTCTTCAGCCATTCTCACTAGAAAACTCTGCCTGCATCACACTGCAAGCTGGGAAATCTGCTGGGTTTTGGACATTCGGATCTGTTGGGTACCAGTGAATCCAGACTCATGAGCACGACAAATCCAAAACACAACCAGGAAATAACCAAGGCCTCCAGACTTCAAACACAGGGCACAGCAAAAAAACCAACCCCCCACCCAAGCAAGGAAACATATCAGACAAATGATACCATTTTGCCATCTTTTCTGAATTTTTCCCAGAGAAAACCATGAACGTCCCCAGGCCCACAACAGCTTTTACTTCCCCCACTGGAAGCATCACTCACAACAAAAAGAACCATGGATTGTGCCTGTATTTGCAAAACACTTTGGGAAAGAAGCAGCGACACAAACTTGTCACCGAGATGGTGCTGGGGGCAGCACCAAACCCAAAGGACACGTGGCTAAAAAGGGAAGGAGAAAAAATAAACCCATCACAACCACGGAGCCGATCTGAGGGCGATGTGAAACGTCACAGTTCCCTCCACCTGCAAGGAGCACTCAGCCACAGGAGGCCTGGGACAGTCCAGAAAACCCCTGCTACACATTGAAGGGACACTGATTTGGGGGAAAGGACAACGCACCTGTGCTTTGATTGCTACAAAAGAATAACAACCCAAAAAAAATCCCCATCTGTGGCTGGAGGAGCCAGGATTGAGGAAGCTGTTAGCCAAGCACATTGCTATGAACACAAAGCCTACAGCAGGCAAACCCCAGCCCTGAAGCAGGCAGAGGCACGCTGCACACAGCTCCTTACCCGACTGATCTGCAGCTTCTCAGCTCCAGGCTTGAAGAGGTTCCATCGACGGCCGCCGTTCCTGCAGTTCCCGCGCACCTTCAGGGTCTTTGAAGCCTGCTCGTTCTCAGCTGCCAGGAGAAAATCCACGGGAACAGGGGAGAGGAAAAAAAAAAAAGGAATGACAAAAGATAAATGCTGTGCTTTAGCTCAGGCTGGGGGCGGAGGCTGTTCTTTTAAATGAAAGAAACAAAATTGTTTGCAAGAGACTCATTCAACCTCTCCTTTAGAGAAAGAGAGCGGAGGGTATATTTAGGTGCTTTATTCAGTGCTCTTGGGATGCAAGAGAAATAGTGCAGTGTGGATACTACAAAAAGGCAGAGCTGGGAGCCACATCCCGAGGTGGGGTCAGTCCAGCTGCGTGTGGAGCAGGGATGCTCTGCCAGGAGACTCTCATCAACCTGCACCAATTCCCTGGGTCACAACTGCTCCAGCAGCAGCACCTGCAGCAATCCCAGCTGCACACTCACTGAGGTGCACAGGATGCCAGGCCTTGGAAAAGAAACAGCTCCTCGAATTTACACACAAAACAGAAATGGCTAAAAGCTGGTTTTTTTAAGGAAACTGGGCTGGTTCTCACCCCCCTCCCAGCATTTCAGGCCAAGCCCTCACAGATGCAGGTCTGCTCTAGCTTTGAGTGATACCTCTCACACCAGACCCCAGCCTGGCCTTGCAGATGGCACTATCCAGGCACGGAGCAGCCTGTGAAAAGCAGGCAAATGAGTTCTGCTTTTCCAATCAACTCAAATTTTCAGCTCCACATCCTATCCCTCTCTTTTTGGGGTGAAGCTGCTATTCTGTGTAAAACCAGACTTTTCCCTCCCACATTTGGCAAGTTTAGATTTGAATCCCTTCTTCCATCAGGCTCTTCACATCCCCTGGCCTGGAAACAGAACTGAGCACCACTGGTGCCCCCACAGCAGCTGCCAGCACAGGGACATGTGATCCAGGCAGTGCACATATGTGGTACATGCACTCCCACAGGTGTTTCCCACACCTGGAAGCTCCTGATCCCAGTCATGGAGCAAGGATCTAGAGAAAACAGCCACGGTCTGGAATTTTTCCCTAAAAGATGCACAACGCTCAATTTCTATCTGCTGACGTACCTCTAACCAGGCAGAGGTTTCAGACTGTGACAGTCCTCAGGGGTTTCAGACCAGAAAAAATAGTTCCAGGTTTTGGGAGAGTGGAGACCCCCAAACCAAACAGCTGGGGGCTGTGCCCTGCCCAGGCCACAGCGCAGCAGGGCTGGGATGCTGCTGCAGCCTGGCTGGGCAGCCATCCTGATTCTCTTCCAGCGTTGCTGGGAGAGAGATTGCACTGAGACCTATTTCCTCAATGCTGATGCAGGCAGCCTGCTGCTATTTTTAGCAGCCCACGTTTCACTTTGGAGACTCTTGGAGAGCCAGGCTGCAGCACGGTGCCGGTTACAGCGGGAGGCTGCGGCGATGGATGGAGCGGCGAGCGAACACGGAACGCTCGCTCTGAGGGGATCGTGTGTGACCCCCCTGTGCTGGGAACCTCTGCACCCCGGCAGCAGAGCCATCAATTAACAGCACGGGCAGCCAATTGGCCTTGTCCTGCCCACTTCTTGTGCAGGCTGATGTGCTGCCACCATCCATCAGCCGCCCGCGCCCCCGGAGCGCGCCCGAGCAATGCCAGCACAATCTGGCAGCGCTCCCGAGCTCGCCCAGCGCTAAATCACAGCATTCTTCATGCCAGCAGTGGCCCTTCAGGAAATCATTTCCTTTCTCTCATTATCAATCTTTTTAATTAGGAGGTTCAAAAAATGATGTCATCTATTCAGTCGTTGGCCAATTCACCTGCCAGCAAATACATTCCACGGTGCTCTCTCTGGTGGCACTGGGAGCAGGACAAATGCAGAGAGGTCACCCCAGTCTTTGGCTCATGAGATTCCCCCTCCTTCATCACGAAAAGTATCCAAGCAAGAGGAAAAAAACCCCTCACTTCTTGTGTTTCCAAATGAACATCAGACTTGAGTTGTGATCTCAGCACCCATCACCACTCACCACCTCCCAAGGGTGAGTACTCACCACAGAGGATTCTCAGAGGAGAGAAATCCAAGAGAAAACCACCAAACGTAAACTCACACAGCAGTTGCTGAACAGTTTTTACACCTCACATGTCCACCTGTGCATCCTCTCATAACCAGATTATGGGGACTGTGTTCAGAGACATTAAAGAGAGAAAATACCCTTATTTCATAAACACACTCTGCACAAGGAGAGCCAGCAAGAAACTCCTCCACAGCGGCTCTCGGAGCTCCCTCACCTGGCGTCAGGGATGTCACCAGCACGGATGCAAACCACACTCCTGACTTTACCACCTCTGCTGCCCTAGGCTGGCTCTGCAGGATGGGTGACACCCAAAAGCAAAGCTGGGAGAGAAGAGGCACTCACCACGTCTGCGGAGCAGGTGCTGCATGCGCCCTCCCACCTGGTCCAGCCCCATGGGGGTGCTCTGCGAGAGGGGCTCGGAGCGGCAGCGCTCCACCAGCGCCTTGAAGGGCTCTGCCTGCGGGGACGGCTGCGAAGGGTGAGACGTCGGCTGCCAAGAGAAGGGGCACAGGAGAGTTTTACCAACAGCAGTCAAATCTCAGGCAAAGCAACCACAGGACATACAATAACACAGAGAATTTCCAGGGCAGCGCAGCACAGCTCGCTGCAATCTGCACCCGCTGCATTTCTGACTGCAAGGTGTGCAGCCTCAGGGTCCCCAGGGCTGGCACAGCTTTGAGCCCAACACTTCCAGTGCAACTGAGCGTCCCAGGAACTTCTGGGAGTAACCCTGATGGAGACCCACCTCCTGCTCTGCAGTTTGGAGGTGAAGCTGCTCTCCCATTCCCAAGTCTCAGCAGGAGCACACACAAGGAAGGAATGAGCTGGTGCTGAGGACCCCGTACCAGCAAGGGCTGGCTGCTTCCAAGGACAGCAAAGAGCAGCCAAACTGGTTGGCTGTTCCAACCAGACATGTCCTCGCATCTATAGCCCAGTCAAGATATCTACTTCAATAAAACAGTTGCAATTGATTGAAGCACCCATGATATGGTCAAATACCTCAGTTATACCTTAATGCTTGGTTACACTAATGCAAAAAAATTGGCATTTACAGCTAAGTGGAGAAAAATGTCGGCGTTTTCCCCACTCCAACTTTTATTATTCTATTCCAGGAGGAAAAGTTCCTGAAAATGACAACTGTACCGTGACATTTTGCAGAATGGAATGTTCTTTTTAGAGACATCACAATTCCAACTCCTACTTTTCGTTTTATTCTCTGTGACATGTGACACCGTGGAAGTCTTGTGTATAATCTTAGAGTCAAGAAATCAGAAGAAAAACCATTTGACAAAGGTCGGGGGAAGCAAACAGGAGGTGTTCCTCTCTGGGAGGTTTCTAGGCTCAATCACAGACACATCTGTCACACTTCCAGGAGCTTGCTAATAACTGGGTGCCTGCAATGGTTTGGTGGCTCCATCCTCAAGACTCCAGCAGCTCGTTTTCACTGATGTGCTGTTATTTTCATTTACAGATGAAGAACAAGGCAGACAGGCTGTAATTATCCCAAAGGAAAGCTGTGGATGAATTAAGGCTCCATCTCGCAGCACCAGCATCATGTCCAGTGAGCCAGCACACTTCTCTTGGCTGGGGGGACAGCTGGGAGGAGGTAAAAGCCAAAGAACACCTTCCTTCCAGGGTATTTTGGACACACAGTGCCTTTAGCACAAGGCCAGCAGTGCCCAGAGATGCCCCTTCCCATCCCTACTCTGATGCCCTGTTGTAACTTTTGAGGCTGGGAATGAGATAAAGGAAAGGCACACCACGTATTTAGAGAAAACATGTGGAAATCTGAATTATCCATGTGTTCCATGGCTGGTTATATTTACATGCAAAGCCTATCAGCTTTGCAAACTCAACCTGCCTTTCCCTGACAATGTTAAAAATATGCTTCCCAAAAAAACCCTACCCCACTATAGATAGCACTAAATATAGGCTTTAATTCAAGATTTTGCTAGCACCTCCTGGTTATGAATGCAAGAATCTGAACAGCTTGCAGATAGGCTTTAGAGGTTTTGTCTCCTCTAAAAATAAAATGATTGTCAGACACAACCATATTAAAAGCCATAAATACCCAAAATTCATTCTGCAAGTAAATTGCACGCTGCTGCAGACAGGAATACAGCACTCTTTTGGCAACAGCAGGATTTAGAAAGTGAAGTACTGCTTCTTCATTTGGAAGGACTATAAAGTCTTTGGTTACAGCAGGCTGAGACACAACCCAGGAGCTGAGTAACCAGGAGATGAAGAAAACTCTGAAGATCAACTCTCCCAGATAGCATTTCCTGGTCAGTGTCCTTCAGCAGTGGGAGGGAAGGGATAAATCCATGCAGCAATCCCATCTCTGCAGCTGCTCCCACAATAAAACAATCTCAAGCTAAAGGTCCCCAGGAACTTGCTGGGCACCACCTGCGATATCTCAGCAAGCACAGAAAAGGGAACTTGCTGGATGTCCCTCTTGTGGGGCGGCACTTGGAGCTGCACTAAAGCCCAAAGCTGTGGGAGGAGGATGTGAGCTGTGCCCCAGCTATCAGGCAGCAGATCTGCAAACCCATCCCTGGCATGCACACGCTCAGGCAAATCAGCAATCCTGCGCTTCCAGTCGGACCCACCGCGCTGGGAGAGGCTCCCGCGTTCCCACACGGAGCAGCTGTGGCACAAGAACCCCAAAAACCTCCTAATGCCCTCACAGCACCAGTCCTGCTCCATATCCCTGCAGGCCACTCGGAGCAGCAGCAGATTCTGCATCAGGGACAGCCTTTGTGGCACAGGGACAGACTGGATCTCAAGTCCAGGACTCGGAGGAAGAACCGTCAGCTGCTCTGGAGAAACATCTGCAGTGATGCAGGAGTTTGAGCCCCTTTACAGAGCCCTGAAACCAAACACAGGATCCCATCAGCCTGGCACCTCATCCTGTGGGACACACAGCTTTTGCCAAAGCTGACAGGCCCGTAGAAATCTCATTTTCACACTTCTGGCAATCCTAATTCCCCCAGAGAACAGCCTCGCAAACCCAGCTGGGGTCTGTGCACAGCCACAACTGCCAGAAGCAAACTGCAGCCTGCAAACCCTTTGGAGATAAAATTCTGAACCCCAAGGAAAAAGATCAGGCTTTCTGTTCCATAAAAATCACCTCCTATTTCCCGCACAAGCCAGCAGAGGGCACAGAAAGACTGCGGTGAAAGCCCTCTGCTCTGTCACTGCGAGGGCGACACCAGAGGCTCTGAGATGCTCCCTGTCGTGGCCCTGGGACAATCAGGGACTTCATCCTATGGCAGATCTCTCTGCCAGCAGTAAACCTGAAACTTGTTTCTGGGTCCTAAAAACTTCCAACTGATACCCAAAATATGAATTCAGGTGCCTGTTTTGCAGCCTTTCCTCGTGTCACTCCAAAGGAGGTATCAAACCACCCCCAAACCCTGTCCATGGACACATCAGCCAGTCTGGAAGCCTGATGGAAAGCTGGAATTGCAAAATACACGGTATCAAAGCTGCTTTCCATCTAAGCATCATCTCAAGCTACAAGAAGTGGTCAAAGGCAACTCCTGGGGCTATGCCTGACTTCCTGCAGCAGCAGTTTCCCTGTTGGGATGCTGTGGTGTTTTTAGAGGTGAGATGAGGATAGTTCACTTCAGTGCAAATATGGAAAATGGAAACTGTCCAAAAACTAGTGAAACCTCCATGTCATCTTTTCCTCCATCCCTCAAATGCCTCAGAATAAGGATGGCACTGTGATCCCAGAGCTGCAGCAGCATGAATGGAGTAACTAATTTTGCACTGACAATTTGTTCTGACCTTTACTGTTCTTCCAATCCTTCAAAACATTTTTTCCCCACTGTTTCACAAGTTCCCAGAACACAGGAGAATTTATTTGGGATGTGGTCTGAAAGCAACTGTCAGGGATGTGCTCTTCTACCTTTCTGCAGCTGCTTTCTGCTTTTATTAAATGTTGTTGCAATGCTATTTCCTTTAAAGTGCCAGGACCAAATCCTACCCAACTGCTAGCCCATAATACCACTCAGCTCCTGCCCAAAGACATCAATATACCAGAAAAGCAAGAGCCAGTGGCATTAATTGCAGATACAACTAAACAGATTTACCTCCTGACAGAACCAATGTGCAGATCCCCTAAACCCCACACCAGCATCCCTTGTGCTACACCAGCCTCAGCCTCCCACACCATCTCCCCACAGGAGCCTCTGTGGGAACAGGCACTTTAATGCTTTTTTTGGGCCATTGTTGAAGCAGTTTGGGAAATGCTTTCTGCCCTGCTCTGCTCACACACTGTAAAACTGCTGGGGAGCTTGCTCACAGCAAGCCTGGCCAAGCCACCCTGTCCTGGCAGCACCTTCTCCCTGCCTGTGGTTGAGCACTTCCCTTGAAACACAAACCCTACAGTTAATCAGAGCAGCCTGGAGTGCAGGCAGCATGGCCAGCAACTGTGCTGAGGAACAGGTGCCAGCAAAGAGATGGATTGAGCCCTAAAACAATAAGAGGCTGGAGTTTGCTGCTACTGTCACGCTCAGGCTGAAGTTACTCCTCTTCCATGTTTATTTTTGGTGAAGTGTTTCCGAGTGCCGCTCCCTGATGGGAGATAGGCGAGCAAATCCCTGGGGTATCTCAGGTCATTTGTTACTGGAGCTGCTGGCAGACTCTCCAGGGCTCTTCCTGCTCAGAAGATCCCTCCTTTTAGCCTCTTTGCTCTGGGTTTGATGCCACCACCAGATCACTGAGGAGTTCCTGGGGTGCAGGAGGTGTCCACAACCCAGGTGGGGCTGTCTGCTTTCCCTCCCACCCGCTGCAGCTCCTGCCCAGGAGGCAGCCAGCCCTCCCTGCCGGAGGAAGCGCGGCAGCCCGGAGGTCGTGTGCTATCGCCACACTTCACGGGAACTCGGGGGAGGTTTCCTGCCCAGTTATCTCAAGCACCATATTTAAGTTTCTTGGTAATGTTTGTAAGCTGCAACAGCTGAGCTGGGACTTAGGGCATCTCCTGTTCACACAGCTGAGCTGGAGGAGCTCTGGGATTGTGCCCTGAGAGTGCTGGGATCAGAGAGGCAGCCCCTGTCCTCCCAGCAGGGATGTGGCTGCTCTAGGAGAGGAGTGCTGGTACTTCCCTCTGCTCCACTCCATCCTTTCCTGCCTCTCTCATCTTGCTCCTGCCCAGAACACTTCCAGCTCGGTCCCTGTGAAGGGATATCAAAGCACAGCCCTCTCAAGTTATTCCTAAAAATGTTTCTTCCAGAAACCCCCAGAAGTGACCAAGCACTACTCACTCCTCTGGAGCACCTGGGGTTACACAGAGAGCTTCTCTAATTCTTTGTATGACACAAAACGGAGCAGAAAAACAAAACCAGGAATAACCAACAATACTGCTGCCTGTTTTAGCTGCGAGTCACAAGTTCAGATTTTTTTCCCCACAGCATTTCTAATCTGCTGCCAATTTTCAAACACTTCCCCTCTTGGCACAGAAGTTACTGTCACCCCTTTTCCAACAGGGAACAGTGTCACCACCTCTGGAATATCTCTTGTCTCTCCAAACCCAAAAGGAAAGGAGAAAGTTTCTTCACAAATTGTTTCAATTTCCCTACCTGGCACCTTGAAAATGAGGAAGTCCTCATTCCAACCTCAGCTAACCAGCAGGTACTCAAAAGAACCCTAAAGCTGGGCTTCACACTGGCTCCACAGGACTTCCGAGGTCTCCTAGCATCAGCCTGGACAAGACAGACTTTTAACACCCAGAACTAGTCCCAAATGCAAAGTCCATTTAAATGTTTGAGGATTTGAAAGGTTCTGAAAGACTTGCTTGTACCAGACAGGATCATCCTGTCATGATTGGAGCCAGCAGCATTGCTCACCTCATTCATCACTCCACAACTATTTTAGGTAAGAAAACAGAGGCCAAAGTGCAATTGCTGAATTCTGTTTGCCCACAGCACACTTAAAAACTCAGTTTGGCAAAACCTCTCTTCTTAGGAGCTTCTACTTCAAATGAACTTCAATGCAGAGAGGAAAAAATCTAAAGGTAGTGTCTAGAAATCCATAAACTGCTACACCCTCTTCAAGAGACACTGATACACACAGAGGGTCATAGGAAAAGCAGCTCTGGAGGTTTAAGAGCTCAGACTCAGACTGATATAAAAGCTGTGTCTGCTGCCACCATCCACAGAACAATCTCCTTAAACGAGGGATGTAAAAAAAACCCTTTCAAGAGCAAACCAGATTCATAAGATGTACAACAGCATGGTTTCACTGCAAACCTTACAAAGCTGCTCCTACCTTTCCATTTTTGAGCCGTCCCGAGGAGACAATCCTCGAGACGTGCACTTGGAAGGGCCTGCACTCCGTGCTGCACTCAAACTCCTCCACTCTGTCCATGACCTCCACAGAGTTTTGTTCCACAAATGAAGCGGTTCCCCGCTTTTTGATGCGGCCACCAGGCTGTTCCAAGCCCTGCCTTTTCACCGTGGAACACTTCAAAAAAGTCACTACAGAAAAGTCCACGTCGGCAACTGCGGAACAGCCCATGTCCGCAGCATCCAGGATATTCTCAGGAATGTCGTGAGAAGGTGGCAGATCCCTGCCCACGACCGGAGTCTTCTCCAGAGTACTGACACTGTCTTGGATCTCTTCAGCCAGAGCTGCCTGTGGAAGGTGGATCAGAGCCTCAGGTGCTGCAGAGAAATCACCACTGGCAGCTGGGGAATGGTCCAAGCCCACAGTACCCAGCTTATTCACAGGAGGATCAGGAGAAGGTGGCACATCCCTGCCCACAACCTGTGATGTGTCTGGAGTACTGCCCGAGTCCTGAATCCCCAGCTCGCCTCCTGACAAGTCTTGCAAAGGCAGCTCAGGATTTCTCAAGTCCTGATTATCCAGTTCTGTCCTTGAAATTTCCTGAGCCCCAGCTGGAGATGGATCCATGTCTTTAGCAATCACTGGGGCACAAGCCATGTCCTCAGGAACAAGTTTAGTCAGTGATGTCTGTGGGAGGTGGGTCTGAGCCTCAGCCACTGCAGGAAAAGCACCATCAGCAGCTGGAGAGGAGCCCAGATCTGCAGCATCCAGATTATTGACAGCAAGAACAGGAGAAGGTGGCAGGTCCCTGCCCACGACCCTCTCCAGGGTACTGCCAGTGTCTTGGAACTCCAGCTCACCTCCAGACAAGTTTTGTAAAGGCAGCTCAGGATTTCTCAAGTCCTGATTATCCAGTTGTGTCTCTGAAATCTCCTGAGCAACTGCTGGAGATGGATCCATGTCTTTAGCAACCACTGGGGCACAAAATACATCTCCAGAATCGAGTTTAGTTGGCGATGCCTGTGGGAGGTGGGTCTGCACTTCCGTTTCTGCAGAAAAGTCCCCACTGGCAGCTGGAGAACGGCCCAGGTCCACAATATCCAGACTATTCACAGGAAGATCATGAGAAGGTGGCAGGTCCCTGGCCATGACCTGGGTCTTCTCTGGAGAAGTGCCCAAGTCCTGAATCAGTTCAGCCAGAGTAGTCTGTGGAAGTTCAGCCAGATCCTCCGAGGGCTCTTTGCTATTGAGCTCAGTGAAAGAGCCGTCTGCAAGGTGGGGCATGGATGATTCTGGCCCAAAGGGAGAAAGTGAGGTCTCATTTGGCCTGTCATTCCCACTGTCCAGGCCAGAGGAACCAACGCCTTTCAGCCCATCCGTGGTTTTGCAGTGCTGCCCAGGCTCCTTCCCCGCCAAGCTCTCAAAGCTCAGGTTCTCCCACGTGCCTGAATCTGGGGACTGCAGACAGGCTCCCACTGTGCAGAAGGCCTTGGCACTCTCGTTCTCGATAACCAAGCCCTCTTTGGGGGAGGCAACATCCTGCCTGCGGCCTCGGAAGCTCCGCTGAGGCCTCTTCTCATCGGGGGAAAACGCCCTCGAGGAGCCCCGCAGGCGCCGAGCCGCCTCGGCCACGCTGGTTAAGAACCTCACAACACCCCCAAAGTGAGTGGCTTTGGCAGCACCGTTTGATTTTTTCCGCTGGCTGAGATTCTCCTCACATCTCGTATCAAAGTCAAAGTAAGGAGCGGAATGATCAGTTGTATTTTCCAAGTTCTGGAAATTGGTTTCAGCCCTTTGATCTGGGAGCTTTGAATTATCTTTGCTAGCTAATGAAATTCCTTTCAGATAGCTCCAGACATCAGAGCTCCTTCCTCTCCTGCTCTCCTGTGGGAGCACAGCACACCTCTTTTGATTGTCCCCTTCTGTAATTGCAGGACTCTTGACGTGTTCAAAATTCAAAGACTCGCTCTTCCTGGCTGGTATTCTGTGGCAGTTGCCATCATTATCCTCACCGTGTAATCTGCCACTGATATCCCTGAGACATTTACTTTCAGTGGCATCCAGTTCAGGAATGCTGATGTTCAGCTCTATGTCCTCAAAAGAAGAGTCCAAGTCCTCGATGTACCCCGCGTAGGAGTGGCGGGAGGGCCTCCGGCCATCGCCCAGCTTCTTCACCCTGTACACAGCTCTCTGCCCACTGCAGTGCAGGTCCTCCTCAGGGTCACACACATCCTGCACTCTGGATGCTCTCAAATCCACGTTCTTTGGCGTCCTGGAGGATCTTCCCTTTTTTGACGAGCGTACCCTGTCCATGAAGGATGGCTTTTTTAATTCTGAGACCTCCGAGGTAACTCCCAGCAGGATCATGGACTGGGGTCTGTCTTTATTCGTGGAGAGTCCTTTCCTTCGTCTGACGAAATTCCAGATCCGGTTGCCCTTGGTTGTCTTCTTATACCTGTGAGTTTCCTCCTGCTCACTGGGGATTGCATCACCAGAGGCGCAGTGCTCAGCACCACAGGCCTCCAAGGCGTCGGTGCTCCCTCCCTCCATGTTTCCTTGGAAAATCCTGTTGGCAAATCCATTGGGAACGGTGACAGAAGCAGTGCGCTGGCGGCCCTCTAGAACTTCCATCGCCCCGGCTCACAGGCTGGCTCCAGGAGTCACAGATGCATGGTCCTCAGATTGCTTTCTTCACAAGGCTTTAAGGAAAAAGAACAAATTAACGCAATTAGGAGCGGAAAGCTTTCTGAAGACACGTTTCTTAAAGCATCACAAGCCAAATCTTACCCCAGTGGTTTTCCCCATTGATTTCAGGGAGGCTGAAATTTTGCTTCCAAACCATATAAATTTTAAAGCTACTTAGATGACTGAACATTTAGCGACCACAAATAAACTTCCTGCACTAATAAAGTTACCACAAAGTATGCTCAGAATCCCATGAATCACATCTCCGTTTTGCAAGTCGCAGAGACTCTGAACGCACCAGAGTTCATGGCAGAGAGGAGAGAGGAAATTCCAGTGAGTGTCCCTGCACATGTCACTGTCATCTCCCTCATCCCCATCTGCCAGCAACCGGCACCACGCTCCCAGTAGCTTGGTCTCTCCAGGCAGGCATTCAAAGAAAAGTCAGGATGAGCCTTTTCCTGGAAGCAAAGCAATTCTGAAATACAACAACATCAGAACACTCATGGAATATCCAAGCCAGGTTTTTCCTACTGTAGTGATAGCACCAGCACAGGAATCCCTCCTGGAACTGGTCTGCTCAGTGAAAGCTGCTTGGCCACCACTCAACGCCACACAAAATGTGTTCCCCTCAAGTGAATTCCAGTGGACAGGATTAAAAATAAATTTCCCCCATATGGAGCAGCAACAGAAAGCACTCTGAACCACCTGTGGGAACACAGCTGAACTCCTGCTCAGATCCTAAAGCTTCCCTTCCACTGGAATACGTCTGCCCTGTCTCAATATTGCAGCTTCCTGGGGCTGGATTTGCTGGGCCTGGCTTTGCTGTCTACAAAGCAGAATTACATGCCCAGCACTCAACGGGGTTGAACTCCCTCAATTTCCAATCCTTCTCTTAGGAGGAAGAAGGAAGAAATAGTGAGGGCCCAAGACATGGGTTTGACAATGGTCAAACTCTCCACTTTCCCCCGAGCAGCAGGAAAGCCACACCACCACTGAGAACAGTCCCCATATCTACTACAAACATTTCAACTTGCTATTTCTGTTAAAACTAAGGTTTTTCTACTGTCCTGGGCATCTCATGACCCTTGCATTCAGTCAAATAAGCCTGTTTCTACCCTGCCACCATGTCTGCATCCGTGAGACCCCCACGGATGGCAGAGGCACCGCCACGGAAGCAGAGTTCAGCCAGCAGAAACAACCAGCATCCCACTTTTTCATGGACAACAGTCATCTGGCTTTCCACGAGCCCCGCCACAGGGGGTGTGCCAAGCATTTTTGGCAGCAGCGGTGCTTAGGGTAGCACAAATGAATGTTTGCTGCTGTGGTGGGCTGCCAGATGTCACTCGCTGTGCCGCCCAACCAAGGCAAGGGGGGAAAGAAGACGAAGAAGATGATGGGCTGCTATAAAAATACGGTGAGCCCTCTCCAATCACTGTCGATTTATTGCCAACTGATCTGGATAGTGAGAAACGAAGATAAAATTGACACAATGTCTTATCCCCACCCATCATGGCTCAACTTCCCATCTTCTGAGGGATCTACCTCTCACCAAGAGGCGCAGAAGGACTGGGAACTGGGAGAGGTGTGATTGGGAGAGAATATTTGCCCTTTCTCCTCATTCTTGAGCCATGCTCCCGTGGGGCCTCCTCAGTCCATGGCTCCTGTCAGAGAACCTGTCCCCATGTGGGGCCTCCACTGGTTACAATTCTTGACAGGAATCAGCTCCACAGGCTGCAATTCCTGCCAGGAACAGCCCCCCGCTCCTGTGTGGAGCTTCCAGAGATCCCATTCCTGCTGTGTGGAGCCACCACAGATCTCGTTCCCCTCAGAACCCGCTCCCACACGGGGCCTGCACAGGCCGCAACTCCTGCCAGGGACCATCCCCCTCCTCCAGCTCCTCATCCTCACCATCTTCACCAACCCCAGTGCTCACAGAGCTCTTTCTCACCCTTTTTTACCTCCTCATCACTCCTCTTGGCCATCTTTGCCCTTTATTAGTCACAGGAGGTGCTGCCAGCGCTGCTGCTGCCTCCGCTCTGGGCTGTGGTGGAGCTGCTGGTGGCACCGGCTGTGCCCAGCACACCCAGAGTGACACAGCCTGACCAAATACACCCAAATACACTCCACAGTGACACAGCCTGATCAAATACACCCAAATACACCCCAGAGTGACACAGCCTGATCAAATACACCCGAGAGTGACACAGCCTGATCAAATACACCCAAATACACCCCAGAGTGACACAGCCTGATCAAATACACCCGAGAGTGACACAGCCTGATCAAATACACCCAAATACACCCCAGAGTGACACAGCCTGATCAAATACACCCAAATACACCCCAGAGTGACACAGCCTGATCAAATACACCCGAGAGTGACACAGCCTGATCAAATACACCCAAATACACCCCACAGTGACACAGCCTGACCAAATACACCCAAATACACCCCACAGTGACACAGCCTGATCAAATACACCCAAATACACCCCACAGTGACACAGCCTGATCAAATACACCCAAAAACACCCCACAGTGACACAGCCTGATCAAAGACACCCAAATACACCCCAGAGTGACACAGCCTGATCAAATACACCCCAGAGTGACACAGCCTGATCAAATACACCCAAATACACCCCACAGTGACACAGCCCGAATGTGCCCTGCCAAAAACACCCCAGAGTGACACATCCTGATCAAATACAGCCAAATACACCCCACAGTGACACATCTTTAATGTGCCCTGCCAAATACACCCCACAGTTACACACCCTGATGGAATACAGCCAAATACACCCCAAAATTACACAACCTGACAATACAGAGTAAAATACACCCCACACTCACACAGCCTAAATGTGCACTGCCAAATACAACCCAGAGCTACACAGCATCACTGGATACAGCCAAATACACCCCAAAATTACACAGCCTAAATGTCCACTGCCAAATACACCCCACAGCTGGCACAACATCCCTGGATACAGCCAAATACACCCCACAATTATACATCCTAAATGTCCACTGCCAAATACACCCCACAGTCACCCAGCATCACTGGATACAGCCAAACACACCCTACAATTACACATCCTAAATGTCCAGGACCAAATACACCCCACAATTACACATCCTAAATGTCCACTGCCAAATACACCCCAACGAGACACTGCCAACCACACCCCAGGCAGTCCCACAGCCCCAGTGGGTCCCTCCAGTTACACCCCAGAGTGCCCCAGCCCAAGTCCAGCGATGATGCCCCACACGCTGCCCCACTCTGCTTTAGCCATCTCTTCACTCAGCCTCTCGTACTCGCCACCATGGAGGTTTTGTGACAGAACCTCCTTCCCCAGGCACTTTTGGGGCCTCAGCACCACCTGCCTCCACTTAAACCCTGTAGCAGAAATTCACGCAGGAGCTGTGCTGTCCTGGGTCCCCACAGAGACCACGGAAGCTTTTGTTCCCAAAAAACCAAGGGTTGAGCAGGACAGTTCCTCCATCTGGTGCCTGAGGAGGAGACCAGCTCCTCATTTCTCAGGCTGTCACTTTGAGATGTGAGTTATTCCCAGACATTCCTGCAGCAACTTAAAGACTAACACATTGGAATGGGTTGGAAGGAGTGGGAAAAAAAAAAGAAGAGCATTTCAGTTGTTTCAAGTCGTGCAGCCAACTGGCAGCAAAAGACAGAAATCACAAACGGTCCTCTTTTTCTGTTTGTTTTCTCTTTCCAGCTTTATGTTTTATTGCTCTTGGCTGGGTGGATCCTGCATGAGGAAAGAAGACTCAAAGGGAAGAGGCTTGCTTGTGAAGTCTTTGGAGGGATGCTAGCAGAGGAGACAGGCTGTTCCTCATGTGGCAGGCGAAAGAGAGCCCCTAACCAGGGACAGATCCTGCACAGCCCTCCCCAGAGAAGCAACAGAATCCAGAATCACAGGGCACATGGGTGGCTTTAAAATTAAACATGGGGGGGTTTAGTTGGTTTTTTTAGGCAGCTTTAAACCAGATGTAAATTAGAGCTGCCACCATGAAGCCAGACTCTAAGCAGAGTGGAGACCCATTCTGTGACCAGTGCTTGGTGCCTCCTCTCCATCCTCCCTTCCACCACAGCCTCACCTGAACCTCTCCTCATCTTCAAAACCACCTTGTTGGTGTTTGAACTCCCCCCAGCCTCACCTGCAGGACTGCAAACACCGAAACCACAGGCTGACCTTGGCAGGAGCCAACTCCCAGCACAGCTTCCTCAGCGCCCAGCACTGCCCCTGAGCCAGCTCCAGCCCCAGGACCGGCACTGCCTCACCCAGAGCAAAGCCTCCCACCACCGAGGCAAATTCCAGCCAGCTTCATCAGTCTTCCCTGAGCAGGAGCCAGAATCTGCTACGCTCCACTGCCTGCCGGAGCCGCCGAACGCAGCGCCCGCCGCCGTGCAAACACCTGCGGCAGCTGCCTGGGGGACACCTGGGCTTTCCATCAGCCAAGCAGGGCAAAGGTGGCCTTACCAACCAAACCACACGGCCCTGGGGGCATTTAGGCCCATCACAACAAAATAAAATTGGAGTATGGAGGAGAACAGCCCTGAGAGTGTCTGATGAACCACTGCTCACCTTTCTGGGGTGCAGGAGAAAGAGGTTTTGAAGAAACGCTTTGGGAACAGCTATCAGCCAGAAAACTACACCACTTGTCAACCACATGTTTATTTTTTCCCCTCCTTGAGCTGCAGTTGCAGATGTCAAGTCGTAGCAAGTTACCACCCAGCAGCTGAGCTGGGACTAGCAGCACTTAGGGCAGGGCTTTAACCACAGAAAACACCAAGTAACAAAATTAATTACCTTCCACCTCTTCCTCTGCCCTCAGATTACCTGAGCCCAAGGAGGGTGGCTCAGCCAGGTTTGGAGACCAAAGGCTCACATGTTTGCTCTCCAAAACACAAAGAATCTCACCTGGAGGGGAAGATGGTTTTATAAAACTCCAGTTATTGATCAAACACTGCCAACAGCTCCAGTGACAGGGGCTGTGTGGGTTCCTACCTGGCCCTGCTCTTCCTGTCACAAAAACAGCAGCCCTTCATTCTGAAAATTCACTTTCCTCTTCCAGGTGGACAAATAAGCTGAGATTAATAAAACCCTCAGCCAAGGGCACCAGGTGTGTTACACAAACATCTGTATCTACGGCCATGATTCCCCCCCCCTCCAAATTCTTCCCATATTTTTTGTGTTATCCCAATCTCTAAGAGAGAAATAGGTGCTCTGTATCTCACTCGTGATTGCACAACATTCCCTTGGCAACAGGCTCTTCCTGCATGATACAGGTGGGAGTAAGAGCAATTTTGCTCCTTTTCAATGTGATTTAGCAGACAGCCAGCAGAAATAACAGCAGGGGCCCAGGGAACACCCACTGAAGTTGACGGTTCACAGAGACTTAAAGGACACTGAATCAGGCCTAAGCAATCAGGGGCTGTCACAAGCCACCCCTCAGGGAGTGATACTTCCCATGGGCAATCTCCATGAGCTGTCCTACACAAGTTATCCACAAGCAGAGCAAAACCAGGGTCTTAAACCAGGTTAAACCACGACACCAGGTCCAAAGGCAGCAGGGTAGCAAGACCTGCTGGAAGGGAAGCATCAGTTAGGAAAGGCCTGATCCAGGCTGAGTTTTCCCAAGAGACCCCAATGATGGCAAGAAACGCCTCATTTAACAGCACACAGTTCAGGCTGTTTGCCAGGCAGGCACCAGATGATCCCTGAAATCTTCCTCAGATCACTGCAGGATTTGGGCAACAAGCAGAAGGAACTTTTTTAAAAAATGTATTTAGTACTCTGAAGCACTAGGAGGGCACTGGCAGAGGTTGTCCAGAGAAGCTGTGGCTGCCCCTGGATCCCTGGAAGTGTCCAAGGCGAGGCTGGACAGGGCTTGGAGCACCCTGGGATAGTGGAAGATGTCCCTGCCCATAGCAGAGGGTGGAACGAGATGATTTCAAAGGTTCCTTCCAACCCAAACCATTCTGTGATTCCAGGACCCCTTGGAGTTGTGGGACTCTGGAGAACGCATATTGCAGGTTCCAGGCAAACGGTAAATCCCTTCTACCAAGTGACCCGAGAGAACTATTTTGACTGAGGCCCTGAGAAACAACAAACCTTTGAAGGGAACAAAGAGGAAATTGGTGGTGGGGTTGCCCTTGGGGCAGCCTAGACAGGATCACGTGCCAGAAACGTGCTCTCCACCACAGAGCCGCTGGCTCAAAGCACTTGGAGAGACCCAAGGTCATCCTGGAGGGTTTTGGAGCCAGAGGTGGAGAGAGTCTGAGGCTCACTACAGCCCAAGGGCAAAGGAGACACCGAGGGGTTCAAACAATGTCACAAACAGCGGGTACCAAAGCCCAGCTCCGCCTGGCACCACGACAACCTGTGCTGTGCTGGATGTTCCGAGGACAGGATCTGCACTCACTGTGAGCAGCGCCTCCAGCCACCCCTCCAAGGCTCTCCATCCCCCTTCTCCCACCTCTCAGCACTGCTACATTTGCTTCCAGACCCAGTGTCCCCCCCAAGCACCACGCGGCCGGAGCAGCCCAGGCGCCGACCGCCTCGCCGGGCGCTGCCGGGGCTGGAATGCACCGAGGGCCCTCGGGGACACGATCTTCCACTCGGCTCTTCCTCTGCAGGATCCGAAATAACAAACAAGAAGGAGCCTTTGGCCATTGTTTCTCGGGGAAGGGGGGTGATGGGGAGAGGGCACGCGGCGCAGCCTGCCAGGAGGCATGGCTGAGCTAAGGAAGTCCTGCCTGGGCTTCGCTGTATCCGCTCCTCTCCAGGAGGGGCGGGGGGAGGCAGGAAGGAGAGAAAATAGAGAACAAATGATCCTATAACCCTTGAGAGAAACCTGTCTGCTCTCGGAGAGCGTATTTAGCCCAAGCATGCAGCGCCTCTTGCTATACAAAAGAAAAAGAGGAAAGAAAACCCCGCCAGCTCTTCCGTTACCATGTTCTACCACCGAAAAAAAATGGGAGGAAACAGATGTTAAGCTCTCCAGCGTCAGGAAATTATCTCTTTCATGGGGGTACAGTTACTTCAGTGTATTTAGGTCAAACAAATAGGGGGAGAATCGTGACTTCTCCCCTTTTCTGTTTATGTCTCCACAGACATTTCAGCCTCTCTGGGTGCCACATCCAAGGCCCAAGGGCAGAGCGGTGTTTGTCACAGAGCACACCCTGAGGATGCAGCCCGATGATCGAGTCCCTGCCCACCTGGCAGATCCCCACCCCTCAAAACACTGCAGCCCCTACAAAAATCCAGCATCCTCTGTTTCTGGGTCAAGGAGGACAGTTTGCTGCTGGGCTCTGGCCAGGCATGGCAGCACTGCAGCATTGTTGTTCATTTATTTCAATAGAGGTGGAAGGAGAGAGCTGGGTGAAACATCTGCAAAAGGGATCTCCAGGCCATCAGTTACGACTTTCCTGCGCTGGGCTCCCCAAGGAGAGCGGGGCCCGTGCCCATAGGAAGCGACCAGAGAATTGAACCAGCGTTTTACATGCTCTGCAAAATCCCTTCCACAGGAAGCTAAACCCCTTCATTAGGAGCAGGAGGCAGACAGGGGAGCAGCCTGAATCCCTTCCCAGCCCGGAGTGGACAGACACTATCAAAACACTGAGTTTTAGAATCACAGAGTCGTTAAGGTTGAATAAAACCTCCAAGATCGATTCCAACCACCAGCCCAGCACCACCACCACACTGACCACTAAACCATGTCCTCAAGTGTCACATCCACACGCTTTTTTAATATTTCCAGGGACAGTGACTACACCACTTGCCAGCGGCAGAAGGGACCCTGCAGCAGTGGTCTCCTCCATCACTGAGAGCAGACTACCAGACAAGATAACCCCAGGCAAACACACCACATTCCCTGTGGCAGCAGCATCTGCCCCACACGGTTTGCACTGGTTTAAGCCAAAGCTTTTACAGTCCTGGATCTGCATTTGTGCTCCTGCTAATTCAATCTCCACCGGGCAGATGGATGGATGCACAGACTGATAGCTCCAGCCCTGTATTTATAAGGACGGAACTCAAAACTTCAGGCTGAGTAAATCAGTTCACTCATGTATAATTTAAACATTACTTCCTTCCCATTTCAGGGAGCTTTAGAGTTTGTGCGGTGGCTAAACACAATGAAATTAGAGCAGGAGACTCATTTTGCCCGCGGCCCAGGGAGAGAGATAGAGAGAGTTGCTCCACTGCATCTGTCAGACAGACTGGGCTGGTGCTGGTGCTGCCAGGCAGGGAGCAGCTCACTGCAAACACCAGAGCTCCACACTGGGGCCGGGTGGGACACGGGCTGGCACTGCAGGGAGGTGCCAGGCAGCTGAACAGGGCGCCAGTCCTGGGCTCTGCAGCACACGGAGCCCTAAAACCTCACACCAAGCCAGGAACAGCTTCATACACACAGGGAAGGGAGAGAGAGCTGGCACCCAGCTCCTTGTGCAGAGCTGAGCAGGAAAACTTGAGATAAAAGCACAGAGGTATAAAAGCCCTGGAATACAACTGGAATGAAACAGTGAACATAGATCAGTTCTTGCTGAAGGTGGATTTCAGACTAAGCCTCTCACAAAGCCCACACCCCTCTGGCACTGCACCTGTGCTAAATGTTCTTCCAGACTCACCCTGCTGACCCAGGACTGCAGATGCAGATTCACCCTCTGCCCACTGCACCATGGCAGCATCACCCCTTGCACACTCCCCTGCATTCCGCCTTTTCTGCAGTTCTAAATTCTTCTGCTCCACGGAAAATAAAACTGAGGTGAGCCCTGAAGAGATCCACAAGGATCCTTTTGGTGCTGGCACCCAGGATGGACAGGGACCCCCAGGAGAAGGAGGGAGGCTGAAGGAGGCATCACCTGCCAGCCCAAGGTTGTTCTGATGCACGAAGCTGTTTCCCCAACCTCCCCAGCCATTTGGCACCAACTGTCACCATTCTAATACTGAAATATCTGCCATTACACGTAGATTATTTAAGCTGTTCAGCAGTCAGTTGAGAGTAGTTAATTATATGTAAGAACATTTAATTACTATCCAGTAGCAGCTGTATGTACTTTAATACCACAGTGATGAGCCAAATCACAATAGAGCAGGCAGATTCAGGGGTCTACACCCATCCACACCCCATTAATGTCAGCTGAACAACCCTGAACCACTGGCTGCCATCCTCTGGGAAGCAACAACTTCGTGGTGCTTGTGACATTACTCTGCATTCCCAGTTAGTTTGGTAGAGATGCCTCAGGAACTTCCCAGCTGTGACATTTCTTTAAAACCTTTGCCTTCTCCACAAATCCCCAAGCAAGAAAGCACGGCCTGAACATCAGAGCAGAAATCAGTCGCCAGCGTTTGATTGTTTATATCTTGAGACAAAGATAGTGTCTAAATAATTGTCTATTGTATCCCAGAGACAGCACAGGAAAGCTCTTCCCCTCTCCGGGAGCCTGCAGGTCACACATGCTTCTGCCATAACATTTGCTATAAATAATCCTCGCTGAGCCAAGCTCTGGGCTAGGTACGGACCAAGGCAGCGCTGTGCTCCTATCGCTTTCAGCCATTACCCCTCCCCAGAGAGTGCATATCCTACCCTATTGTTCCTGCTCAAATGTTTGAAAGAATTATTTTTTCCTTGCTCCTTTTGTTTGGGGAGTTTATTTATATTTCCTCTTCGACATGGAATTACTGCTGGAAGAAAGGAGTGCCCACCTTCCACGGCAGCTCGCCCGTGCCAGCGTCGGGATGAGGAGAGGAGGGCCACGTTTGGAGGGTATTGCCATAGTTACAGCCCTCCCAATCTGGGATTCTGTGCTAATGTAGGTTCAGCACATTCAGATCGGGATTAGGAACAAAGGGCTGGGTGCCAAGGCCAGCCCCAAATCCACATGCAGAGGCTCGGAGCACAGGCAGCAACCCGCTCTGCTCCAACACTGCCAAGGATTATTGCAGCAGGTTACTCAGCAACTCCCTGACGTGCCCTGGTGATGTCAAAGGACACCTTACCTGTACTCCATTGTCTCACTTCCAGCCCTTTTCTACCTCCAAACACATCCCAAGGGACCTGTTCCTCTCAGGCAGCTGCATGGGTGGAATTTCCCCTGTTCCTTTCCCCTTTTCCTCAGAGCAGTTGGACACAACCACACAAGCACAGGGCTGGGGAGGGGCTGGCTGGACCTCAACTCCCCGAGCACCTCACGGTGGAAAACCCAACTCATCAAGCACAGCCTACTGAGTACAAGGTGAGGGATCTCCCCACCCTGCTCAGAAATGGGTGACAAGTCTCACTTTAGAGCCCCAGCTATCAGGGGTACAAATGTCTTCGCCTCCAGCAGCAAAATATTCCTTGAGGAATCTTCTGCCCTGCTTTTCAGTAAAACCAGCCCAGTTTCTGGGTGTTTGAGGGTTTGATGTCCCAAACAAGTCACTGACACCTGCTGGGCCTCTGTCCATGGCAGCATTCCGGGAATCCAGCTCAGGAAGGCTGGTGACCTTGCACTGAATTGCCTTTAGGCACATGAAAAAACTCATCTGGTGTTTCCAGAAAATCACAGGGACTGCCACGTGCCTGGCCTGCTCTCAGGCTGGGGCTTATCCCCCAAAGAGGCACTTTTAGGGGTCTCACAGAGAACTTTTAAGGGTTTGACACCTGCCTGCACCTTACTTTTCCCTCACAAGGTTGGTGCAGAACCCTCAGGAGTCACAAGGTGCCTCCCAGACACCTTTCTGCTGCCTTCCCCCTCAATAGCAACACCCAAAAATCAGCTTTATCAGCATCCAGAGCCACTGCACACCGCCAGCAGCACAGGCTGAGCCCAGGCTGGCACACAGAACCACGGGCGGGTGGGTGATGTCTGGAGCCCAAATTCGGTGGCAATGCTGCTGTTGCTGTGTCACCCTGCATTTGAGCAGCCCAGCCTGGCCCAGCTCCTCCTCATCCCCCAACCCAAGACTTCCAACCCAGTTTATCAATGCCAGGGACACGAAAGCAAGGCAGCCAAGGTGAGGGGCCAGGGAGCACAGCCCCTGTCTGGGCCGTGCACGGTGTCCCCAGCGTGGCTTTGCCCTGCAAAAGGGGCTGTCAGCTCCCATTGCTCACGCTCCAGGGCCTGCTCGAGCCAGCCACACTCTGCCAGCCATGCCAGGAACCAACATCACATCCAATTAACATCACTGCTGATGAGCTTTCCATCCCCTGCCCCCGCCACGGGGATGGGGCTGTGCAGGCACAGGTGGCCACACAGCCCCATCTCCTCTGCCTGCCCACCCTGCTCTCCCCAGGGCTGCTCACCCCTTTTTTTTAAGGGTTCAAAACTCAGCAGAGCAGGAGCAGCTAAAGGTTCTTTTTGTCACTATTTATGGAACAAAACCTGAATCTTTTTTACAAGGAGCTGGGGGTTGTGTGCTGAGTATGAGGCACCTTTTTATTCCACCCTCTTCTGTATTCTCTGCATTCTACAGCCTCTCCAATGACTCCTTTTCAACAGCAAACGAATTTATTGCCATGTGTGGCAAAGGTCCATACAGAAACCACAGCAGGGGAGGACAGGACCAGTCACCCTGAAAGTGCCCATCCCCTCTGAGGGGCAGATCCAAGGATGAGCCCAGCACACCTGCAGCTCCAGCCAGGCTTTAAAACACAAACAGTGTGGGAACACGTGCAGGCAATATCCAGTTTCTGCAGGAAATTGCACAGCGTGGATATCCAAACATCGCCATCAGGCAAAAAAACAACATCTTCATTTGCCAGCTCATGTCACACAAACCTAAATTCTTTCTAGGTGACAGTGTTCAGCTAAAGCTGAGCATCACTGATTCCACAGCTCTGGAAAGCCCTGGAGCTCCACAGCAGCCAGGCTTGAGGCTGCAAATCCTCGGAAAAGACAAGGATATGGGTTCTGCAAGGATGTGCAGCGAGCCCAGCTCGTGTTTCCTCCGTGCTGGGGTTCAAGCCCTGCTGCAGGAGCTGCAGGAACTCCCACGCAGGCTCCACCTGCCTGCACAGGGACCAGCCCCAGCTCCCAGGAGCTCCCCAGCATCCACAAACCCTGCAGAGCTGTGCCTTTCCCGTGGCTGCAGCACCAAGGCAGATCCCCCTCAGCCCCCAGGCTGTGTGCTGGATCTTTGCTCCGTGCTGACACATTTCCTTCCCGTAGTAAAATCACCTCCCATCCCTAGGCTGCAGCACTGCCTGGAAATCCAAACCTTTCAGGATCAATCCTTGCTGCCCATGCCCCTCGAGAAGCACCAAAAGTGCATTGTGAGCTGTGGGCATCCCCAGCCATTTGGCAAAACACCTCAGGGCACGGGGATGAAGGCAGCAATTTTCTGACAGGTGACTGGTCCCAGTGACAGCACCTTCCCACAGCCTCTGTGATTCACTGCTCACGTCAGCAGCGTGGAAAAAGTGACCCCTTCTTCCTCCTGAGGAAACAACAGACGTGCTTAAACAGAAAAAGAAATTAAAGATGATGGGCTTGTCCAGCAGAAAACCTGAGCACAATTCAATTCCCACAGAACCAGAGGGATCTCCGTTGACTTTAATCCCTTTTTTCCTTGGCTGTCCTTAACTCACTCTCCCTCCTCCCCACAGGAGCAGGCAAACAAGTGCCAGCCCAGCAGTGGCACTTGCAGAACAGCTGCTGTTTCACAACTACCTGCAGCAAGAAAATCAAGAAGCCTGACAGAGCGTGCCAGAAATCATCTCCTGAAAGGCAGAGCAGCTGGGAAGGGCTGCAAGGAGCCATCCCTGGCACAGGGGCGGGTGGGGGCTTCACAGGAACACAGGTCAGGCAGTGACCCCCTGCCCCACAGCCCCCAGGGAGGGACAGGATGGGTCCAGGAGGGCAGGAATGGGGCAGGAGTGAAGCGCCCAAAACCAATCTTTGTGATCCTCACGGCCAAGGCATCGCCCTTGTTTCATTTATTCCCAACCCTGGCAGAAGCCTGGGCTGAACCTCCCTCCCAAGCTGCCCCTCCCCTGGGTGTACGAGCAGAGAAGGGGCAAAGGAAGGATAAATTAATTAAATATTTAATCTGGGAGCTGGGTTTTATGGTGATTCCGAGGGCTGTCCTGTGCAGGGTGAGGAGCTGGACTCCAGGGATCCTCGTGGGCCCTTCCAACTCAGGAGCACAAAGTTGTGACCCATCTCTGCAGCAGTGCAGCCCCACAGCCACCAGACCTAACTAAACCCAGCTGTTATTTATCGAGCTTCAAACGTGCTGTCCCCACACCTCCCCAGCCAGAAATCCCAATTTAAACCACGTGAGGCTGAACCCCAGCTCTCTATCACCAGCAAGAGAGCAGATTAACAGCAGGCTCTGAAGGGGACTTGGCTGGACTCTGCAGAAGATCCTGTCCCAGATGTTGCCTCTCCAGAATCCCTCCTGCACGCTCAGGAAATGCCCCCAGACACCCCAAACCCAGCTCCCTCCCAGGGGGAGAGCTGTGCCTTCAACACCAATATCACATCTCCCACTGACATGCTCTAACCTGTATTAAGATGCCTAAACTCAGCTCAAACTGGGGATCTCAGGATTCATTCTTGCCATGATCCTCCAACACCACCCAAATCCATGGCTCCTTCCTGCTTCCAGCCAAAGCTGCAGCTCCTTTTGTGTGTTTGAGGGAAGATGGGCAGTGCTTTGGATCTTCTGAGCAGTGCCACAAGGAGCATCCAGCAATCAATCCACGTCCCACGGAGCTGTCCTGCAGCATCCTGCAGTAAAGCTCTTCCCCAAAAAAAAAATTCTTCTTTTTTGACTGTCTTAATTAACACACTGCCACTGGAGCTGTGAATAAAGGTGAGACTTTCCAGGAATCAAAGCAAGGTGCCTGGAAAGATTACACAGTAATTATCACTCACAAAGTTCCAGCCTGGAATCACAGGAATAGGCTCCCTGGATTTCCCACAGACCATTTTCATGGCATTGCCCTCGTCCTTTATGGGTGCAAAACCCCCTGATCACAGAGGAGCTTTAAGGAGTACAAACACACCAGCCTGGATCACGTAACTTCCATGAAACCTGCTGCTTCCTCCTGTGCTCTGGACAAGGGCAAACCCTTCAGAGGAAAGAGGCAGGAACTTCATTAAGGAGCAATTATGGGGTAATCCGTGTCCTGCAGAAAACTGCTTCTAGCTGTGTCAAACACGGGCTGGGCTCTGCCCTCAAATGTCATTTATTTACTTCCATTTTATACAAATATTTCTACCTAACGCAACTCATTATCTTCACAAAAGTCTATCTAAATACTTGGCTTTAATTATTACGGCAAGAAGTCACAGGGACCAATTACAGACCAGAGAGAGGCCACAGAGGAGCTCCTGCCCTTGGAGAATTACAGGCACTGCTGCTGCATCCCAGAGCAACAAAACATCACCTTTGAAGGCTCAGAAGCAAAGACCTGGCTCTTGCTGCAGCAGATCCCTCCTGCAGGACCCCTGTTTGCAATCACCAACTCATTTACACAGCTCCCAGCATCAGACCTGGCCAAAGACGGCCCAGATGAGGAGTTCAGCTCCCTCCCTCCTGCCTGAACCCTCCTGCCTCCAATGCTGGCATTTAGGGGTTTTTGTGGCCCCCATTTCTCCCACCCTCCAGCCCCACTCTCCACACCTGAGGTGCTGGGACAGCCCTGCCACCCTGCAGAGGGGCAGCACCTCAGCCCAGTGACTAACTGCCTTTTTTCCTGTTTTTCCTCCCTCCCAGCAGCCTCTCTGAGGAACAGGAGCTCAGCCCATTCAATCCTGATCGTCCAGCGGCAGCCGGAGCCCTCCCAGCCCTGGAGCTGTGTTTGCCACCGGGGAAACCCGGAATTATTCCCTTATCACAAATCACCACAGCTGATCCAGCCCTGCCTGGCACAGGCCCATGCTGCAGCCCTGCAAACCTTCCAGGGGAAGCTGTTCCTGCCCATGGCAGAGCTTGGAACAAGATGTTCTTTAAGGTCCCTTCCAACCCTAACCATTCTGGGATTCTGTGTTTCTGGCGGCTCTGCTTTAGATCTAATCCATTCTCCCAAATGGAATTCAAAACCAAGCAGAAGCAGGTTTAAGATCCACCCCCATTCCCACTGGAATATTTAAGGTCTGGCCTTGAAAATCTGCCTTTGCAGAAATAGAAACAAAATGGTGTGAGACAAGAGGAACCATCAGCTGAAGGCACCAGGGCTGAGCCCTGGGATGGTCCCACAACTCCAGCCCAGACCCAAACACAGCCTCACACTGTCTCAGCTTTCATCTCAATACATTTTAACACCAGCCTTGTCTTCAAGGTCTGTGCCTCTCATTAACCACCTCCATGGGCAACTGAAGAGATTATTCATGGGAAATATCACCCAAAATGAACCAGATCCATCTGGCTGTGCAGAGACCCTACACAGACATTCCTTAAATCATTTAACTAAATCTAACTTTGAAATTCAACTGAAGGACTGAGAAGCCACCCTGGGAACTGCTGCTCAAAGCTCCCAGCTCAGAGCAGCAGAGCCCCTGGGAGAAACCAGGTCCCTGCAAAAGGCTCTTATCGCTTCTCTAGAACTGGAGCAGCAATAACAGGAAGAAATTGTTTTGGCAGGACTTACACCACATAAAGTCAACTCACCAGCCAGTGGTGTGTGAAATCTCCCTGAAAAACACAGACAGACAGAGAGCACAGGCTGCAGAGAGCATCCCCCAGGCTCAGATGGGCTCCCAGGCACCCACCCCAGCCATGCTCAGCATCGCCCACACCATGGGCATCACCCACACCATGGGACCACGCTCAGCATCACCCACACCATGGGCATCACCCACACCATGGAACATGCTCAGCATCACCCACACCATGGGCATCACCCACACCATGGGACCACGCTCAGCATCACCCACACCATGGGCATCACCCACACCATGGGACCATGCTCAGCATCACCCACACCATGGAACATGTTCAGCATCACCCACACCATGGGCATCACCCACACCATGGGACCGTGCTCAGCATCACCCACACCATGGGCATCACCCACACCATGGACCACACTGAGCATCACCCACACCATGGGCATCACCCACACCATGGAACATGTTCAGCATCACCCACACCATGGGCATCACCCACACCACGGGACCACGCTCAGCATCACCCACACCATGGGCATCACCCACACCATGGGGGGCACAGAGCACTCTGTGGAAATGCCAAGACACCACCTTGAGCCCTGCTGCTTCTCCCAGCTTTCCCCATGAGCCATGAGTGGATGCTCCCAGTGTGATTGCTGAGGGGCGCAGGGTGTGCTGCTCACCTGCTCTCCCAGCTCTCAGGGACCCCTCCCAGCTCCAGTACAGTGTGGAAACCCAGTTTAGGACCCAGGAATGTTGTCCAGCTCCCCAGAGCGCAAGGGAGGGGTGGGAAGGTGGTAGCAGCCTCTGGGGCTGTTTGATGGGAAGTGCCCTTCCAGTGCAAACCCAACGCCTTCCACTGCTCAAGCACCTGCTGGATGCTCCCATCCTCCTCCTCCTCTCACTCTCAGCTGCACTGCCCACCTCAGGCACATCCCTGGTGCCACCCTCTCCACCAGCCCGGCCAGAGGATGCTGTGGTGAAGCCCAACTGAAGCTGTGGAGGCTCCAGGCCACCGCAGTCCAGCAGGACGTGTCACCTCCCCCCTGCAGCGACAGCGCTCCCGTGCCGGGGACGCCGCTCCCATCGCTGCTGCTGCTCCTCACACAATAGGCACTTCTCACAGCGGCACGGGGCAGCTTTAAACTGATTAATGGTTGTCTCAAACAAGCCCGGAGTGTGCGGGAGGCCCCTGGCAGACAATGCCAGCCCAGTGGCAGCGGGACGGCACCAGCTGGTGCCCTGTGCCAGCGGGAGAGCAGCAGCAGCAGCAGAGCTGCAGCCGCTGCCAGGGTGGCCTGCCCAGCTGAGGGACACGGCACGGCTGCTGCCAGGCTCCCCGTCCCTCTGCCAGGCACGTGGCAGCACGGGCACAGCACAGAAGGGCTTGGGTCCCTTCCCATGCCAGCTCAGGGATGCCCAGCCCCCCCTGCTCCACAATCCAGCCTCGTGTCGCACTGTGGGACACGAAAGGAACACGCAGATTCAGCAGCAGGTCAGGACTACCCAGGCAGGATCAGGAAAAGAGACCCTGCCTTTCTTTATTCTCTCATTTTTGTATCTTTTTAAAGACAATTGTGGGTTGGTCAATGAGGTTCCCACCTCTGCAATTCCACAGGATAATGACACAGTCTGTCATCTTTCTCCACCTTAGGAGAAAGGAATGAAAGACAATCTAGAAGTTCAAAACAATCTAGGCCGGTTAAGAAAACATAAACTATGTTTATAAAAAAAATGCAAGAGAAATTCTACTACCGAAGTAAAAACACAGAACATTGTAAAAACCAAGGCGACAGCCTCACCCTGCAGCCTGTGCAGTGAGCATCTAGCGTGCTGGATCCGCAGGGCTCACACCTCCTCACGCTGCCCTGGGACAGAATTCCAGCTGCAAATTCCCTCCTGGCACAGGGCAGCTCTGCAGGTGATGCCTGCACCACCAAAAGCTCAGGTGAAAATCATGGGAACTTCTTCCAAGCGGAGCTGTGCCCTGGCGTGTGACAGTGCAGGGATGTCACACGTGCAGCTTCACCCTTTCCTGGTTCGGTGCTTTCCCTTTTTTGGGATGGCAGCCAGAAGGGAATGAAAAACCCAGGGAGGGCGAGCAGCCATCCCCACACAGTGGGGACAGCAAAGCTTTCGGATCCTCCAGCCAGAACATCCCAGGCAGCCCGAGAGGAGCCGTGGCTCACACGGGGAGCGAGGAGCAGCTTGTGCAACCCGCAGAGCCCGGCCTGGGAAAGGCAGCTATCACTGCCAAGCATCTACAGCCACCAAGATTAGCCAAGGGAAGAAGGCAAAGTGAAAGCAAACACAGCAGAGCAGCTGCGATAAGAAACTGAGGCTCGGCCAGGTGAGCAGGCGGCCTGGCTCACACCGCGGGGCTGTGGCAGTGGGAACAGAGCTGCCACGTGCTCTGCCTGCCCACACAGCCTGAGAGCCGGGCCACGTGTGCTGGCACCTCACAGGTGGGTTCTGTCCCCCCTCAAACCCTGGCTTTGCAGCCCTCAAGGTGTGCCTGCTCCATAAGGTGTCCAGCACACACCACCCACAGCCAGGAGCGGGCTGAGCAGCAGAACGCTGCAAACTGCAGCAAAGGACTGTGCCCTGCTTCATCTTCACTCCGGGTTTTCCTTAACCCCGAGGCTTCCCATGAAAATCCAGAGGGGTGGGTTTGGGCAGGGATCTGGGCTAAGCGTGAGCTCTGCACGAAACCAGCTCGGAGCTCTGCGCTCCCCCAGCTACCCCACCACATCCTTCCAGCACAGCGAGACACTGGAGGATGTGAGCAAGCCCGAATCCTGCCCTTGCCCCAAACAATAGGCTCTGCAATAATGGTGCAACCAGAATTTCCTGTGCGGCGGCGCGCGCCAGCTCCCGGGAGAAAACACCCTGGGAAAGCTCTGCCACGGGAACACGGCACCAGGGCAGCTCCTGCAGCCTCCTGCCCGGGCTGGGATGCTCCTCTGGCAACAGGGAAAGCACCACAACCCAGCCCAGGCTGGGAAACAGGGAAAAAACCACACCAGCAGCCCAGGAACGGCTGTCGATAATCCATTATCACAGCAGCCTCCTGCAACATCTGGACCTGGCTTTTCTCTCGCGGATGTTTCATATCCTGCAGTGCTTGGGAAAGCAGCACGGAGCAGGCTGGGCTTTGGGAGGCTCCGCTCTCCAGGCTGGGGTGAACCTGAGCAGGGCAGGAGCCTCATGGAAAAGTCTCCATCTCTCCTGGAAAGATGGCACAGCACAGCAAGGACGGAGCAGCCGAGGGCATCAGGCACCAGAGGCAGCAAAACTGCTCCAGCATTGACCTGCTGGAGCTTTTCCCTGGAATGAGGGATCACCACAGCCCCAAACACTGAGAAGAGCCAAGGATAAGCTCCCACAGCAAAGCAGGAACAGTGGATGATGCCAGGCTGGAGCAGGGAGGAGCACAAGGAGTGCCCTGAGAAGGAAGGAGGGGCAGAGCCAAGGTGGGATGAGCCGGCCACTGCCCCCATTCTCCATCACCCTGCACCACCGAGGGGGAGAAGGGGAAGAGACTGGGAGAAACTGAGCCTGGAAAGACGGGAGGAGTGGCAGGACGGTGATTTTAGGATTGGGTTTTATTTCTGCACACCTTCCCCATCACTCTGGATGTGCAGAGAGCTCAGCATTTATTGCAGAAGGAAAAAGCTCAGGAAACAGGTGATGGCACCTGAGCCTGGCTTAGCACAATCCTGAACAACTGGGGATGCTCCAGCCCCTCCATGAGACCTCCTGGAACTGGCCAAATTCAGTCCCTCGTGCTGGATTTAGCACACAGAACTATAACCCAGCAGCTGGAATGTCAGAGAGGGAACCAGGGATACAGAAACAAGGTTTTCACCCCATTTCTTCCATCAGCTCCCCTAACTTGTCTCTGCCTTTTCAAGGCTACATAAAAACAGAGGCCAAATTAGTTCTGAGAGTGATCAATTCGGGTTTTGAAAGCAATGAATCTTTGCAAGTTTTCAATATTAAGCCTAAGGGGGAGTCTCTGGGTATTTGAGTCGCACACATTAGAGTTACACACTAAAGAATGGCAGGATTGCAAACACATGAAAAATAGAAAAGCTAAAATCCTAAGGCATCACGTTCACCACAGCCAAGGTTGTGGGCACCAGGGCAGGGCTGACCCGTCCTAAAATCCCCCCTGCACCTGCAGCAGGTAAATGTTGAAGGTCAGAGAAAGCCAAGCCCCCATCCCAGGATTAAGGAGGGTTCTGGGTTTGGGATGGGGACAGAAAAGGTGAGGACAGAGATGGTGAGGCTGCAAAGGACACACTGCCTGTGACCCCAAATCCAACACACACCCCACGCACAAAACCAACCCCAGAGCCCCAGCACAGCTCGTGGTGGGCCACAGGGAAGGACTGGCTGTACTGGGCAGGACTGGGCCAGGATGAGCAATGAGCAGCTCAGCAACACCTTCCAACAGAGGAGACACAGAGCTGGGGGCACCACACCCTCTTTCCAGAGATGAAAAGCAGAGAAACCTCATGCAAGAACACCAGAGCTCTCAGAGCTCAACCTACAGCAAGAAACAATTACTGGGAGATAACTGGAAAATGCATTTTTAAAGGGTTTCCTTGGGAAAAAAAAAAAATCCAAGGCTACTCCACAGTTTCTTATTTTAACAAGTACTCGGAGCCAGGAGGCTGCAGTGGGACTGGGAACTGGGCTCCTTGCACTCAGCCCTCAATGACCCAAAATTAATTAGTTAGTGTTTATTTGCACATGAATTTCCCTCAAAAGTCCATGGTTCCCAGACATTGCTGCCGAATTCTCCAGCCCAGCTCACCCTGCCCGTCTCCCTGCCACCAAAATCCTTTGTGATGTTTGCAAAATGCCCCCTCTTCTGGCAAATTCCAACGCAGGTTTTCAGGTCAGATGAAGAAAACTCCAATAAATCTGTCATTTAACGGAAAATTAATCCTGTGTCCTCATGTCAGCACCAACCCAGAAATAACCTCCTTCCCACAGCTATTGCGTGCTGGATGCACAAAAGCCAAACACAACAGGCTTTAAATAAAGAAACACCCCACGAAAATCAAAGTTGGTGATATTTATGCCCTGGAAGCAGGCTGGCAGGGGGCCACGGGGCAGCACACGTGGTGACATCCCCAGCAGGAACCTGGAGCTGCTCCCACCCATCCTGAGGCAGAGGAATTCTATTAAATCAGCTGATACCAGTGCAAAAACTGGGGAAGTCTTTGGGATCACAGGACACAAAGAGCTGCAGGAATACAGGCAGAAATGAGTGCTCTGAGTGGCACTGGGTAATTAACTGTGGGGTTTGCAGCTCCTCGACTCAGATCCTTGGGATGCCCCAGATTATTTCTGAGGGAAATCAAAAAGCAAACTCATTCTTGAACTTCACCTGGAAGTTTCAGAAGAGGCTGCAAGGTGGAGAGAACAAAAAACCACGGAGCAGAACAGGATGGCTGAGAGCAATTAGCACTGAGGAAAACGAGCGGGAACAGCGGGCAGGAGCCTCCAGTGCTTGGGAACCAGGATGGGGAGAAACAACGTCCAAAACAGGTGTGGGATGAACCAAAAATGGAGCAAAGCACCAGAAATCAACTTGCTACACCTGTGGCTTTTAGCACAACCACAGTGCCCAGACTCATCTTCCCAAAGCAGAGCTTTCTGCAGCACCTGCAGCTGAACTCATCAGGAGGCTCCCCCAAAGAGAGGAGGTGTTTTCCCTCCCCTTGTGATGATGCACCTGCCTCCTCCTCCTCCCTTGGACCACCCCACGCCACCTGTGCCAAGCCATGGCACCATCCAGAGCTCCTGGCAGTCCAGCCTGGACAAGCTCCTGGGCCCTGGGACAGCTCCTGGTGCAGGAGGAGAGCAAGGCAGCGAGGTCACTGCCACCCTCCTGAAGGACAGAACCCTCCCTGAGGCCACCTCAGTGTCACCCAGGAGGACTCCGAGTCCATAATTCCCTGGGCAGCACGGATGAAGGGCAGCACAGTGTCCCCTCTCCACCCCAACACACACACCCGGCCAGCTCTCCTCACAATGCACAGAAATTGAATTAATTCCAGGAAAACGAGGTGGGACAGCAGAAATTCAGCGTTCCCAGTCCCTGTCTGGGCCATGAGGCACCGAATGCCACTGGAATGAGCCGTCCTGCACCCAAAGCCTCCGTGCAGGGACTCCAGCAAAGCATCCACCTGCTCCAGCACCGACTCTAACAGACCTGAATTTGGCAATTTTACTTTCCCCAAAGCCAATCGGTGACGGTACCGCGGAGGGAGCGAGCAGCATTCCATAAATACTTGATTTAAACAGTTACAGGACGTGTGGACCCATGGGAGCGAGGGTTTAATAACGTGTCCCCTGCATCCCGCGGGGTCAGGGGTGAGCCGCTCCCGCTGGACACGGGGCTGCTCCCGGCTCTGCCGTCACTCGGGGGAAGGAGCCGAGCTTTGTTTTATAACAAAACCCCAGGGAGGAGCAGCAGCGAGGTGATATCAGCCATTAATCCCCGCGTTTTGAAATCTCTCATCTCGTAAACGTTCAGGTGTGAAGCAAACCCACGGAGGTGGAGGTGGGAACAGGAACCCTCCAGCCACGCTCTGGACACACCTGAGTGAGACTTTCTCACCGAGGCTGCCCCAAGACCACTAAAACCAGTAAGAAATGAACGTTCCCAAGCACGGAACTCCCACAGAAATGCTCCCCTGGACTCAAACACGCCTTGAATCAGCCCGGGCGAGCAGTGACCCAGTTCTCCGGGAGTTCACACGGGTGTAAGCCCGGCTCAAACCGCTCCGTTCCGACACACGCGGTGCAAAATAAACCCAGAGCCGGGCCCGCGGCTGGAACTGCCCCGCTCAGCTCCGAGCTGGTGCTTCCTCAGCAGCTCCAACACAGCCAAAAAAACCCAACAAAGAAAAGATTCCCACGTGATGTTATATAAAAAAAAAAAAAAGGGGGGGGGTTTGCGAAACTAATCCGAGCTCCGCGGGTTTGGGACCGTTCTGGGGGACGGCAGGGTTCGTCCCGCAGGTACCTGCGCGGGGGTGACGCGGATTTATGGGGTGAGAACACAAAGAGGAGGGATGCGACACCTTGCCCCCATTAAAGTCGCGGCTCCGGGGGCAGCCCCAGCGCCACGCCGGGAGCGGGCCGGGGGCGGGTCGGGGGTCCCGGTGCCGGTCCCGGTGCCAGCCCCGCTCTTACCTCGCTCACCGCATGGCCTCGGCGCCGCACCCTCGCGCGGTCCCGGCGATCAGGGAAAAACTCTGCGCTGGCGTCGGAAAGTTGAAATGTTTTTAAAAAAAAAAAAAAAAATTAAGAATTCCAAAAAAAGTTTTAAAACACCAAAAACAATAATAAAATAAATTTTTTTAAAAGCGCCTGAAGGTGTCAAGCTCCTGAGAGGGACTCGAGGAGCTTTTTTTTTTTTTTTTCTTTTTGAAAAGCAAAAGCGGGCGGCGCAGGGAGAGCCCCGCTCCGGGCTCCGGCACCGCTCCCGCCGCCCTCCCGGCTGCGCCCGGGCGCTCCCCGCCGGCCCCGGCCCGGGAGCCCCGGCAGGGCCGGCGGAGCCTCAGGGGGCTCGGGCGCGGCCCCCCCCGAGCCGGGCTCGGGCCGTCCCCGGCCGCCCGCGGGCAGCGGGGTTCGGGGGGCGGCCGCCGGGGCCCGGCACGGGCCGCGCTGCTCCGCGCATCCCCCGCAGCCCCGGCCCGTCGGGGCCCGCCCGGCGCCGCCGCCGCCGCTCGCACACGGCACCGACGGCGAGCGACGGGAGCTGAAGCGGCCGCGACCCGCGGGGATCGCTGCGGGATCGCTGTGGGATCGCTGCGGGATCGCTGCGGGATCTCCGAGCGCCCGCCCGCCGGGCCCGGCCCCCCCCGCCCGCTCGGCGCCGCCCCGGCCCGGCCGCGCTGCCCCGCGGGGCTCTCGGGGCTGGGGGCGATGCCCGCACGCAGCACCCGGGGGTCGCTGTCCCCGCTGTGTCCCCGCTCTGTCCCTGCTGTGTCCCCGCTGCCCCCGCCCCGCTCCGGCCACGAGAACAATCGGAGGAAGCGCGGCCGCGGCCCCGGCCCGTCCCACGCAGCCCCGGGCCGGAGGCTGAGCCGCAGGAGCGGCACCGGGGCCCCCACGGGGCTCTGTCCCCCGAAAGGTGCCGCGCTGATCCAGCCCCTGCCAGGGGGGCTGCAACAGCATCATCGCCAAGGTCCCTTCCGTGGTGACAGAGACACCTGGGCGCACCCAGCAGCGGCTCTTCCGTCACTGCTGAACAGCACACACGGTGGGAATTAAATTTACCTCGATTTTATCCAGGTTTCTGGTTCCCGAAGGGAGTTGCTGTCACAGGCTGTTAGCCTTTCTTTTGTTCCCTGTCTCTGGGAGGGAGATCCCTTCCTTCCCCTGCTGGGAGAGGAGCCCTACACAGCCCCAAACCCACCTGGGCAAACCCAGCTCGTTTGGGTCTGACCAGGGGCTTCAAATCTGTCCCTGAATCCAGAAACACCTGGAGCAACGGCCCTGACCGTTACCAGCCCATTCCCCACAGAACCATGGGATCTTCAGGGCTGGAAAAGCCCTCCCAGACCAGAGTCCAACCATTCCCCCAGCCCTGCCAAGGCCACCACTGCCCCGTGTCCCCAAGTGCCACATCCACACATTTTTTTGAGCACTGAAAACTTGAAATGAAAAGGCAGAGCTTTCCCACCCTGACCACGCATCCCCCTCTCTGCAAATCCCTGCGAACCCAGGCGTGCTCTCCATCCATGTTCCTGCATGGATGAATAGGAGATCACACAAATAAAATAATTGCTTTTATTTTAAGAAACGGCCTTTATAAAATTAAAAATATTACGGGGAAATGAAACAATTATTTGGACAAGGCTTAGTGGATTTAATTGCTGCTTTTCCATCGCGCGTTAATTGGTGTTTGAAGTGATGCTAACAGTGTTTCCCGTGGAGAGGCAGGTGTGTGCCACAGAACCAGGCTGTTATTAATAGGATAACCACAATTAAGTGTAATTGGGAGCATCATATCAATCACTCCGTGGGGCAGCACAAGCGCAGCCTTTCCCACCTGCTTTTCAACGATGCACCAAAGCCAAAGGAAACGCTGGAAATTCACCTGGGGCAGCAAGAAACTCCTTTACTTTCTGTGCCCATCGATGGGGAGTTAATCTGAGGGCCAAAATTCCATCCCAGTCCCTCCCGGGAATGAACGTTTGATGGAACAGCATCGTGGCTGTGTTTGAGGCTCGGGGATCTCCCGAGGAGAGCTCAGCCCTGCTGGTGCCACACTGGGGTCACATCCAGCCCCCTCCCCATCCCACAAACACCTGGCAGCACCCCCAGAGCTGCTGTGCTGGGCATCAGACACCTGGGGCTGGGGAAATGGGGGCTCTGCTCTAAATTACGTTTAATATTAATTAAATTGAATGTCATTAAGCTGTGTCATCTCCTGTTTTCCCCCCTCGGGGGAAGCAGCTAAAAGCTCCCTTTTCCAGGAAAGGTGAAAACCTGAGGGGGTCAGCCAGCTGCCTAAGCTGGGCTTGGACAAAACCTTCAGATGCATTAAGATAAAAAAGAAAAAAAAAATCACAGTAAGCACAAAATCCAGGGGCAGTAACACCAACGTGCCCATGGGGATGAGGGGAACACCTCACAACTCCCAGGTCTTTTTTCCCCCCAAACCCTGAAATTTTAAACCAGACAGGGCCAGGGCCATGGGGTGGCCTCCCCAGCCACCATCCTGTCCCTTCCTCCCTTGTCACCTCTCCCCCAGCAGACACTTTGCTTGCAGAGCCATCCAAGGACATAAACCCCTCCAGGGCCATCTGAACACGACTCCTGAAACATCTCTGAAAGCGCAAAAAAACACAAAACAACAGCGATAAGGAATTAGCAGCCTCTTGGAAACCCAAACAATGTTTTCTGCAGTGATGGAGGAGTCAGAAAATGTGATTAAATACGATTAGGACACCGCCAGTGCTCCCTGCTGGGGTGGTGTGGGGAGCTCTGCCCCACAGAACTGCAGCTGCCTCGTCCAGGAGACCTCAGGCCTCTGCAGGGGCTCAGATTTGCAGCTGGGTCGGGTGAGGAGTGGGCTGTAAAACACCCAGGTTGATAAAAATGGGTCTTGACAAACCTCTCCTGGTAGGTGCCAGGGCAGGGACTGGCACGGTGTCACCCCATGCCAGAACCTGCAGCCCTCACCACTCTCCCCCTGCTCTCCAGGCATGGTTTGTGCACTGAAACCCGTGCAAACACGAGGTCATGGACTCGTAAATCCTCATTTTTAATTCAGACCCCGTGGCCAGGCTCCTCTCCCTGCCCAGAAGGGTTAAGCACTTCCCTAGCCCTGATTTATTCCTTAGTTTTTATCTTTTATTAGGTGCCAGCAGTTCCTTGTCTCATTTCATTTTCTATCACATTTAGCTCGAACACTTTCAGCTGAGACAGGACACCTGGTGCCTGCATCCCCCACAGCTGGGCATCGAATCACAGCTCCCAGGTGGGCACAGGCTGAGTTTTCCCTCCTGATCCAGGCAGGGAATCCCAGGAATTCCCTCCAGCCCCCACCTCGGCACAGGAGCTGCCTGAGGAGAGGAACCCCACCCCACCTTGCGAGTCAAACCCAAACACAGCCTCCTAAAACCAGGCGATTTTGGTTTTCTGCTGCTCCCTCTGGCTCTCAGGATGGAGAAACGCCTGTAAGAGAGGAGGGGAGGCTTAAATTGGGCTGATCGAGGCGTGTGGACTCAAAGGAGGCAGGCACGGGGTGGCTTTGCCCAACGCCCACTTCCAGAGCCTCCAATTAATTCATTAAGTGGCCGCTGGGCCGGGTGAGGTGGCCCTGAAGAGCTCGGGAGGCACGGATGGGGACAGCTTTTGGTGCCGGGTGAAGGACAGGAGGCTGGAGACACCTCCCAGTGCCCAGCAGCGGATTTATTCCACGCTTTAAATAAAGCTCAGCCCTTTGGCTCCAGCCCCACCTGGGGAGGTGCCCCCGGTGCCCTCACCCCGGCATTGGCACCCATCACCCAGGGCCTGGTTTCCCAAAAATAAGATAAGATAGAGCAGATCCACCCTCAGCAGGAGATAGAGACTGGTTTTTCCCCCCTGTTTAACGTTTTAATGGCCGCAGGATGGGGCAGAGAAAAGCTCTGCTCATCACCCAACCACACTCATTAACGCCTGATTGGCGCTCTAATGAGGGCTCATTGTGTCCCCTGCACCCACCCAGAGTTTATTCAGGGGTGACTCCTCTCCTTGCCCTGGGCCTTGCTTGTTCCTTCTCTGCAAGGGTAATTTTTTAGGGAGGGGAAGGAGCCTGGGAGTGCAGTCCTGGACCAACAGGAGCTCTCAGCATCACCCGCACCGCCCGAGCACAGCAGGGAACAAACTCAGGGTGGGAAACCTGGAGGAAAGGATGAGCTGCCCGAGGGGAGAGCTGAGCGTGGGGCACATCCCTGGAGCTGCTCTGCTTCCAGGGAATTCTTCCTGCTGCAGTTCCTGGCTGGTTTTCCATAACTCCGCAGAGTTTGAGGGATGTGTGTCTCGGTGTCCCCATTTCTCCGGCCTGGCTGTGCAGGACTGAAACGCTGCTCCATCCGTGGGGGTTTCTGCATCCACTGCAGGGGTCTCCTTCCATCCCAGAGCGTGTCCTTGACTCCAGCTCCATCCTTCGGCTCTGCTCCACCCAGGAACGCAGGGAGGGGATCTTGTCTTAACAAGAAATCAACTGGCAGAGGAGCAAACAACAAACACCATCAAGAGTCAGCACATCCCCCAAATCCGCCCCACGCTGAGGAGAGAGGCGGTGCTCGCCCCGCATCAGGGCTTGGGATTTATGGGAGAAGCTGCCGGGGTGAAGCCTCGGGGTGTGCTTGGGGTCAGAGCCGAGGCTGCAGCCCCGGGACACCGGGAGAGCATCCCTTGGGACAGCATCATCCCTCGGGAGAGCATCCCTCGGGAGAGCGACATCCCTTGGGACAGCAGCATCCCCCGGGAGAGCATCCCTTGGGCCGCATCCCTCCGGGAGAGGAACATCCCCCGGGAGAGCATCTCTTGGGACAGCACCATCCCTCGGGAGAGCATCCCTCGGGAGAGCATCCCCTGGGAGAGCGACATCTCTTGGGACAGCATCATCCCATCCTTCGGGACAGCATCTCCCCGGACAGCGTCCCTCGGGGACAGCGGCATTCCCCGGGCCAGGAGCCACCTGGAGAAGGGCAGGAATAACGCCGAGAGGTGGGAAGGGGCAGAGGGGGCTCAGCCGGGGCGGGCAGAGCAGCGCCCAGCCCGTGCCGGCGGCTGCAGGAAGGGACTTGCCGGCGTGGGAAGGGCGGCGGGGCTGAGTCACGGAGCATCGCCCCGGCCCCGCACAGCCCGGCTCCTTCTCCAGGGATCCCGCACGGGACTGGCCCCAAATCCACAAGGAAAGGTGCCTTTTTTCCGCCTTCACCCCAAGGAATAGCCCCTTCCCTGTTTCTGAGCAGCCCCAACACACCCGAACTGTCCTTTTCCCTCTTGTATCCCCAGAATCCCCATTCTCCAACACTTCTTCCCAAACTGGGCTCTCCCAGAAGCACCACCCAGGCCCTGAGCCCAGCCCCAGCCCGGGCTGGACGGGAATGACAGGGAGCAGCGGGCCAGCCCCGAGCAGCGAGTGGGAAAACAAGGAAACATTTCCATGTATTAACTTCATTTCCTCCGTTTCCTCCGGCCTGGCAGCCTCCCAGGGGTTTATTAATAGCACAGGGTGGATGGGAGCCAGGGCTGGGGCTCCGGGATCTCGGTGCCTGCCCTGACACCCCTTTGTGGATGATCCTGGTGGGATCCACTCACTGAACCCACAGCAAATCCCTCCTCCGTGAGATCCACTCAAACCACATCTCCTGCGAACACCTCTCAGGAAAACAGCACTGAGGGAAGATCTGGGAAACACCCAAATTCTCTGTTTCCCCAAGCTGGCATTCTGGGAGCCGCGCTTTTAACATCAAACCTCCTGCAATCTCATTAATTTCTGTTCGGGGAGGAGAAAGCTGAGCCCTCCCGCATTTGCAAAGCAAATGATGCTGAGAGGGGGCAGCCAAAGTCACCCCTGAGTGACACGAGGGGACCCCGAGCCCCATTCCCCACCTCGGTGCCCATCCTTTGCTGTCCCCCTGTGAGGACACGTTTCTCCAGGGACATCCCTTGTCGCAGCTCGTCCCGAAGCCTCCAGGCGGGGCTGCTTTGTGGGACCACCCCGCTGAGCCGGGCTGGGGATCAGAGCCGGGAGCAGCGGGGGGAGCCCGAGCAGGAGCCCCCGGGGCTCTCCCCAGCCGGGGGTGCCAAACCATGAACCCAGCAGAGCAGCTCTGCCCGGACCAGTCCCGGCGTGCTCGCTGCACATGGGCACGGCCTCCAAAGGCAGCATCGGAGCCGGGAGCAGCCCCGGGCGGATTTCTGCAGCCTGACTCACGCTGTGCCGCTGGAGCAGCGCCGGGATCCCGGCACAGCCACCGGGACACCCCGGGACACCCCGGGACAAGGGCACGGGCAGCTCCAGGGAACTGCAGAGAGGTGGGGAACGCGATGGGATGCTGGCAAAGAGCCCTCTCATCTCCAGAATGAGAAATAGCCCCCGGGGATCCGTCTCCACCGTGGTGCTGCTCCATCCAGCAGGGAAGAGGGGAGAACGGAGGGTCCCAGCACTCTACAAAATGTTGCAACTGGTTTTAGGCACGAAAGAAATAATTTTATTTATCCAGCCTGCTCTGAAACCATGGAGTTTCACCTACTACTGCTGGAGGTAAAACCCACACTGGAGAAAACCCCTAATTCCAAATGAAAGCCTTCAGAGCAATGGGGAGTCTCCCACCCACCTCGGAAAGCGCCCTCAGGTGCCAAATACCCTCTGCAAATCCTGCACCTCGTGTTTGGGGAGGTTCCTGCCCCGCAGCTCCCAGCCCTGGCTCTCCCCTGAGCAAACTCCAAACACCGCAGCAGCAGCACGACCACTCCCAGCCAGATCTTGGAAGGCTTTCCTGGAGTCCTGGAGTGGGAATGGAGCCTGGAATGGGAAGAGGGAGCCACAATCCCCAGGAGAGCCTTGTGGAGGCAGGGAGCTGCTGAGCTGCTCCAGGGGATGGATGGATGGATGGATGGATGGATGGATGGATGGATGGATGGATGGATGGATGGATGGATGGATGGAGCTCCTTCATCCAGCAGGATGGTTCTGCCATCCCATCCCAGGGGAGATCCAGCCTCCCCAGAGTGGAGCTGTGGTGACTGACCCCCCTGAGGCACAAATTTCACCCTTGGGAAGATTGGCTGCACAATTCCCCGATGTGGTGTCGTGTCCATAAATCAGCCAGGTCCCAAAAATGCCCGGTCACAGCCTCTGTTCTGTGGCTTTGCAGCTCTCCTGCTCCACAGAGCTCAGTGTCCCCCTGGATCCGGGTCCCAGCCTCTCTCCCAGATGCCAAAAACATCGCAGGACAGTTTTTGTTTCATGGGAAAGCAGAGGTGAATCTCCCCCTGGATGAACCAACAGATCTGCCCAATCTCATTCCAGGTCTCATGGCATCCCCTTTCCCCTGGGCACGGATCTCTCAGGAGCCTCAGAACTCCCAAAACAAGGAGCTGAGGACGCTGTGTGACAGCCAAAAATATTCCCAGGGACACCAGGGGTATGAGAGGATTCAAGAAGAGGAAAATGGGAGCTGAATAGAGGCTGGCAGGTGAGGTGTGCCAGAGAAACAGCCAGGGCACAGTGCCCTGATCCCAAATCCATCCTCTCTCCAGCCAGGGAAGGGCCCTGCAGAGCTGCAGTTTGCTCCAGCCTTCAGAAACACCCGAGCTGCTGCTACTTTGGGTCAAAACTGGGGGATTTTCTCAAATGGAACTCAGCAAAATGCAACAACCCCAACCCCAGAGGGGACTCGGGGCTGGGGCAGGTGGGAGCCTGGGAAAGCTGAGCCATCCTTCCCAAGGCACCTGAGCAAGGAGCCACCCGGCAAAAACAACACCCCACGAGGGCAGGAGACACTTTGGGATGTGGAATAGGAACAGCAAGACTCAGCTGTGCTCCAGGCACTCAAACATTGGCACTTCCCAGCTCCAAGTGTCACCCTGATGGAAATCTGCAGGCACACGCCAGGGAGGTTTCTGTTTTAGGCTGGCTCTTGGGGGGTTTTTGGAAGAAACGACAGCAGAAAGCAGCACTCCTCCTTCCCTGGGCCTGGCTCACTTCCAGATTTCACTTTTTCCCCCTGGTTTCACACCAAGAGGCACCTTATTACCATAAACAAATAGTTTATCCAAAAAGGAGATGGGAGATAAGAGCACATCCTTGGCACTGTTAGCGTGGAATCGCTTCTCTGCGTTGCACAAAAGCGCAGGGAGAGCTGCAGCAGAGTGTGGGGGGAGGAATCAGATCAAACAGCTCAGATCAAACAGAAAAAACCCTCCGGATCAAAGGCAGCACAGCCTCACACGTCACCGTCCCACGGCAGTGACCGGGAGCAGGAGGAGGAGGAGGAGCAGGAGGTGGTGCTGGAAACACGTGTGGGAACTGCCACAGGAATTCTGCCCTCTCTCTCCGGGTATTGGGGGAGGAAACACCAGTTCTTCCCACCCTGAGCCCTCAGCGTGGGCACTCAGGTGGGATGGATCCCGGTGGGATCGGTCCCGGTGGGATGGATCCCGGTGGGATTGATCCCGGTGGGATTGATCCCGGTGGGATTGGTCCCGGTGGGATGGATCCCGGTGGGATGGATCCCGGTGGGATCGGTCCCGGTGGGATGGATCCCGGTGGGATTGGTCCCGGTGAGATCGAGACCGGTGGGATGGATCCCGGTGGGATGTGCCCCGGTGGGATGGATCCCGGTGGGATGGATCCCGATGGGATTTATCCCGGTGGGATGTGCCCCGGTGGGATGTGCCCCGGTGGGATTGATCCCGGTGGGATTGATCCCGGTGGGATGTGCCCCGGTGGGATTGATCCCGGTGGGATGTGCCCCGGTGGGACCCGCCCCAGCAGAGAGGCAGGCACAGCTCCCCGAGGGGCTGGAGAGGCTCCCAGCCCAGCTCCAGGAGCAGCAGCTTCCAAAGTCTCTCTGTTTTTTCATTCCCAAATGAAAAGAAAAAATCAGAGCAGAGGCAAGCACATGAAAACGACTGAAGGAGAAATCCCACAGGGAGCGGAGGGAAGCAGGGAAAGGGCGGTGGGAAATCGCTGCCCACCTTTGGGAGGTGCCAGGTGATGCCCTGGAATGCTTCCTGTGCTTTCCCAAAGCGTGGGGAAGAGGAGGGAGCCTTCCTCAGCCGGCTGCTGGCACGGGAGCAGAGCCAGGCTCGGGGGCTTTGGGACGGGTCGGGTTATCCCTGGCACCCTGCCCTTGGGACATCCCTGCTCCAGCCTGGCCTGGCCCCAGGACACCCCTCAGAGCCTCGGGGACATGTGAGGGCAGCAGTGGTGACACCCCAGGGCTGGCCCCACGGTACCTGAGCAGGACAGGGAAGGTGGCCCAGGCCAAGCAGGGCACGCCAGTGATGATGGAGCTGCACACAGGGCTGGGAATCTCCTCATCCTCGGGGTCTGGAGGCCAGGGAGGGCTGGAATCTGCTCCTGGGTCTGTGGGTGTGGCTGCTCAGTGCCCTCGGGGCTGCTGGCTCCAAAGGCAGCCTGTGGGGAAGGAGGAAGAGATGCCAGATCAAAAAAAAAGGGATGAATGGATGGAAGCTGGGGCTCAGGGAGAGCCTGGCCACTGTTGGGGTCACTGTGGCTCTCAGCAGCCCTTCCAGGGGCTCCAGCCCTTTCCCCAGGCTGACCCTGCAGGGAAGTCCCTCTGTTTGTCCCGTAGGAATTCTTTCCTCTGGACCTGCTTTTCAGACTCAGCCTTAATCACTTTTTAATCAGATTTGAGTCTCCTTTGCCTTCGGCATTCTTTAATCTTGGAGATGCTTCCTATAAAACACTCCCAGGGCTCCCAGGTGGAGGCTCCAGGTCTCACCCAGACCTTCCTGACCTTCACACCAGGGACTCTTCCAGCCCTGGAAAGCCCAGGGAGATCCCATCACTGCTTCCTGCTCTGCAACCAGTGCTTAAAAGCCAAAAATCCCTCTCCAGCTCTCCTGGAGCCCCTTTGGGCTCTGGGAGGAAATCTGAGGTGTCCCTGAAGCTTTTCCTCTCCAGGTGAGCACCCCCAGCTCTCCCAGCCTGGCTCCAGAGGGGCTCCATGGCCTCCTCCTGCAGTTTCTTGGGGAATTCAGCCCCCATTTATTGAGGTGGGTTTTTCTGCTTGAAACCATCCCTCATTACCCACGTGAAGGCTCGGACATCAAATCCTCGCTGTGATTTCCCAGCCCCTCGGTGTCCCCTCCCATCCGTGCCGAGCCCGCCCTGCCTCGGGCACTCCGTGTCCCAGCCCGCCCTTCTCTGGAAAACAGGATTTTCTCTTTTATTGGCGGCACGGGAAGGGAGGAAACACACGAGGAGCTGGAGCCTGGCAGGCGGCAGCTCCTGTCCTGCTTCTGCTCTGCTCCGGGACATCCCGGGACAGCCACGGGATCCAAGCGTTCCTGGGTGAAAGCTGGGTGATTTCCATGCTCCCAGTTACGGACTGGTGGGACTGGGAGGAGGGGGCTGGGGTTCAGTGAGGCCCTCACTGGGGGTTTGGGGTGGATCACATTCCGTGTGCTCACCCCATCCCAGCTCTGCATCAGAATCCAACTTTCATCAGACTCTATATGAGATAAAACCATAATAATAAACATAATAAACATAATAAACATAAAAACATCCCAAACACAAAAGAAATCAGCTGTTCTGTGTGGCAGGGGCTGGAAAATGACAGCGGCGTGGCTGTGCTGTGGCTGTGAGGGGCTTTAACAGGACAGGTTTTCAGCTCTCCCCCCAGAGGGAGGGACCCGGAGCCACCCCTGCCCAGTCCCTGGGGCAGAGCACACTGGTGGCACTGGTGGCTTTGCCCGTCTGAGTCCCTGTCTCTGTGGAGTCACAAAGATTTGGCACCCAAATCACGGTGTGAGACCCCTCAAACCCCTGCAGCTCCCAGCACCTGCAGTGCCCTCACACCCAGGTGGGGTGTCCTGCCAATTCAGGTGGCACCAGAGCCACCAAACCAGGGTCACAGAATGACTGATTTGGGTTGGGAGGGACCTTAAAGCCCATCCAGTGCCACCCCTGCCATGGGCAGGGACACCTCCCACTGTCCCAGGCTGCTCCCAGCCCCAATGTCCAGCCTGGCCTTGGGCACTGCCAGGGATCCAGAAGCAGCCACAGCAAATCTGGGAATTCCATCCCAGCCCCTGCCCACCCTCCCAGGAACAATTCCTGCCCGGTATCCCATCCATCCCTGGCCTCCGGCAGCTCCTGTCCCTCCAGTCTGTCCCCAGAGTGTCACAGACCCCTCACACCTCACCCTGGGCTGGGACTCAGAGCTGTGGGTGCTGGAGGCTCAGGGCACTGAGGGGGTGTGAAGCTCTGCCTCATCTCCATGTTTTCCCCAAAAAGTGCTCCAGGCCCCCAGGCTGCCTCAGGGGAATTCTGGGGAGACCCAGCTCAGCATTGGACATAAGAATGGAACAAAGGGGGACAGTTTAAACTAAAAGAGGAGAGATTTATGTGGGATATTGGGAAGGAATTCCTGGCAGGCCCTGGCACAGATTCCCAGAGAAGCTGTGGCTGCCCCTGGATCCCTGGCAGTGCCCAAGGCCAGGCTGGAGCAGCCTGGGACAGTGGAAGGTGTCCCTGCCCAAGGATGGGCTTTAAGATGCTTCTAATCCAAGGCCTTCAGGGATTCAGGGATTCTGGAATTCCGGGAGCTGCAATAACGGAGCTCTCCCTTAGAGGTCAGCCCAGCACCAGAACTGGCCCCGAATCCCCCAGGGATGGATGCGATCCCCGCAAGGAGCTGGGATTCGGTTCCAAAGCCCCTCAAGGTGGGCAGGGGATGTTCCCCAGCGCCTGCAGCCCCTCCCCTTGGTGTTCCCAGAGGATATTCCCAAAAGCTGAGCTCTCCCGATCCTCTCCTGCTCCTCTCCATGCACGGACTGCTCTGAGCTCTGTGTCTGCCCCTGCTCAGGGGATCCCCTGCCTGGGGAAAGCCCGGCCAGCTCCAGATTTTGGGGAGCATGGTGACCTACTCCTGCTGCTGCTGCCGTGAAATTTTCCACGCCCAGGACAGGCAGGACAACCCCTCGGAGCTTTTCCTCAATTCCTCCTTCCCTCCTCCCTTTCTGATAGACAAATACGACTCAACAAAGAGACACCCTCCCAAAAAACAAAATAAAAACCCCCAAAAACCCCCTGCACTGACAGCTCCTGCATCAGGAAGAAAAGAGCTCTTCTTTCTTTGTTGTTCGTCTCTTTCTTCCCCAAATCCCTCCAAGCATTTAACAGATTTCAGCATTGTTCTAAAAATAGAGGGATTAGGAATAATCCTCCAGCATGGCGGGACTGTCGGGAAGGAGCACCCAGGGCTGGGGGCTGCCCTGGGGGGGACCCAGGAACCCCCAAGAAGGGTGGCTGTGGTGCTGAGGGGACATTGCTGTGTCCCCAGGACGGGTATCCCAGAAAGGTGCCCCAGGACAGGTGTGCCAGGGCTGTCCCTGGCTGTGCTGAGCCAGCCGGAGCCACCGGCTGGAACTGATCCCGTAAAATCGGGTGGGAATGGGATGGGATATTGGGATGGGATATTGGGATGGGATACTGGGATGGGATACTGGGATGGGATACTGGGATGGGATACTGGGATGGGATACTGGGATGGGATACTGGGATGGGATACTGGGATGGGGTACTGGGATGGGGTACTGGGATGGGGTACTGGGATGGGATACTGGGATGGGATACTGGGATGGGATAAGCTCCACTTGATCCATGGAAATAGGGAAGGAACTAAACCAGCTGTCCCAGGGGTGACAGCAGGAGTTCTGCCATTGAGCTACAGGTGACACAAAGGTCACCAGGCCCAGCCAGAACTGTTTCCCTGCAGCCTCTGGGCACAGGAGCCTGAGCACCCTGACAGTGCCACCAACCCCTGAGCACCCTGGCAGTGCCACCAACCTCTCCGTGTTCCCTCACCAAGCAAAGTTGTGTCTGCGCTTTTCAAATCGCTTTGGAGAAAAAAGGGAAATAAAAACGAAGCGCTTCAAAGCGTGAGACACTTCCCTGAGATGACAAGCGGCTTCCAGCGAGGTTTTGTCAGCGGGAACTGTTTGCAGCAAAGGAGTCAATTTGTGTTTACAAGGAGGCAATTAGAGCGGAGGGTTTGAAGCGTTCCCAGCGGGATGGGCCATCCCAAGCGCTGATCCCGCTCTCCTCCTCCTCCTCCTCATCATCATCATCAACGCTCCACCGCCGCGTGGGGCAGCGGGAAGGTGATGGGACAAGGAGAAAACAGCCCCCTCCCTGTTTCTGAGAATCCCCAACACACCTGAACTGTCCTTCCCCTCTTGTATCCTCAGAATCCCCATTCTCCAACGCTTCTTCCCGAACTGGGCTCTCCCTGAAAACCCTGAGCCCAGCCCCAGCCCGGGCTGGACGGGAATGACAGGGACCAGGTGAAATCCATCTCCATCCATCCCTGTCAGAGCTGGGGGTGCAGCCACGCGGGAAACTCCCCGGGCACCGCTGCCAGCAGAGCATTGAACACCCCCAGGGATGAGCCAGGAATGCCCTGGATAACGCCAGGGAATGCCAGCTTTGCCATCACCTCGGGAGAAAGCGCCCTTGGCAGCTTTTGCAGGCTCAGACCTCACAGTGGGCTCTGGAAAGGCAGCCCCGGGGCTTTGGGGAATGTTCTTTAAGCCAGGGAGCATTTGGGATGCAGGGAGGGTGTTTGGAATGACAGCCCAGCAATGGGATCACAGCTCCAGAGCGGGAATTTGAAGCCTGAATGTTGAGCTCACGACCCAAGCACACAATGCTCACCCCTGCCCAGCCTCTCCACAGTTTTTTTGGCTCCTCAGGCCGAGTTTTCCAG
>JAVTVJ010001852.1:228741-356494 GCA_034509425.1 Eopsaltria australis
GGAGCAGGAGGAAGAGCAGGAGCAGAAGGAGAAGCAGGAGGAGCAGGAGCAGGAGCATGAGCAGGGGGAGGAGAAGGAGCAGGAGAAGAAGCAGGAGTAGGAGGATGATGAGCAGGAAGAGCAGGAGGAGAGGCAGGAGCAGGAGGAGCAGGAGGAGCAGGAGGAGGAGCAGGAGCAGGAGGAGCAGGAGCAGAAGCAGAAGCAGCAGGAGGAGCAGGAGAAGGAGGAGCAGGATCCGGAGCAGGAGGTGGAGCATAAGCAGGAGCAGGAGGATAAAAAGGAGCAGGAGGAGGAGCAGGAGCAGCAGCAGGAGAAGGAGGAGGAGCAGGAGCAGCAGCAGGAGAAGGAGGAGGAGCAGGAGCAGAAGCAGAAGGAGGAGGAGGAGCAGGAACAGGGGCAGGAGGAGCAGGAGGAGGAGGAGGAGCTGGAGGAGGAGGCGCAGGAGCAGGAGCAGGAGGCAGGAGGCGACAGAGGAGAGCAGGAGCAGTGCAGAGGAGCAGGAGCAAGGAGGAGCAGAGAGGAGGAGGAAGGAGCAGGAGCGAGCAGGAGGAGCAGGAGGAGGAGCAGGAGGAGGAGGAGGAGCAGGAGAGGAGCAGAGGAGGAGGAGGAGAGGAGGGAGGAGAGCAGGAGGAGCAGGAGGAGGAAGCAGGAGCAGGAGGAGGAGCCGGAGGAGCAGGAGGAGGAGGAGGAGCAGGAGGAGGAGCCGGAGGAGCAGGAGGAGGAGGAGGAGCAGGAGGAGGAGCCGGAGGAGCAGGAGGAGCAGGAGGAGCAGGAGGAGGAGCAGGAGGAGGAGGAGGAGGAGCAGGAGGAGGAGCAGGAGGAGGAGCAGGCTCCTGACCCCCAGGCTCTGCCCTCCCCTCCAGCCCGAGGGATGGGGGAATCTCCAATGGATGCAGAGGGAAAGGACAAAGCCTCCCCAGGGCACCCCCGGGCTCATTAAGGGCTCATTAAGGGCTCTACAGATAATTACAGCTTCTCACAAATTCAATTTCTGCCCGGGGAGGGCAGAGGGGAGGGCTGGACTCTTCTCCTGGGTCTTCCAATGCATTTAGAAATCCTGGGAGGTGCCTGAGGAACACGTGGAGCAGGATCCCAGCTAAAACCATGGCTCCCAGCCCTTCTCTGCCATCCCAGGGATGTCCCGGCCTGGTGGGGTCACCTCAGAGCCAGGGAATCTCTGTCCCTGGCACTACTGGAGCTCGGAGAAGAAGGAAAATCTGCCTCTGGAGCCTTAAAGAATCGGTATTTTCCAGGGCTCATTAATAACACAAAGTTTGAGGAGCCTTCACCTGTTCTCTGTTGCTTCTCCCATGGACAAATCCACCTCACTGGCAAATAACCACCAGACAGAAGAGGGAGGGAAAGAAAAACATTAACTCAATGGTAAAATAAGCAGGAAAACACCAAACCACCACTGAAATCCCATGTTCTCTAAAAATCTGCCGTTTATTCATTAGAATTCAGTGAAAGGAACATTCATTTTAAAACACAATCAATACATTAAAAACTTGAAAGGACTAGTAGCAATGAGACCAGGAAGGAAACAAAAAAAAAACCCCAAATTCAGCCAGGTTGGTCACCTGGGAGGAGCTGCCAGTGGGATGGGGCAGCCAAGGACAATTCCTTATTTCCTTACAACTCAAAGAGGCTTTTTGGGATTTGAGTTTCTCACTTCACCCAAATGGAGCTTTGGGGTGACTCAGTGTGGGTGAGAAGAGCAGGAGGCTCCAGCTGGAGAGGAGGGAGCCCAAAATTCCAGGGCACAGGGAATGTGGGAATGTGAGTGCCCCAGGAATGGTTGATGAGAAACCTTCCTGTCCATCCCCATGCTGGGAACGAGGCAAACCCAACCCAGAAAAACTTTTAAAAGCACCATTAGGGGACAAGTTCTCAATTAGAAGACAAAAAAAAAATTATGCAGAGCCAAATCAGTGACAATTGCCACCTCTGCTGGGGGGAAAACAGGAGAAAAAATCTGGTTTGGGCTGGATTTTAGCATTCCTGGAGCTCTCCTCTCCTCTGATCCCGAAGTTCAGGCAGTGTCATTCCAGGGAGATGCTGCAGGAGCTCAGGGCTGGAGCTCCCAGGAGGAGGGAGGGGAGCCCTGCTGATCCCAGGATTATTTAATGATTATTTCACCTCAGGGTGAAATCCCAGCTCCCAGCCCAGCCAGGGAGCACCAAGGGCAGAGGAAACCTGTCCAAGAGCATTTCCATGCACCACCAACAGCATCTCCTGCACAGGGATTGAAGAAAAGCCCCAATTTTGGATAAAACAACATCAGCAGACAGCAGGGAAAGCCTCAACCGAAACCTGCGGGCTTTGTACAACACTTGGAGGGGAGAAATCACCAAAATCCACAAATTCAGGTTAAAAACAACACTGAAAAGCAAAGAAGGGAGAGCTGAGTGTGACAGAGGAGGGTTAAGGACGTCTCAGGGGTGTGCAAAGTGTGTTGTGAGGGGCTGGGGGGGCTGGGGAAAGGCCCCAGCACATTCCCAGGTGGGATCCAGGCGTGGCAGCAGCAGGAATGGCCTTTTCTCCATGGGAAAAGCAAACCACACCAGTGAGAAAGACAGGACAGCACGAGTAAAAGAACAGTCCGTAGAATTTCCCTGTGATTATAAAATGCAAAACTATACAAAAATAGAGAAAAAACGACCATTTTCTTATGTGTATAAAAACAAAGGAACGAAAGAAAACCCCCCCAAAGTCCCCAGAATGCAACACAGAACCCATGGCAGGCTGACCCCAACAGCAGTGGTTCCATCACAACTCCACAGCCCCAATCCCTCTCTCCAGGCAAGGCCTTCCCTGCAAGGGAGAGGAGAATTCCTGGAGTTTTCCCTAAATATCTTGGCAGGACCATCTGCTGTTGCTGACTTTTCACACTGGTTTCTGGTTGGGAAGCCCTTTTGCATAAGAAGCCTCAGTGACCACCCCAAAATCTGAGCTCCTCGGGTAAGGCAGTGTTGGACTGACCCAGCTCCAGCCCAGGTTTGTTCCCATGGATCCCGAGGGGGGTTTTTTTGGGAAGAGTGGCTCAGCAGGCAATGAAATCCAATCCCCACTGCAGTGATCCTTTACAGGCCAAGTTACTGCACTGGAAATTCTGATTTCTTTGGGTTAACGGGGCAGAATCTGCCAATAATCCAACGAATTAGTGACTAAACTGCGTTAGGAAAACTCGTTTGAATTCCAGAGATATTTGCCTCATTGAATTCCCATCGAATTAAGAGGAGAAACCTTTGGTATAAAGTCAGATGATCAAGCCTGGGCTGCACTGCTCCCACTGAACCTCCTCACCTCGTACCTACACCCACCCCAGGACCCTACAGACACCCTGGAACATTCATTGAGCACCCAGACATTCCCAGCCCTCAGCAGGACTTTGGCTGAACAAAGCTCCAGAGCCTGGAACCCCCGAGATGCCTTTGGTGAGACGCTGAAAGGAAACAAAACAGGGAATAAACCCAGCCAGGGGTGTGTGAGGGGGTGACAATGTCCCCGTGGTGTCCCCAGCAGGGTTGGGGTGCTGGGAATGGGGTGACATGGGCACAGAGCTGGCCCTGGCCTTGCTCCAGGGAGGGATATCCAATGTTCATTAGCAGCTGTGCTAATGAGGGGAGGCAACCTCACACTGAGGGCACCTTCCCCTGGTTCACCACGTTCTCCTCCCCAGGTGTGGCAGTGGCACCGAGGGTCAGGTGTGTCCCAGGAAATCCTCTCCAGTGTCCCAGAGGGATGAGGGGAATGAACCATTCCTGTGGAATTCCCTGCAGCAGGGCTGGCAGGAAAACAGGGAAAAACTCAGGTTTGAGCCCGTGGATGCACAGATGGATCTGCTCTGCCCCAGCAGGAAAATCCCATCACACACAGAGGCTGCACCAAGCCTGGCCCTGCCTCTCCCTGCTCCCTCCCAGATATCCAAGGACAGGGCAGAAGGAATCTCTTCTCAAAAGGAATTTTGCTTAGGGGGAAAAACCCCATCAAACCCAAATCCTTGGAAATGCAGGGATGGCAGTGAGCAGCTGATGGAGCCACATCCACGTGGAGCAGGAGAGCAGCAGGAGGGTGAACTAACAGGGCAGGACAGCAGGAAAACTGAGCCTGGCCCAGGCAGAGCCATCCCTCACTCCACAAATGTGGTAGAACTCTGGGATTTCCACTCGGGGATTTTTTTCTTTTTGAATGCTACAAACTCTGCTGCAAAGAAAAATAGAAAGAGGGCAGTGAGGGGGGGGAAACAAAAATCACTGGGAATGGAATTAAATCAGAACACAGAGCTTGGAGAGGACAGGGAAGCAGCTTTGTGACATGGATTGGGGCTTTGGGATCACGGAGGGGACCAGGAACGTGGAACAGATGTCAGAGGAGCTTGCAGGGCCCCACAGACAATGTCTGTCCCCTCAGCCTGTGTCCCTCCTCCACATTCCTTCAAAGAGGCAAAAAATCCCAAACCTCCAGCAACTCCAGCTTTTTTGTTCCCTCCAGTCAGGAGGAGGAAGCTGTGGAGCCCGAGGAAGCTGTGGTACATCCCAAATTCCAACGAACACAAAACTCTCCTCCTGTGGGTTTATGCAAAGAAAACAACCGTAAGAGAATAAAATTAAATTAAAAAGCCACAAAGCTTCCTTTTGAGAAAGTAACAGCATCTGCCACTTCACAGCTCCAGGCACGATGCAAATTTAGCTTATTTCAAAGGCCTCATCTCTGTCCCCATGGCCCTGGAGAGGCCAGGAGCCCGGGACAAAGCACGGGAAAGGTTTCCACCAGGAATTCTGCACCACAACAAAGAAGGGACCAACACTTTGTTCTTCAAAGGGACACCATGGACAGCACATCTTTCTGAGCAAACTCAAACTAGACCTGGAGAACGTTATCAGCACGCACACAAAAGCTCCTGCTTTCCTTTGGGGCAAGGAAAAATCAAATAAATAACAAAGTTGCTGCAAAGTTCCCCTTTCCAGCTGCCTCGCTCTGGAACAAGCTGCACCTTTCCTCCCAGCTCCCCACACTGAGCCCGAGGTGGAAGACATTCAAAGAGAGTCTGAACCAAAACATTTCACCCAGAAGAGGAAAACAGCCCCATTTCCCTCAAAGGTCTGCCCAAGGCTTGTTCCCCCAGCCCCAATCCTGCACAAACCCCAACCTGCCACACCAGCAACGGGTCCATCCTCAGCTTCTGCCAGGGGCTGCTGCTGTACTTGGTGTTGGAGAGAGCTGGAAAACGAGAAAGTGCCTCAGTGGTGGTGGAGGAATCCTGGAGGCAGCTCCAAGCCCCTCCAGAGCATCCACAGGGGTGAGGCCATGGGCAGCTGCAGGAGAGGAGCATCAGCCCAGCTCAAATTCAAGTCTCCCACAAACTGCTCCCGGTTTTCTCCCTCCCTCTGCCCCCCCTTCAACCCTGCTCAGAGCAGCCTCAGCATGGTGACACAGTGACATTCCTGCAGATACTAGGCCTTGGAGACATGGTGACATTCCTGCAGCCCCTTGGCTTGGTGACATGGTGACATTCCTGCAGATGCTGAGCATCGGTGACACAGTGACATTCCTGCAGACACTAGGCCTTGGTGACATTCCTGCAGATACTCAGCCTCAGTGACAGGTGACATTCCTGCAGCCCCTTGGCTTGGTGACACAGTGACATTCCTGCAGATACTCAGGCTTGGTGGCATGGTGACATTCCTGCAGCCCCTCGGCTTGGTGATGGTGACATTCCTGCAGCTACTCGGCGTCGGTGACGCTGCACACGGTGCCGCGGCAGCCGCCGTGCCCCGGGGTGGCCCTGCCCTTGAGGGGCTCGGCACAGCACTCAGGGCTCTGGGCATCCCCGCTGCTGCCCCCGGGGTGCTGAGGCATGCCCTGGGCGATGCCCACGGGTTTGCCCCTGGCACGGTGCTCCGGGGAGCAGACGAAGCTGAAGCTTGGGGGCAGCTCCGCTTCTCCCAGGGGTAACAAGCGGGACAGCTTGGGGACGTCCCCGTGGTACCGGTAGGACCCGGCCGCCTCCCGGGCCCGCCTGGCCTCGGGCTGCAGGGGGAGGTTGGAGGGCCGCAGCGGGTGCCTGCTCAGCTCTGGCTCTTGGGGCCGCCTCTCCGGAGCATCCCCAGTGCCACCCCGGGAGAGGGGCAGGAAAGGGGAGGCGGTGTCCGGCGGCTCCGATGGCTCCCAGACGCTCTCCACGGCGCTGGCCGGAGCAAAGCCCCAGAGGTCCATCCCGCCCAGAGCCGTGTCGGTGCCATGCTGGAGGTGCCGCAGGCCCGGCCAGCTCGAGCCACCCTCAGGAGCCACCAACTCGCCCTCCTCCTTGCTCCTGCTCCTCCTGGCTCCAGCAGAGTCCTTCCTGCTGGCCTCGTGCCTGGCCCAGAGCCGGCAGGGCTGGGGGCCGCTGCGGGCGCCCTGCGGCTCGGCCAGCTCGAACTCCAGGCTCTCGGTGTCCAGCGAGCGGCTCCTCCGGTCCACAGAGAGCGGCGCGGGCATGGAGGGGCTGAGCCCGTGCAGGCGAAGGTGGCGGGGCAGGCTGGCCACCCCCCAGTTGCAGCTCTGGAAGGAGCCCGGGGAGAAGCCCGGGGACATTCTCTCGTCACATTCAGCCAACGACTCTTTCTGTCCGTAGCCGTCGTCAAAGGCCTCGGCGATGTCCTCGCCCGCGGTCAGCTCCGGGTGCTGCTCACACTCCCCTTCCCCGTCCTGCTCCACGTCCACCACATCGAAGGTGACCATGGTGGGAAGGGCGGGGAGGTTCTGGGTGAAGGACGAGCTGGAGGCCGAGCTCCCCAGGCTCTCGGAGAGGCTGGAGAAGAGGGTCCCGCTGCTGGCGAACTCCACCAGAGCCTGTGAGAAGCTCACAGCGTGCTCGGGCTCGCTGCCCGCCTGGGGCTCACCGGGGCTGGGCTCTGCTCCACCCCCACGCTCCTGCTCCGGGAGCCTGTAGCCAGGGAACATCCCTGCCTTGGCTGGGGCCACACTGTCATGGATGGAGTCCCCAAACATGCCACAGTCCAGGTCTGCATCGAACCCCGGGTTGTTCTTGGTGAGCTGGATAAGGCAACTTCCGGGGGCTTTTTGGCTGTTGTAACAGTTTTCCGGACACAGAGTCCCTGGGAAATCCCTCCACTCTGGATTTTCAGCCCTTGCCACTGCAACCCCGCCATTGACAGCCCGGGTCGGGGTGTGCGAGGCCACCTGCTCGCTCCCAAGGCCACTCTGACTCTTGCCAACGGAGCTGGCTGCTCTGCTTTTACATTCAAAGCACTGCTTGTCCCGGGGACACTTCTCCTTGCTGGACACATCCAGGCGTTTCAGGACCGGCTCCCTCTGCAGCTCCCAGTACAGCAGCTCCTTCTGGATGGCTGCAAGCCCCTCTTCTTCAGTTTCCATCAGCCCTCTTTTCTGATCCATCATCTGCTGGATCAGGCTCTTGTCCGCAGGGAGGCAGAAGTCCATGAAGTAGCTGAAGATGCCCTGGCGTGGGACTTTGCCCTCGAACAGGGACTCCTCCCCATGAGAGGGGCTCATCAGGGCGTCAAACTCGTAAAGTGCATCGCCGCTGTAGCTGTCCCGGGGCAGCCGGTCCTTCTTCAGCTCCTCTCCAGCTTCATCCTCCGGGCCTGGCGTGGTGGAGTCGTAATAGCCCTCGTCACTGTTCGGGGCAGACTCCTGCTGGTCACTCTGGGGTGTCAGGAGATCAACGCCATCCATGGCGTCCCCCATGTAGGGGTGGGCGTCGGGCTCGTGTGAAGCGTGTGTCTCCAGGCTGCTGCTGGATACCTGGGCGCCGTAGCTCCTGTCCCCTGGCACGCTGCTGTCCCACACCTGGTGCAGGTACTCCTCGGCCTCCTCGGGGATGGCCATCTCCTCCCCACCGCCCTGGTAGGTGACGAGGCAGGAGCTGCGCTTGGCGGCGTCGCGGCTGCGCTCCACCGAGATGCTGCTCTCGGCGATGTCGGGCTCGGCGATGTCGTCCCCGCAGCCCGTCAGCGAGTCGAAGCTCTTCAGGGAGGTGACATCCCCCAGGAAGAGGCTCAGCAGGTCCCCAGAGTGCAGGCAGGGAGGCTCATTGTCCATGAAGTCGGGGTGGAAGGCCAGCAGCAAACTCTCACGGTCAAACTCGGTGCAGGCAGCAGCCTCAGCCTCTGATTTTGTATCTGGAACGTCCCCGTTCCCTGGCACGGCCACAGTGTCACCCTCGGAGCTGCCTCCATCTGCCACAGGGCCCACGGGCTCGGTGGCCTCACCACAGCTGGGCTCACCCCCCAAGCCCCCCGGGCAGGCCGTGGCCTCAGGGACCGGCCCTGCTCCCCTGCCCTCCACAGCCCCTTGGCTCTCCACTCCCATTCCAGGAGCATTCCCAGCCTCCTCGGTGTCCCCACTCCACTCAGGGAGCTCTGCCTTCTCACTCTCGGCAGCCTTGCTCTTCCGGTGGCGCCGGATGCTGTTAAAGAACCCCTTCAGCCCTTTTTTGGGTCTGGGGAAAGAGGATTTCTCCCCGTTGGGCTTTTTGTCACAGCCCTCGATGCTGCCGGGGGGCGAGCTGTCCTGCTGGCCCAAATCCCCCCTGGCACCGGTGTCCACGGGCAGCTGGGCGCTGCGGGAGCAGGGCAGGGGGCCGGGCTGCCCATCCCTGCTGCCCTCCGAGGGGCTGTCCGGCCGTGTGCCCCCGCCCTTGTCACAGGCGGCGCTGCTCAGTCCGTCGTGGGTCTTGCACTTGCTGAGCCCCTTCTTGCCGCGGCCGCCGAAGAAGCTGGGCAGGGTGCAGATGCTGCGCTTGCCCCCGAACAGCTTGAAGGCCGTTTTCCTCAGCTTGCCGGGGGGCGGCTGCTGCGGCTCGGCCGCCAGCACGGAGCCGTTGGCGCTGTCGGGAGGGGCGTCCCCGCCCTCCTGCCGCCGCTGGTCCCCTCCGTCCCGCTCCTCCGGGCTGCCCGTTTCCATGGCAGCGGGCCGGGCTTGGATCTAGCTGCAAGCGGCGGCCCCGGGAGCGCAGCGCTCCGGGCGCAGGGATGGACACATCACCGCAGGGGTGGGCACATCGCCGCCGACCTGAGGCACAGGGAAAGGGCAGAGGTGAGCACACGGCAGCAAAAGGGGCACAGCTGAAGGCATCGGGGGCTCACAAAGCGCCATCACCAGCTGGAGGAGCCTCCAGGCTCTCCCTCCGCTTCCAAAATCCAGGCACTAAAATGTCGCTTAAATTTACCAGTTTGCCAGAGCAGGAAAAGCACACATCTGCACTGGGCAGAATCCCTGGGGACAGGCAGGCCTGACCCCTGCGCCTCCTCGCTCCAAGCCCTTCAGCTTCCCAGATTTTTTGTCTGCAAGGTGATCCTGTTTGGCTACCTTTAAGTGAGAGCCAGCACCTCCCAAACCCCCTTCAAGGCTGCCAGGCTCCAAGGAGCATCCTGAGGGAGGCCAAACCAGGACACAGCCCTCACTACACACGTGTCCAGGGAAAAACCACTTTGGTAACCACCCTGGCTTTCTTTATAGAAGATTTCAGTTGTTTTTAAAATAATCCATCCAGCGAGAGAGAATCGCCTTAAAAACACCCACTGTGAGCCCCCTGATCAGATTATCCCGGAAGCAGACAGGCAGGTTTGAAATTTGACCCTGGACTGCTGTCAGGAACAGGAGAAATAAAACAATAATCATGTTTCTTCTGCAGAGGTGAGGGTGGAGAAATTAAATGCAATAAAATCCTAATGTGCTCCCAAGCTGTAATGCCCCAGGCCAAGCTCTGACTGACAGGAGGCCAGGAAGCCTTCCCGAGGTGTTCAGCCACAGATCCCAAATTAAAAACGCATCCAAACGATGCCCTCTGCTCCTGCAACCCCACAGCAAAAGCCGCAATTCCAGGTTTATTTTTATTCCTCAGGCCTGGGTTGCTTTGCCTCTGTACGGATCCGGCATCGCTGCCCACAGCACGGCTGGAACTGGATGGGCTTTAAGGTCCCTCCCAACCCAAGCCATGCCGTGATTCTGGAATTCTGGGATTGCTGATAACCCCTCACGTTCACCTGTCCCGCTGGGAGCAGCAGCTGGGGCGGAGCCGGCTGCCACAGCCACCTCCTCGCCATTAAACTCGGGATTTTCCAGCCCTGCCAGAGCCCACCACGAGTCCCAGCTGCCTCCAAAGCCTCTGGGGAGCCCTGGATGGAGTGGCCTGGGAGAAGCCCCCACACCTGGATCCGTGCGGGAAAACCGGGGGGTGAAATGACCCCAAACCTGCACCTGGACAGGGGCTGCTGGAGAACAGCCGGGGAAAGGCACGGGACACAGCCAGGGGTTCAAAAATTCCTTCTGGGAATCATTTCTCTCCAGCTCCACGTCAGCACCAGCGCTGCTGCGGAGGGGAGGCTGGAGAAGGGTAAAAAAAAAAAATAAAATAAATAAAAACGAAATAAAGGGCACTGAGGGCAAAAAATAAAACACGAAAAATAAGGTTTAAAAGCAACAAAAAGCAGCACCGTAACAATGAAACGCAGCGTTTCCCCCGCACGGGGGACCCTCAGGGACCCCCGGCCCGCCCAGCCCCGCACGGGGACGCTCCCTCAGCGCGGCCCTCCCCGCTCCCCTCGCCGCGCTCCCAAACTTTCGGCAGGATCCGGGAAAACGCGAGGGGCGGAGAAGAGTCAGGGCCCAGCGGGGAAGCGGCGTGTGCAGCGAGGATCGGCGCTCCGGCTCGGTTGCCCGGCACTTACCGGCGGGCGGCGGCTCTGGACCCCAGCACAGCCCCAGCACCGGCACCGCGGCCCCGCCCAGCCCTCAGGCCGCGCGGGGGCGCGGGGCCGCGGGTCCCGCGGCCGGCAGGCAGGCGCGTGACGCCGCCAGGGCAGGAGCCTCTCGCGGGGGGCGGGGCCTGGGGGGGGAGGGTGATTGACGGGGGCTGTGAGGGGGCGGGGCCTCAGCTCAGGGGGCGTGGTCAGCGCTTTGGGCTCGGTGTGAAGGGGAGGGGTCCCCGCGGTGTCCCCTCAGGGCCGCCCCACGGTGGCCTCTCCGTGTCCTCCCCCGTGTCCTCCCCCGTGTCCTCCCGGTGTCCTCCCCGGTGGCCCTGGGCGAGCCGGGGCCGTCCCTGTGGCGGAGTGGGCGCGGCCTCACGGTGGGTCCCCGTTTGGGGGCGTGGCCTCGGGCGGGGGCGTGGTCTCGGAGCGGCCCCCGCGGGACACGCGGGGTCGGGGACACGGACACGGACACGGGGACACGGACACGGGCACGGGGTCACGGACACGGACACGGACACGGGGTCATGGACACGGGGTCAGGGACACGGACACAGAGACGGCCACGGACACGGCCACAGCCACGGACATGGGGTCACGGCCACGGCTACGAACACGGCCACGGACACAGCCACGGACACGGTCACGGGGTCACGGACACGGACACGGAGTCACGGACACGGCCACGGTGGGATGGGGGATGTCCTGTCGCGGTCTGTGACACTGCGGGGGTCACGGATGTGGCACTGTGTGTGACACCGGGCAGGGCGGGGACGCGGCGTGTTTGCCGTGGGACACCTCCCTACGTGTGCTGTGTCACCCACGGGCGTGTCACCCGCCGCACGCAGGGTCACACCCGCGGCCCCACGCCCGCTGAGCAGCCCGGCAGGGAAGACCCCTCCCCTTTTTGGGGACACCCAAATCCTGCAATCCCCTCCAATCCCCGCGTGAGTGGCACAGCAGGGATGCCACGAGTGGGAATCACCCCGGAGCGTGGCAGTGTCCCCGCGGGGCAGCCTGTCCCAGCCTCGGTGGTGGCACCGGGGTCACCATTCCCCGTGGAGCCATTCCCAGCGCCTTGTCCAGGCTGCTTCCAAGCCCTAACGCTGCCCTTGGGAGAGGCCCCGCAGCCTAATTAACAGATGGTGATTAATAGACCCCACAAGCCCTGACACAAGGCCATAAATCCTGCAGGGAGGTGCAGGGAGCGACCCTTGGAGCCGCTGACACGGAGCTGTGAGCCCCGGGAGCCGCAGGGCAGGAGGGAATGAACCGTGGGACACCTCCTGCTGCACCCCAAAAATGATCCAGGGCATCCCCTGTGGCTGGGCTGAGCTGCCCAGGATTTTTCCATCCCTGGGAAGAGCCAGGAAGGCACCTCCAGCCCCACTGGTGAGGGTGTCCCAGGTGGGAGGGATGGAGGGACACAAAGGCAGTGCTGGGTTTCCTGAAATTCCCTGATCCCTTCCCGGCCGTTCCCTGATCCCTTCCCGGCCATTCCCTGATCCCTTCCCGGCCGTTCCCTGATCCCTTCCCGGCCATTCCCTGATCCCTTCCCGGCCATTCCCTGATCCCTTCCCGGCCATCCTGGCAGGGCTGACAGCTCTCCCAGACTCAGGATATTCCACCAGGCAGGCCAGAGCGGTTTAATACCAATAACAGAACCCTTTGAATTGAAACCCCAACCCCGCCCAATCACGCAAGACCCTTGGCCGCAACTTCTGGGGTGAGAAGGAGATGTTTAGGGTCAGAGGTGGGGCAGGGAGAGGAGTGGGGATGTTGGGGCTCTGGATCCGCCTCCCAGCCCCTCCTGTGCTGCCAGCTGGGAGCACTGGGGTGGGCACACAGAGCTGGGGGCAGCCCCGATCCTGCCCCTCCCGAGGGAAGGAGGCACTTGGGAACTTTGCTGGGAATTGTGGAATCATGAAGGACCTTAGAGCCCATCCAGTGCCACCCCTGCCATGGCAGGGACACCTCCCACCGCCCCAGGCTGCTCCAAGCCCCAGTGTCCAGCCTGGCCTTGGGCACTGCCAGGGATCCAGGGGCAGCCACAGCAAATCTGGGCACCCTGTGCCACCCTGGGAAAGGAGCCAAGGGATGAGGGAAAAGCTCCTCTCCCTCCACACCCTTTCCCTGCCCCTTTTCCAACCAAAATCAGCTAAAGGTGTAAAATCCCTCAGTAAAGAGGCAAGCCCAGGGGAATCAGACCCTGCTCTGTCCTCGCTTTGCTGCTCAAATCTCCTGTTTTCTCCCATTTCACAGCTTCCCACACGGGCACGGCTTCCTGGAGACCCCTGGCAGCAAACTGAACTGGTGACCCCAAATCCCCGGCGTGTCCCAGAGCTCAGGGATTCCCTCCCAGGAATCTGATCCTCCCAGGGCTCGGAGCAGGACTGGATCGGGGTGCTTGGGGTGGCTGTCCCTGGGGCAGGCTGGGCTCACGGCTGGTGCTGCAGGTATTTGGCCAGCACCGTGGGGATCTCCAGCTCTCCGAGGGTGGCCAGGCGGCCAGGCTGCTTCAGGAGACGCCTCATGGCCAGCCGGGCCTGGGACAGCAGGGATTTGGGATGAGCTGTGGAAGGAAAATCACAAGGTCACCTTGGAGACACACACAGCCCTGCTCCTCTCCGAAGGGAAGGGACATGGATTGAGCAAACCAGACTGGGCTGGGACTAAATGATGTTTAAGGTGCCTTCCAACCCAAACCATTCCATGATTCTATGAAAATTCCATGATCCTGTGAAAACTCAACCTCTGTGTTGGGGCTGGGGCTGTGAACTCGGGCACAAGCTCCCACAGGAGCTGGGCATGGGCATGGGGAGGGAATAATCCTTCCCCACATGGAAATAAATGCAGGATTTTAGACTTGGGCAGGACAGGAGAGCCCAAGCTGAGCAGCAGAAAGGAGAGGAAGGGTGAAAAGCAGCCTGTGATCCAACAAGGGAGTGGAAATCCAGGCTGTGGGGATCATGGAATCACAGAATGATTTAGGTTGGGAAGGGAATTTCAGCTCATCTCATTCCATGGGCAGGGAAAACTTCCACTATTCCAGGTTGCTCCAAGCCCCATCCAACCTTGCCTTGGACACTTCCAGGGATGGGGCAGCCACAGAGCCAAGTGATGCTGCAAGGGGAACTGAGAGGGAAGGAAAACCAGGGAAGAGGGAATCAGCAAAGCTGGGAGAGGGAATCAGAGCAAATCTGGGAGAGGGAATCCGAGCAGGGCCGTGCCCACTGCAGCCCCGGGCACACAGCCAGCTCACCTCTGGCCTGCAGCAGCAGCTCCAGCCCCTCGCTGCGCGGGGCCCCGTCCGCGGGCACCTTGGGCAGGTACACGTTGGCCCCGAAGTCGATGAGCAGCCGCACGAAGTCCCCGCGGCAGCCGTGCCTCAGGCAGCTCTCCAGCAGCGTCTTGGGCTCTCGGATCTGTGCCAGCACCGCCTGCTCGGTGCAGTTGTAGTCGGGGTCTGCGCCGTGCAGCAGCAGCAGGCGGAAGCACTCCAGGTGCCCGTAGGCGGCCGCCAGGTACAGCGGCCCCGAGCAGGACACCGAGCTGGCCGCCCACTCGGGCAGCCTCGCCTGCACATTGGCCTGGGCGCCGTGCTCCAGCAGCTGCCGCACGATGTCGGCGTGGCCGTCCCTGGCCGCCAGCAGCAGGGGCGAGCAGTTGTTGTAGGCGCTGCCCAGGGGGCTGGCTCCGGCGTCCAGCAGCGCCCGCACGCACTCGCGGTGCCCGTTGCTGACCGCCACGAACAGCGGCGTCTGCGCCTTCACGTCCAGGCTGTCCACCTCGGCCCCGTGCGCCAGCAGCACCCGCAGGCTCCGCACGCAGCCCCAGGTGGCCGCCAGGCGCAGGGGGGTGCTGGGCACGCCCCAGCCGCTCCTGCGGTTCAGGAGCTTCTTGTACCTGTCCTGGCACAGCAGCCGCTCCAGGGTTTCGGGGTCGTCCTCGCACACGGCCCGGCTCAGCTGCTCGCTGTCGCCGCTGTCCTCGTCGTCATCCCCGGGCTGCAGCAGGGAGAAGATCTTGTTGATGTCCATCAGGCTCGTCTTGTCGGCTCTGGGCTCCATGTGCAGCTCGCATGGTAAAGGGTGAGGCCGAAGATCTGCGGGAGAGTAGAGCCGGCATCACCCCCGGGTTAGGAGCAGCCCCTGGCACCAGCAGCAGCTGAGTTTGTGCTCAGCGTAAGGAAGGTTCTCCAAAAAATGGGCGAAGAGCATTGGGTGAGGATGCTGCTGATGTGCTCGTGGCCCTGGCACCACGAGGGGAAACCCACGTGGGTGGAAGGCTGAGGGAACCGTGGAGCTCAGTGTAGTGGGCACGTGGGTCAGGATCCCCTGAAATCATGGAATGGTTTGGGTTGGGAGGGACCTTAGAGCCCATCCAGTGGCACCCCTGCCATGGCAGGGACACCTCCCACTGTCCCAGGCTGCTCCAACTCCAATGTCCAGCCTGGCCTTGGGCACTGCCAGGGATCCAGGAGCAGCCACAGCAAATCTGGGCACCCTGTGCCAGGGCCTGCCCACCCTCAGAGGAACAATTCCTTCCCAGTATCCCATCCATCCCTGCCCTCTGGCAGTGGGAAGCCATTCCCTGTGTCCTGTCCCTCCATCCCGTGTCCTCAGTCCTGAGGGATGAGATGAATGTGGTCAGTCTGATTAGGGATCAAACATCTTCCCAAAATGATGCCAGCGTTAGAATTCCCCAATTTTCCTCCCTCCTGCCTGCTCGAGCCTGATCACGGCTGCACGAAGGCTCTGGGATGTTCCTGGTGAGGGATTTGGGGGCAGGAAGGTCGGGAATGCTGAGCTGATCACACCGAGCGGGTCTGAACCCTGCCAGCCTTGCTGTGGGGGGCTGTGTCCCCACAGGGGCCGAGGGACAGCGGGGGACAGGACCGGGCTGTCCCGGCTGGCACCTGAGCAGCTGCGAACGCTCGGGATGGGCACGGCAATCTCTCGGCTGCCCTAAAACATCTCGGGTTTCCCCGGGAGAGGCGGCGGAGGCAGAGCTGGGGTGACCTGTCCTGGGAGGAGCCGAGGAGCTGCACGGAGCAATTAATTAGCGATGAGCCGCAGCAAAGAGTTAATGAGCTACACAGAGCAATTGGCCTCGGTGGCGGGGCGGTCACGGGGGACCTGTCCCCCATCACCCTCGGGGACACGGCCACCAGCCCGGGGGGACCCCAGCGAGGCCACCAGCACAGCGGGGGCACTGGGACAGGTCTGGTGGCAGCGGAGCTCTGCGGGGCTGCCACCCCCCAGCCCAATTTTTATAGAAATGTGGGGAATCCGGACGCTGCTGCTGTTCATTATCCACACTGGTGATGAGCTCTGGAGCGCTGGGATCGCCCCACCCACACGGAAAATGGGCTGGGGGGGTTATTGCAGATCTGAGACAAAAACACAGAGATGGTCCCGGTTCCATTCCCGGGGGGATTTGTGTGGAAAAGGAAAAGAGCAGCTGTGACATCTCCTGCACGCACAAATGGCATCTCCAAAGGGAGGCTCCTGGGACAGCCCCAGCTCCTGTGCGGGGAGCTGAGGAGGTTCCTCAGCCACAAGGGCCCAAACCAGAGTTCATGGGATCACAAAATGATTTTTGGCTTGGAAGGGACCTTCAAACTCATCCCACCCCACCCCTGCCATGGCCAGGGACACCTTCCACTATCCCAGGCAGCTCCAAACCCCATCCAGCCTGGCCTTGGGCACTGCCAGAGCCCAAAAAGCAGCTCAGACCTAGACCCAGTTGATCCCTGTGGCTCCCAGTCCCATCCCTCGCCCTCCCAGTCCCGCTGCTGCCTCCTTACCTGGGCACTGGGGGATGCTCAGAGCACCTGAGGCCAGGGGGTGCCCATGGGGAGTCCTGCCGTGCTTTAACCCCAAAATGAAGAGTTCAGGAGAGGATCTGGCAGAGCTGGGGTGCACGGGGCTCTGTGGGGCCGGGGCTGTGCAGCTCACAGCTGAAATGCCACGGCACCGGGGCTAATTTTAGCCCCTCTGGGGTTTTATCTTACCACTTCCATTCTTGGAAAGCTCCCCCTGGGTAAATATAGAGAGGGCAGAGGGTGGGGGGAGGCTGGGACAGGTGCTGGAGGCTGCTCGACCCCTCTGAGCACGCACAAAGCTTTTTTTTCCACTCTTTCCTTGCAAAAATCCCTGGAATTGGGGCAGTTTGAGGTCCCTGCCAGGGCAGCTCCAGCCTCCACCTCACCCTGGCTGCTGCCAGGCACTCGAATTCCCTCTGAACCCCTCTCCTGCCCTCCTTCCCCCTTTTCAGAGCGACACAAATGGCCACTTGCAACCTCCAAAATGATTTATTAAACACCAGAAGGACAAAGGGTGCTGAGGATGGTGCAGATTCCCCACCTGAGCCAGGAGGAACCTCAGCCAGGGCTGCCCAGAGCTGAAGAGGAGCCAGGAAGGCAGGAAAGCTCCCAGGGCAAACAGAAGGAGTGGGGAGCAGCTCTGGGGCCTTATCAAAAGCTGTCAGCTGGGAAGTGCAATCCTATTTTATCCAGTTCCCTTGAAACCTTCTCCAAAGCCCTCGGTGCTGAAGCAGGAACGGGCTGGAAGTTAATCACGGCATGAGATAACGAGAGGGACACAAATTATCCAGCAGGGAAACCTCCGGTGCTGCAAGGAGAGAGATCAGGGAGCTCTGTGAAATGTGTGACCACCACATTCCTGCCTTGGAGCCTCCCCAAGGAAAGCCTGGAATGCAGGGGAATGCTCAGCATTGATTTGGTTTAGGCTTTTGGTTTTCCACTCCAAATTCAATCAGAAATAGATTATTGCTTGGCAAAGGTCAGCTCCCCAAAGGCAGCAGCAGGGATGGAATGATGGATGTGGATGAGCCCTGGAGCAGGAGTTTGGGGTTGTTTTCACTGAATGTCAGGAAGCTGCAGCCACAAAAGCCAAGCCTGGCTGGAAACCCCTTCCACAAACCACAGGAATCAAAGCAGCCACTAAAATCCAGAGTGTTCTAAAGGGGGGGAAAAAAAAGGGAATGCAGACAAGAGAAGTGTTAGAAAATGTGAAATGTCAGAAAGCTGGAGATGAAAGGGAAACCCTTGAATGGCAAATTAATGATAAAGTGCTGATCCTTTTGTTGGTGCTGCTGCTCTTTAGTTGTTAACCAGGAAAGATCTTAGGAACAAGGAGCAGATTAAACCCAGTTCTAAGGAGGCAAAACCCAGAACCCCGCCCAGCTGGAACCCTACACAAACGTGCTGGGAAAAGCAGGAGCAGCTCCAGGAAAGGGAGAGTTTTGCACTCATTTGGGGCAAAATTCCCAATGCTTCAAACTCCAGGGAAGGACGAGGAGTTGGGAAAAGCTTCCACTCAGGCCAGGGGCTGAGCTGGCCTCTGCTGCAGGCAAAGCAGCTCTTGATCAGCTCTCTGTTAATTGGGGGAGAATTAGAGGGCAGAAGGGTATTTACTGCCAGCCCTGAGGTTTTTTGGGAAGGTAAATCCTGCCCAGAGTCGCTGCCATTAAAGAGATTTTCGTTATTAACGCAGCTGAAGGGAGCTAATGAGCTTGTGGGTTTAGGAGAGCTAAGCAGTTGGAAGTTTAGAGCTAAACAGTCCCAAATAAATGATTTTGCAGGGATTAGGGATTTGCTAACAGCGCTCAAGGTCGGGGAAGCAGAGGCAGGAGTCACTGGCACAGCACAGCTCTGGAATTCCCCTCGGTGCCCTCACCTCTGCTCCCAGCATCCCAAAATTCATCCCTGGGGTTCTGCCACTGCCTGATCCAGGTGTGATCCAGGAATTATCCAGGAGAGGGCACAGAGCCCAGCTCAGCGTCCCTTGGCTGCACTGCTCATCCCTGCCAGGGCCCTGCTGGTGGAAATTCCCAATTTATTTGGTGCATCGAGACACAAAATACGGAGTCAGAAAGGAAGGAGGAGTCCAGCAATGTTTCTTCTCTTCCATGAGTAATTCCTTGAGGAATTCTGGCAGCATTGGAGCCCCAGGAGTTCAGCTCTCTGCTTCCACTGCCTCCAGGGAGCCCCTTCCCTTTTGGAAAACAGGGTAAAGGAATGGGTTGGGTTGGGAGGAATCCTAAAATCCATCCCATTCCACCCCTGCAGGGACAGCTCCCACTGTCCCAGGGTGCTCCCAACCCACCCAGCCTGGCCTGGGACACCTCAGGGATCCAGGGAATAGGTGAGCTCACCTGCAGAGCCCCTGGCTGGGAGCAGCATCCCACAGCTCTGTGGGTTCCTACATTCATTTCTGGATTTTTACTGGTTCCCATTCCCACTGGATCCCTTCCCTCTCTCCCACAGCTCCAAGATCTCTTGGTGAAGGAGAGGTTTTGGATCCTCCACTCCCCCCCAAGAGAAGGAAAACACAAATTCCAGGAGAACCCTGGAATCCATGAGCTGCTTGCAGGCAGGAGAAACTCCAATTCCCACACCTTTTGTCCAAATTTGCCCCAAATTAAGCGGCAGTTTTATCAATTCTAGCCAGTGTTAATGCTAATAATCCAATTAAACCCAGGCTAATTAAGGTAAATGAAGGATTTCACTGGCAGCATTGAGAACATTTAAAATGAGCAAGAAGGGGAAAAGCCTGAGAAACACCCAGGGACTGAGGACACCCCAGTGCCAGGCCCATTTCATTCCTTAAAACATCGAAAATCCCCATTTTTAAGGTGGAAAATATTCCTCAGGGGCTGGCTGATGGGTCTGGAGTCTGCTCCTGAGGCTCACAGGGGAGTTTTGTTCCTGGAATCTCCCTCTGAAGCATCTTCCCATCTCAGCTGAGTTTCTCTGCACTCAAAACCTTGAACACCTCACTAGGCATGAGGAAAAAAATGGGATGAAAGAGGATTTTCCCAGGATCCCATCAGCAGTTGGGCTGTGAGCTCTTCACTCTGGAAAAAAAAAAATCTCTTTGCTGGGTCCACAAAGGTTGGGCTCAGCTCCTTCCAGAAGCTCTGGATGCTCCTCAGAACCTCAGGAATTCAGCCTGGAGACACCTGTGGGCAGGAGCAAGGGAACCCTGAGGAGACACTTGGGGTTTGTACAGAAAGAAAAATTTAAATTAAAAAGAAAAAAGACCCAGAGCAGCACAGTTTGCAGAAGACACCGAGATCGAATCCAGTTCTGTTGGTTATATTCCTTTTTTCCCATTGGTTATATTCCATTTTTTCCTATTGGTGATGTTCCCTCTATGGTTTTATACTCCTTTTTTTCCATTGGTTCTATTCCTTTTGGGGTTTTATATTCCTTTTTTCCCATTGGTTATATTCCCTATTTTCCATTGGTTATATTCCCTTTGGGGTTTTATATTCCCTTTTTCCCATTGGTGATGTTCCTTTTTAGGTTTTATATTCCCTTTTTTCCACTGATGTTCCTCTTTGGATTTTACATTCCCTATTTTCATTGGTGGTTCCTTTGTGGGTTTTATATTCCCTTTTTCCCATTGGTTCTATTCCCTTTGGGGTTTTATATTCCCTTTCTCCCATTGGTGATGTTCCTCTTTAGGTTTTATATTCCCTTTTTTTCCCATTGGTTATATTCCTTTTTAGGTTTTACATTCCCTTTTTTCCATTGCTTATATTCCTTTTTGGATTTTATATTCCCTATTTTCCATTGGTTATATTCCCTTTTAGGTTTTATATTCCCTATTTTCCATTGATATTCCTCTTTGGGTTTTACATTCCCTTTTTCCCATTGCTTATATTCCTTTTTGGGTTTTATATTCCTTTTTTTTCCCATTGCTGTCCCATTGGTTATATTCCCTTTGGGGTTTTATATTCCCTTTTTTCCATTGGTGATGCTCCTTTTTAGGTTTTATATTCCCTTTTTTCCACTGATGTTCCTCTTTGGATTTTACATTCCCTATTTTCCATTGGTGGTTCCTTTTTGGGTTTTATCTTCCTTTTTCCCATTGGTTATATTCCCTTTTTCCCATTGCTTATATTCATTTTTGGGTTTTATATTCCTTTTTTCCATTGGTTATATTCCTCTTTGGGTTTTACATTCCCCTTTTCCCATTGGTTCTATTCCTTTTTGGGTTTTATATCCCCTTTTTTCCATTGATGTTCCTCTTTGGGTTTTACATTCCCTATTTTCCATTGGTGATTTTCCTTTTTAGGTTTTATATTCCCTTTTTCCCATTGCTTATATTCCTTTTTGGATTTTATATTCCCTATTTTCCATTGGTGGTTCCTCTTTGGGTTTTACATTCCCTATTTCCCATTGGTTATATTCCCTTTTAGGTTTTATATTCCCTTTTTTCCATTGGTTATATTCATTTTGGGGTTTTATATTCCCTTTTTTCCATTGATGTTCTCTCTATGGGTTTTTTATTCCCTATTTTCCATTGGTGATGTTCCTCTTGGGGTTTTATACTCCTTTTTTTCCATTGGTTATATTCCTTTGGGGTTTTATATTCCCTTTTTTCCACTGATGTTCCTCTTTGGATTTTACATTCCCTATTTTCCATTGGTGGTTCCTTTTTGGGTTTTATCTTCCTTTTTCCCATTGGTTATATTCCCTTTTTCCCATTGCTTATATTCATTTTTGGGTTTTATATTCCTTTTTCCCATTGGTTATATTCCTCTTTGGGTTTTACATTCCCCTTTTCCCATTGGTTATATTCCTTTTTAGGTTTTATATCCCCTTTTTCCCATTGGTTATATTCATTTTGGGGTTTTATATTCCCTTTTTTTCCATTGATGTTCCTCTTTGGATTTTACATTCCCTATTTTCCATTGGTGATTTTCCTTTTTAGGTTTTACATTCCCTTTTTTCCATTGCTTATATTCCTTTTTGGATTTTATATTCCCTATTTTCCATTGGTGGTTCCTCTTTGGGTTTTACATTCCCTATTTCCCATTGGTTATATTCCCTTTTAGGTTTTATATTCCCTTTTTTCCATTGATGTTCTCTCTATGGGTTTTTTACTCCCTATTTTCCATTGGTGATGTTCCTCTTGGGGTTTTATACTCCTTTTTTTCCATTGGTTATATTCCTTTGGGGTTTTATATTCCCTTTTTTCCATTGATGTTCCTCTTTGGATTTTACATTCCCTATTTTCCATTGGTGGTTCCTTTTTGGGTTTTATATTCCTTTTTTCCATTGGTTATATTCCTCTTTGGGTTTTACATTCCCCTTTTCCCATTGGTTCTATTCCTTTTTGGGTTTTATATCCCCTTTTTTCCATTGATGTTCCTCTTTGGGTTTTACATTCCCTATTTTCCATTGGTGATTTTCCTTTTTTAGGTTTTATATTCCCTTTTTCCCATTGCTTATATTCCTTTTTGGGTTTTATATTCCTTTTTTTTTCCATTGGTGTCCCATTGGTTATATGCCCTTTGGGGTTTTATATTCCCTTTCTCCCATTGGTGATGTTCCTCTTTAGGTTTTATATTCCCTTTTTTTCCCATTGGTTATATTCCTTTTTAGGTTTTACATTCCCTTTTTTCCATTGCTTATATTCCTTTTTGGATTTTATATTCCCTATTTTCCATTGCTTATATTCATTTTGGGGTTTTATATTCCCTTTTTTCCATTGATGTTCCTCTTTGGATTTTACATTCCCTATTTTTCATTGGTGGTTCCTTTTTGGGTTTTATCTTCCTTTTTCCCATTGGTTATATTCCCTATTTTCCATTGGTTATATTCCTCTTTGGGTTTTACATTCCCCTTTTCCCATTGGTTCTATTCCTTTTGGGGTTTTATATTCCCTTTCTCCCATTGGTGATGTTCCTTTTTAGGTTTTACATTCCCTATTTTCCATTGGTGATTTTCCTTTTTAGGTTTTACATTCCCTTTTTTCCATTGCTTATATTCCTTTTTGGATTTTATATTCCCTATTTTCCATTGGTGGTTCCTCTTTGGGTTTTACATTCCCTATTTCCCATTGGTTATATTCCCTTTTAGGTTTTATATTCCCTTTTTTCCATTGGTTATATTCATTTTGGGGTTTTATATTCCCTTTTTTCCATTGATGTTCCTCTTTGGATTTTACATTCCCTATTTTCCATTGGTGGTTCCTTTGTGGGTTTTCTCTTCCTTTTTCCCATTGGTTGTATTCCCTTTTTCCCATTGCTTATATTCATTTTTAGGTTTTATATTCCTTTTTTCCATTGGTTATATTCCCTATTTTCCATTGGTTATATTCCTCTTTGGGTTTTACATTCCCCTTTTCCCATTGGTTCTATTCCTTTTGGGGTTTTATATTCCCTTTCTCCCATTGGTGATGTTCCTTTTTGGGTTTTATATTCCCTTTTTTTCCATTGGTTATATTCCCTTTTTTCCTATATGTTATATTCCTTTTTGGGTTTTATATTCCCTTTTTTCCATTGATGTTCCTCTTTGAGTTTTATACTCCCTTTTTTCCATTGGTTATATTCCCTTTGGGGTTTTATATTCCCTTTTTTCCATTGGTGAGGTTCCTTTTTAGGTTTTATATTCCCTATTTTCCATTGATATTCCTCTTTGGGTTTTATATTCCCTTTTTCCCATTGCTTATATTCCTTTTTGGGTTTTATATTCCCTTTTTCCCATTGCTTATATTCCTTTTTGGGTTTTATATTCCTTTTTTTTCCCATTGGTGTCCCATTGGTTATATGCCCTTTGGGGTTTTATATTCCCTTTCTCCCATTGATGCTCCTTTTCAGGTTTTATATTCCCTTTTTCCCATTGGTTATATTCCTTTTGGGGTTTTATATCCCCTTTTTTCCATTGATGTTCCTTTTTGGGTTTTACATTCCCTATTTCCCATTGGTTATATTCCTTTTGGGGTTTTACATTCCCTATTTTCCATTGGTTATATTCATTTTTGGGTTGTTTTTAAGCCCCTGCACTCCCCACTCCCCCTCCAAAAACCCATTTCTGTTCTGTAGGCTGGAAGTGGCTCCACACAATTAATTAATTAATTAATTTTATTAATTGAGATCCTTTCACTGATTTCACCTTTCCAAACGTGGAGCTGGGAGTTTTTACCCAATGAACAGAGCAGCCACTCGCTTTAAAAAGGCAAAATGTTTATTTTTATAGGGAATAAAAATCCCTGCAATCCAAGAGAGACTCCATGGGACAGAGAGACAGGGAAGACACGATTCTCCTCGAGACAAGATCAGCTCCAAGCACTGCAGGGACCCCACAAACGGGGGCTCATCCCCCACAAATGTCCCTCAGCAGTGACACAGACACGAACAGCAACGGGGACATTCCCACACAGAGATTTTGGGGACATTCCTACAAGGATGGGGTTGGGGATGAGCAGGGAAATCCAGTGCTGGGTGACTCCAGTAGTTTCTGCCACATTAAATAGATGGAAATACAGGAATGATCCAAAAACAGCCCCTTGGCCCTGCCCTGCTCCTGCAGCTCCCAGGAGGGCACCTTAATTAATGTCATTAGCAAAGCTGCCCTAACGAGTGGCTCACCTGGTGCCAAGCACAGGCTCTGCCATCCCCTGCTTCCTCAGCTCGTTTATCAAGTGCTGGGTGATAATTAAAACAGAAATAGGACGTTCAGAGCAGGTTCCTCCCCCAGGGAATGCCTGGATGGGCGGGAGGGAGGGATGGATACCAGGAATGGCTGGGAGAGGTCCATAAAAACCAACCCCAGCCCTGAGCACGGAGCACAGGGGGTGGGGAGGAGAGGAAAACCTTTTGGAATTGTCCTGGTCCCTCCTGGCATCCAGCACTGCTCCGTGCCAGGGAATTCCTTGGAGGCTGCCCAGGGCCAGGGCTGCAGGAGCTGCAGGAGCCTCACCAGGAGCTCTTCCCTTTCCAAGGCTTTTCCTGGGGATGCTTCAGCTCTGGGAGCAGCTCCGAGGGTTCTCTGCTTCCAGAGGTGATGGAAAAACAGCCCCAGGCTGCTCCACAGCAGCATTCCCACCTGGAGAGCCTCTGGAGTTCTGGGCACCTTCAGCTCAAATCCCACCCTGCAGGATTGGAGAAGATTCCCAAAGCTTCCCAGCTCCCTCCAAGCTCATCTCCTCCTCCTTCCCAGGCTCTGTGGATTCATATTCCAAGGAATTCACGTGGAAAGGCAATCACTGAGCACAGGAACAGACCAGCAGGAAATGAGACCTCAAAGCTTTCCAAAATTGTTTCTCCTCACCCCTGAAGAGGCTGTGGAGAACGAAATCCACGGACAACCCAATTATTCCCACTTTTCCCCTGCAGAGCCAACAGCACCAATTGGATTTTCTCTCCCAGAGGTGAGAACTGCAAAAGAAAACCCCAATTTCAGAACCCACAGGAGGAAATTCACACTGGAAACATTTCACACGGAGCTCCACGAGTCCCTCCCGTGCTTCAGGAGCTCTAACACAGGACAGGACAGGCCCACTCAGGGTTACACCTGGCTGTAGCACAGGAGATGCTGGGAAAAGTCCTGGGGAAGCCACGGGAAAGTCCTGGAGAAGCCACGGGAAAGTCCTGGAGAAGCCACGGGAAAGTCCTGGAGAAGCCACGGGAAAGTCCTGGAGAAGCCACGGGAAAGTCCTGGAGAAGCCACGGGAAAGTCCTGGGGAAGCCACGGGAAAGTCCTGGGGAAGCCACGGGAAAGTCCTGGGGAAGCCACGGGAAAGTCCTGGGGAAGCCACGGGAAAGTCCTGGAGAAGCCACGGAAAAGTCCTGGGGAAGCCACGGAAAAGTCCTGGGGAAGCCATGGAAAAGTCCTGGGGAAGCCATGGAATGTTCTGGAGAAGCCTGGGAATGTCCTGGAGAAGCAGGGGCAGCTCCAGGAAAGGGAGAGTTTGACACGAGCTGAGCTCATCTGCAGCAAACCAGATCCCTCCTCCCTCCCAGTTCTCCCAGTGACAGGAATCCAACTGGAAAGGATGGCTCTGCTCCACATAAAAGCAGGATTTCTGACCTCACAAAGCAGGGATGCTCCCCTAGGAATAAATAAATTGCAGTAACTCCCCAGCAGCAGCAGATTCCCAACAGCAGGAACAGCTTCTCCATTCCTTCCACACTTCAGGGAGCAGAGAATCCAGGCAGGACACCCAGGAGCAGGAACTCAGCTTTGCTGGGAACAGATCCTGAGCTCAGGACACTCAGGAGCAGGAACTCAGCTTTGCTGGGAACAGATCCTGAGCTCAGGACACTCCAGGAGCAGGAACTCAGCTTTGATGGGAACAGATCCTGAGCTCAGGACACTCAGGAGCAGGAACTCAGCTTTGCTGGGAATAAATCCTGAGCTCAGGACACTCCAGGAGCAGGAACTCAGCTTTGCTGGGAACAGATCCTGAGCTCAGGAAACTCAGGAGCAGGAACTCAGCTTTGCTGGGAATAAATCCTGAGCTCAGGATCCCTCATTCCCTTTCATCCTGACCCTTTCCCATCCCCAGCCTCCCCACTGGTTGATTTGAGTTTTAGGTTGCTTGATTTTGTATTTTAGCTTTTCTCTGTGTGCTTTAAGCATCTGATGAGTAACAGAGTGAACCTCGCCAATGAATTTGGCCACACTTTTTAATATCAAACCTGCTTTTGCTGATGCCTCTCCCAAGGACTCTCTGGGTGACCTTCAAACACTCAATTGTGACACCCAATCCCTGGGGAGGGAAGTCTTTGTTTGTCCTGCTCCTTGCCAAGTTCATTGCCATGAGAGACACGGTTCACGAGACAGACAAAACATCCCTGAAGTTCCAGGGATTTGAACATTCCCTGGAATCACTCAGCAAGTGATTTCATCATTTCAGTACCAGAACACAGCCCAGCTGTAATTGCTGTCCCATCAATGATTCCAGCTTGCAACTGAGTTACTGTCTTGCTTCAGTTTCACCAAGATCATAAAAGAAGGGAGAAAAATTCCACACAAATGTTCTTTCCTCATTTCCAACCCTGCCTCTCAGCACGGATCCACGTGTTACAGGCTGGCTCTGGGGCTTGCTGCACTCCCAGCAATAAAGGAGGTCCACAAAAGCTGATTCTTCAAGAGGGCAGCTTGGGAAGGAGCTGCTGAACTCAGGGGTCAGCAAAAACCCTGGAGAAGCTGCAGCAGGAGAAAACCTCCTCAAAAAACACTGACCACAGACAGGAGCCAACACCACACTCCAAACTCCAACACAAAACCAGCCACGGCCTGGCTGGACACGACACAGTCTCAGAAAAAGGCACAGGGGGTTTGGTTTGTGTAACAAATATGCATAGGAGACAAAACATGAATCAATTCTGCTACAAGGCAAGGGTCCATGCAGAGATTCATCCACAGCTAAGAAAGGTTGGGGGGGGATTTTTATCATTTGAAGACAAACTGAATTTTTTTTCTCGTTTTCAGATGACCACCTTGGACCACCACAGAGAGCAGAGGGCTTTGCATCCTTCCTGCTGCAGTTACTGCCCAGCTCCTCGTGGAAGTGGCCAGGATTTCCTCCAGCCTCAAGCAGCAGTGCTGGCAGGCAGCCCTAACCCTCAGGAATGCTCCCACCAAAAGCCAAGCTGCCAGCGATGCCAGGCAGCCTCGTGGCAGCTCCGCATCCCCTGAGCTGCAGGAGGTGTCCCCAGCAGCTGCTGCCCAGCCCTGCACACCCCTACTCACACTCAGCTGCACGTGGGGGCTGCAGCAGCTCCCCAGAGCTTCTCCCAGCAGCTCGCAGAGCTCATCCCTGCTGCTGAGCCTGCCCGTCCTCCCTGGGGGCTGGGAGAAGCCGGCCTGGGCTGTCCTTGTGCTGCCCCAGGGAGGGGCCATTGCTCAGCACAGGGGCTGCTCCCTCTGCACAGTCCTGCGGAGGAGTCGGGCCTTTGGCAGCAGCGGCTCCTGCCCTCGGGGAGCTGCAGCCTCCGCTGGGCACGGGGCCGTCCAGGAAAGGGAGTTTCTGCACGAATGAAAAGGCAGAAAAACAGAGAATTAATATCCAGATGCCAGAAATGGGCAAAAAAAATCAGGTGTCAACACGACAGCCCTGGGGCAGTGCCTCTTCTTCAGCCCTGCAGTACCTGGACACAGATCCTCACACTCCTGACACAAACATCAGGGACACAGATCCTCACACTCCTGACACAAACATCAGGGACAGCTGGACACAGATCCTCACATCCCTGACACAAACATCAGGGACAGCTGGACACAGATCCTCACATTCCTGACACAAACATCAGGGATAGCTGGACACAGATCCTCACATCCCTGACACAAACATCAGCAACACCTGGACACAGATCCTCACATCCCTGACACAAACATCAGGAACACCTGGACACAGATCCTCACACTCCTGACACAAACATCAGGAACACCTGGACACAGATCCTCACATCCCTGACACAAACATCAGGGACAGCTGGACACAGATCCTCACATTCCTGACACAAACATCAGGAACACCTGGACACAGATCCTCACACTCCTGACACAAACATCAGGGACACAGATCCTCACACTCCTGACACAAACATCAGGAACACCTGGACACAGATCCTCACACTCCTGACACAAACATCAGGGACACAGATCCTCACATCCCTGACACAAACATCAGCAACACCTGGACACAGATCCTCACATCCCTGACACAAACATCAGGGACAGCTGGACACAGATCCTCACACTCCTGACACAAACATCAGGGACACAGATCCTCACACTCCTGACACAAACATCAGGGACACCTGGACACAGATCCTCACACTCCTGACACAAACATCAGGACACAGATCCTCACACTCCTGACACAAACATCAGGCGACACCTGCGACACAGATCCTCACACTCCTGACACAACATCAGGGACACAGATGCTCACACTCCTGACACAAACATCAGGGACACAGCATGCTCACACTCCTGACACAAACATCAGGCACACAGAGGCTCACATCCTGACACAAAACATCAGGACACAGATCCTCACACTCCTGACACAAACATCAGGGACACAGATCCTCACACTACCTGACACAAACATCAGGGACACAGATCCTCACACTCCTGACACAAACATCAGGGACACAGATCCTCACACTCCTGACACAAACATCAGGGACACAGATGCTCACACTCCTGACACAAACATCAGGGACAGCTGGACACAGATCCTCACATTCCTGACACAAACATCAGGAACAGCTGGACACAGATCCTCACACTCCTGACACAACTGGACACAGATCCTCACACTCCTGACACAACTGGACACAGGTCCTCACACTCCTGACACAAACATCAGGGACACAGATCCTCACACTCCTGACACAAACATCAGTGTTTAATTAATAAAGCTGAAGTTTTTAGCATTCACATTACCCTGGTAAAGCACACTGATATTCTCACTGGTCTATTTTAGATGCTGCATTTCAATTTGTTTGAGGCTGTTTTGGGGTTTCTAACCCACAGTTTTATCACTGAACCCCTCATATTTTTACCCAGCTGGTTGGAACAACCCTTCAATGTTAATATTTAATCCCAGTGCCACCTCCCAAAGCCCCCAGGGGGTGTGAAAGCCTTGGTGCCTCACGTTTTCCAGCTCGGATGCACTGTCCTCCAGTGTCACCTTCTGGCTGATGCAGCTCAGCAGCTGGTCCAGCACACACTGCTTGGGCTGCATGCCCTTGTCAAAGCGATTGTACATCCCACACCAGAACCTCAAAAACAGGCAAAAAAGGGAATTAGGGGCTCAGCTGGACATTACTGCCAACAAATAGAGAATAGGTAATATTTTTGATAAACTGAGATCAGTAATTCATTTTAAAAACTGCCCCAATCCTGAAATCCTGGACTATAAAATTCAGTGGCAATGGGCAACTTTAAGGAAAGTTTAAAAAGCTGGCAGTAAATATTAGAATAGCATGAAAATACCTTCATAAATAAATAAATAAATAAATAAATAAATAAATATCAGATTTACTGGAAGCTTGGGCAGTTCATCTCCCACTCCTTGCTTTGCCCAACCTCCCAATTTTTATTTGCATACACAGAATTTAAAATCCCGTTTTCATCCCCCTGTCTCTCAGCAGGATTGAGGCAGAAACAAAGCAAAACTCCCCAGATCTGTTGCAACACCCTGGGCAAGCAAACACACCTGGCAAGCAGAGCCTGCCCTGGGAAAAAGCCCTGACCTGGGCACCAAAACTCCTGCTTGAAAGACTTCCTTAATATACATTGAAAAGGAGGAAAAGAGGAACTTCTTCACACATTAAATGTGACAGAGCAAGCAGTCAGGGGGTGTGTGTGGTTCTGCCTGAAGTTCTGCTTTTCCTTGCCTTTCCCCACCCTCTTTTCTCAACACCAAATTAAAAATATCATCTTAAATTACAGCATCTGAATTTATTACTGCTCCTCTGAGTTTATGCTTGAGGAATGGAGGGGAAAGGTAAAACAAACCAAGCTTATCAGTGCAAATTTATTTGATTAAACCTGAGTTATCAGTGAAAGGAATGTCCCCCTTCTTAGCTGAGCCACTTACTGGAAACTGAAAGGTAGAGTGTTGGGTTGGAGCTCTTTGTAAGCTGTAAACCCTCTGTACAAAGGATTCCTCAACTCCTGCTTCCTCTGTAAGAGGAAAGGCCACAGGGAATGGGTCTTCTCAAAGATCCTGGCAAGCACAAAGAACATCTGATCACTAAAAAAAGCAGCAAGTGCATTAATAACCACAGCTGTAGGGAGCAGGATTAGATTAAGGCAGCTAAGAATCGGTTTTATGCTGGATCTGATTGATTTCCTAAGCACAGGATATTCAAATGGACACTCTCCTGTCCAGAAGGGATATCTGCAAGTTATTATTGTGCTCCAAACTAATTTTGGGATAGAATTCATACTCTTCTCTTCCACTGGTTAAGGGTAACATTGTCACAATAGATGGTTACGTCCTACAATCTCCAATCCCATAAAACACACCCCCCCTGCCCCTTTTCCAGACATCCCAAAGGATCTGTGGCCTGGTGGCTGCAGGAAGCCCCAGCTCACCTGAGCTCCTCCCTGTCCTTGTGGCAGGTGCCCAGGAAGTTGCCAAACTGGCAGGAATAGACGTGGTCGTGGATCTCGAGCAGGAAGCGCTCGCTGAACTCGAAGGAGCAGGGGAACTGCTGCATCAGCTGCCACACACACTCCACAAACTGGGTGAACACAGGGGACACCTCCTTGGGGTCCCCATCCAGGTGGCCACACCTACAGAGATGAAAAACCAAGATAAATCCTCTGCCACCCAGCACAAAATGGCCCTTTGCCATCAGCTTCCTTGCAGGGCAAGTTTATGCTTTGAGCGTGGGGAAGTTGTGAAAAGGGGCTGAGATCTTCTCCCAGGAGATGATGTAGGAGAATTATAGGGCTGGTTGGAGCATTGTGGATGGGACAGGCTGCCCAGAGTGGGGTCCCCATCCAGGTGGCCACACCTAGAGAGGTGCAAGAAGCAGGGTAAAGCCTCTGTCATCCAACACAAAATATCCCCTTGCCACAAGTTTCCTTCCAGGGCAAGTTTATGCTTTGAGCTTGGGAAGTTGTGAAAAAGGGGCTGAGATCTTCTCCCAGGAGATGGATGTAGGAGAATTAATAGGGCTGGTTGGAGCATTGTGGATGGGACAGGCTGCCCAGAGTGGGGTCCCCATCCAGGTGGCCACACCTAGAGAGGTGCAAGAAGCAGGGTAAAGCCTCTGTCATCCAACACAAAATATCCCCTTGCCACAAGTTTCCTTCCAGGGCAAGTTTATGCTTTGAGCTTGGGAAACTCCTGAGAAAGTAGCTGAGATCTTCTCCCAGGAGATGGATGTAGGAGAATTACCAGGGCTGGCTGGAGGATTATGGATGGCACAGGTGGCCACACCTAGAGAGGTGCAAGAAGCAGGGTAAAGCCTCTGTCACCCAGCACAAAATGTCCCCTCGCCAAAAGTTCCCTTCTAGGTCGGGTTTGTGCTTTGAACTTGGGAAAACTCCTGAGAAAGTAGCTGAGATCTTCTCCTAGGAGATGAGAGGAGAATTACCAGGGCTGGCTGGAGGATTATGGATGGGACAGGCTGCCCAGAGTGGGGTCCCCATCCCTGGAGGTGTTCAAGGAACGTGGGGATGTGGCACTCGGGGACGTGGGTCAGTGCTGGTGGAACTTCATCACCTTGGAAGTCTTTTCCAATTTCCATAATTCTGTGATTCCATGATTAGAACTCCCCAAATAATTTTGCAGGTAGGGAAACGCTCAGAATTCAAACCATGATTTTGTAAAGCAATAAAAGCACAGTGATGCACTGACAGCCTTAGCAGATCCTGGCTCTACATCACCAGTGCCAATATTTTCCCAATATTTTCTCCTTTCCATTTCAGTTTTTCATGGGATCCCCAGAAAGTTTTGGTTTCACTCCCCCTCTCACCTGTGGGAGAACTTGTGGCCCATTGCAATCCACTCCTTTTCTATCAGGACCTGCAGGGATTAAGAAAAGAGCATTAATTTGGTTAAAAAAGCAAAATGAAGCCTTTGATGTTAAAGCCCAAAAAGCTGCCACTCTGCTGACCCTACTGCTGTAACACATCCCCAGAATCAATGGGAACAGGAACTCTGAGTTACAGATTATCCAGTTACCACAGCAATGGCCCTGCTGGAATCAGAACTCATTTCTAAAGTACCATTTTGAGGGAGTTTCTAGTTGTTAAAATCGTAATTTATAAATATATTGAGCTGGAAGAATTAACAGTTGAATATTACACTGTGCTGTTTAAGTGGGAAAAGAGTGCTGTGATATCCAGCAAAAGAAATCAGCAAGTGGAGCTCAACAAATGTTTAACAGACAAAAAGAAGTGTAAGAAGTACAGCTGTGTAATGAGGAGTTCAGGATGAAATCAGAACAACTGTGTGGCATTTTTTCATTTAAACATATCCCAGTATTTACAGAGAATAATAAGGAAGCAGTGTTTGCCTTACAGATGTCCCACAATGATTGAAGCTGCATCCATCATTACTTTGCTGGATCACATCTAAAGATAATTCCTGATATCATCATCCAGATTAAGAGGAGGAAGGCAGAGTCTCACAACAGTTCTTAGAAAAACTCGATTGAAATTGCTTTTTGAATTTTTCCGTTCCTTGCACTGCTGATGAATTCATTTAGGAATAAATCCTGTCAGGGGTTTTGTGCCTACAAACCATGAGGACGGGCAAGGATGTGTCTGTGTCACTGCTCCTGAGCTCAATCCTGTTCTCAGCTCATGCAGAAGTGTTCAGAGATAAAGCCCAGGCAGATGTTTCATGTGCTGATGGAATTTTAACTGTTAAAAGGCTGCAGTAAAATCCAGATACAAAACCAGAAACGATAAAACCAGCATGGAATGCAAGGAAACAGTCGTGGCACTGAAAGAGGCAAAACCTGCATTGCTCTGATTTCAGGGGTTCCTTCAAGGAGCTCTCCTGAGACACAGCAACTCTTCAGGTGTTGAACATGAGATGAATGGAAAGAAACATCCCAGACTGCCCTGAGTTCATGCAGGGATGGCTGTAAATTGAGAAAAACCCTGCACTAGAAGCAAACAAAGCAAATTAAAGTGGAATGGCTTTAAAAAAGGTGTGAAATGATGCAGATTTGACTGAGGGGCAGGGGACAGGGCTGAGTTCACCCAATTTCAGATCCCAGCAGGTGAGAGACCTGCAGGACAAACTCCTCCAGCAATTTTTGGTGGATCCCTGCCAGAGATTTCATCCTGAACTCCTCATTACACAGCTGCACTTCTTATACTTCTTTTTGTCTGTTAAACATTTGTTGAGCTCCACTTGCTGCCTTTGCTGACATCTCACATGAGTGGCTCCCATGCAGACACTGCAGGAAACCAGGATTTGGGAATTGTCCATCAGCTGCTGTTGTGCTGCAATTCCAGCTCCTTCCAGAACCAGAGCTGCTTTACCCACCTCACCTCTGCTTGGCCAGGAGATGGCCTGAGCCCTTCCTTGCAGGATTCAGCACAGGGGCAAGGAGTGCTCTGAGGAGACTGTGATGCTGTGCAGAGTTCTTTATTCTACAGACACAGACTGAGACTGCTCCAGATCACTCTGGGACTGCTGCTCACACTGCTCCTATGGCTCCTCCTGTGGCTACTGCCATGGCTACTGCCCTATGGCCACTGCCCACTGCTGGGCAGGGAAAATTCCCTTGATCCCATCCCAGCCCCAGGCTGTGCCATCCCATCAACAGCAAAGAGAAACAATCCCCTAGAAGGGCACACCCTACAATCCTCTCCCACAATGGCTGCAGAGGCCACAAAGCCATGATCCTCTTTGCCATGGCCATCCCTGGTGCCCTGGATGTGCTTCCTGGGCACCTCTGGGCGTGGGGCAGAGGCTCCCTCTGGGCATTCCAGGCTGATTTTCTATCACCCCCATGGTGTAACCCTACAGTCCATCAGCTGTTGCCGTGCTGCCCACAGCAATTCCAGCTCCCTCCAGAACCAGAGCTGCTTTATGCAGCTCCCATCTGCTTGGCCAGGAGATGGCCTGAGCCCTTCCTCAGGGCAGGCTGGCACTGGAATTGCAGCGTTTCCTTACCATGAAGCCTTTGAAGGTCCTGTAGAAGGGGTCCAGCAGGAGGCTGGCCAGGGAGCACACCTGGGCCGTGCGGTCCCAGCCGTCGGAGCAGTGCACCAGCACGCTGGCCCTCTCCTCCCTTACAGCCTGCAGGGACAGGGAACAGCACAGAGCTCAGGGAAACGCTGTCCCCCACACCTGCATCACCCCAAAACCCCGGGGAATGGTGCTCATCTCTCCTCCTGCCCATGGAAATGCACCACTCCATCAAGAGAAGCCCCAGTTAGAGTGAAGTGCTGCAGCAGGATGGTGAAACACAGCCCCCGTGATCTCTGGAAGGCCAAGGATTGCCAGGCTCTTCCTCTGAGGAAAAAATGTGCTGGATGAGTCACAAATAACAGTTGGACACCCAGGGATTATGAACTTCAAGATAAATTAGAGGAGTTGATCCCAACTTCTCCCCATCCCATCACCTTTAGGGCAGGAGAGAAACACAAAAGAGTTTCTTGCTTGTGATGTGGGCAAATTGTGAGAGAAAACCAACGTTTGCTGCTCCCTCCTCTCACCACACACTTCCTGCACACCCTTTACTACTCCTGGGTGACTTCCTTCCTCCTGCCTGACCTGCAAAGCCACCAGCTCTGCAGAAATGAGGGCTGGGTTGAATAACCAAAATTAAGCGTGTGTAAGTCACAGAAAACCAGGAGAAAATCAAAAATCCCCCGAATTAAAGCAGAGCAGTGGATGAATAACGAGCACAGCGTTAGGAGCTGTTTGCAATGCTGTACAGAAAGGTTTATAAAGGTGATTTATTCACATTCTGTGATCTTCTGTTTCAAATGAGCTCTATTAAAGCCCTGTTACAACACAGAACACAGGTCCTGTGCTGGCCCAGCAGCAACGTGACCCAACATTTTTGGGGAGATGACACCAACCTGGATAACCCCTTCTCCCCAGAGCCACCCTCCCAGCCTTGCAGCAGTCCCCAGCACACCAGGAGGCATCTTGGAATGCAGCTGCAGCTGCAGAGCAGCTTTACCTTGGCCAGGAAGACACCTGCATCCATCACAGCCTTGATGTGCCGTAACCAGCCCGAGTTCTCCAGCCCGGTCAGGAAATCACTCATGGAGGGGGATTTCATCTCACACACTGGGAAGAGACACAGAGAATCAGCACCCCCTGCATCTCCTCATTAGCTCTCCTGAAGTTTTAAGTGCTTGCAGCAATATCCTGCCTAAAAGACACAAAATACTGGTTGGGTATTTAAAATTCAGAACTAAAAAGTTGCCGGTTTTGTGAGAATTTGAGGCTCTGGAAATCTGCTCCTGCTCTTTGTTCCAAGGGTAACTCATTATTTATTCAGCTGTGGTTTTTCCAGCAGTGAGCTGTTACTTCACTCTAAATCACCATCACAGCTACAACCACTCACTCACCTCCCAGAGATTGGAAGTTGTTTCTCTCTCCAATTTAGAGACAGAAATAACAAGCCTAACCTTGAAGGCAACTCAGCTGCTCTAATGAAACCCAGCTCAGAAAATACTGAGAGTAATAAAGTTCAGAACACTCCATAAGCCCCAGTGAATGAGATTTTATCACTGCTGGAGAAGAACAAGGGAGCAAACAAGTTTTTATTCTGCCTTTTCTCCCACCACAAAATAACTCCGCCAGGAAGAGGCAACTGAGGACTCCGAGGTGGGATCAGGCCACTCCTTTGGGTGGGAACAGCCCCATTTTTGTCCAAGGTCCCCATGGATCCTTCAGGGCCACCTGGGAGCATCAACTGTTTTGAAACAAGGTGATTACTAAAATATTAAATTCCTATTTTGGGTGACAGCACTTGAATTGTAAAATTCTCTAAAATTCTGTCGGTGAAACTCTGGGTTTGATTCCCCTCCTGATCCCCAAAGCTCAGGTGATTCTTTTGCCCTGCTTTGCATTCTTCCTTATGATCCCTGAGCTTAATTATGCTGCATTTTAATATATTTATGCATTAAAACGTTCATTTAATAAATTTTATAGAAGTTTGGTTAACAAGAATCAGAAATAAATGAGAAGTTAGAACAAAGCATGGATGAGATCCAAGTCTCTGGAAGGTGATGCCAAAATTGTATTTCAAATCAGAAATACTGTTAATATTCCAAATACAGCAAACCCCAAAAAGGATTTCTGAACAACCTCTCTTGTTTCAGTAAGTCATGAAGCAACCATGAGAGTGTCTTAGCAGTAAAATGGAATATTGTTCTAACTTCTTTCTATTAATTTGGCATGTTCATTAAGGAATGTTTTTAGTGTTACCTGCATGTTTAACCACTACAAAACCAAGCACAAGAACAAAGAAAATATCGAGCAGGAAAGCATTTGAACAGCATTAACACCATCAGCCACTTGAATGCAGCAAACAAAGCAAGCTGCTGACTCTGCTTCCATCAGAATCCATTGGTGCATGGAACACCTGGAAATCCAGCAGGAAGTTCTGTCCAGAGGGGTAAGAGAGACAAAGCAGGGCTGCACCCACCTTCCAGCAGTTTCTGCAGGCTGCTCCTCATCACGTGGATGTTCTCGATGCCAATGAACTTAAAACGAATGTTTTCATAATTATCTTCATTCTCATAGCCCTTCCCAGCAGCTCTGTTGGCCATGGCATTCAACTGGCAAATTCAAGGGAGGGAAAGAGAGAGGAAAGAGAGGGGAAAGAGAGGGGAAAGAGAGGGGAAAGAGAGAGGAAAGAGAGAGGAAAGAGAGAGGAAAGAGAGAGGAAAGAGAGAGGAAAGAGAGAGGAAAGAGAGAGGAAAGAGAGAGGAAAGAGAGAGGAAAGAGAGAGGAAAGAGAGAGGAAAGAGAGAGGAAAGAGAGAGGAAAGAGAGAGGAAAGAGAGAGGAAAGAGAGAGGAAAGAGAGAGGAAAGAGAGAGGAAAGAGAGAGGAGAATGAGGAAAGAAAGAGAGGAAAGAAGAGAAAAAAATAAAAATCTGGGGTTTTTGAGAGGCTGTTTTGCCTTTTTTTCAATCTCCCAGAAAATGTCCTGGACAAAGCTGTTACTCAGCTGTGTTTCCCCACCTCCCAGACAGTTCTTTCAGCTGTTTCATTAAAATTGCTGCAGTTCATTAGCCAGAGGCTCATTAAGACCCTGCTTAGGGCAGTATCAACCCCCAGGAAATGTCCCACTAAAAGCCAAAATACACACTGGAGCAAGATGGGAAACACTCCCTTGTTTTCCCCAAAAAGACTTTTTCTTTCTTGCCCTTGCTGTAGTTTAACTAAATTTGTGGTTTATATAAAATAACTGCAAGGTCTGAACAGTGAAGCAGGTTCTCAGAAAGCTCCATTTTCAAATAATCAGATCAATTGAAATCTTTGCATTTCAATAAATGTGTGCTATGAAAACCCTCGTGTTCTAATTGGCTTCTACACGCATTTCTAACCCATGTGGTTACAAGAGAAAAACTGGAATTGCTTTGTAAACTCAGTTCCTCAAGGTGACAGTCATGAAAAATTTCATTTTGCAAATATCTCCTCTCAAATAAACCCTCAGCTCTCAAGTTCTAACCCCAAATAGTGGGGCTGAGTTGAGAACATACAGAGTGTTATTTTTAAAAGGGAGGGATTGCTTTTCCCAGTCCCACTTCCTCCCAGATCTGCCAATGAAAGCACTTGAGCCTCGTGGAACTGAATCCTGAGCCTTCTCTCCAACTCCACACATCCAGGAAAATGCTTCACTGGCCCAGCCAGCTCCACAACTGCCAATCCCACCAGATCATCCTGAACACAAACCTCAACCCAGGACACTCCCAGGAGGGCAAATCCTCAGGATCACTCCACATTCCAATTCTAAACCCTGACCCTGCATCCCCACTGCAGGACTGACCCAGAACCAGTGCCAGAACGAACTGGGAACAGCCCTGCTTGTTCAGACAGGAGATTTCAGAGCAGCCCCGAGCCCGTGGAGGTACCTTTGGCCTCGTGTCTACAACATACATGAAGGGGCAGCCGGGGTTGGCCTCTCGGATGGCCTGGAGCATCTGCTCGTCCTCCAGGCAGCGCGCGCTGAACCCGGCCAGGGGCTGGCTGCAGCGGCACAGGGCGGCCTGGGGAGAGAGAGAGAGTCACCTGTGTCCCCACAGAGCCTCCTGCTGCCCCAAACCTGCTGGGGTAACAGTTCCAGCCCCTCCTGCTGTCCCCAACCCCGCTGGGGTAACAGTTCCAGCCCCTCCTGCTGTCCCCAACCCCTCCTACTGCCCCAAAGCCCTCTGGGTCACAGCTTCAGCCTCCCCTCCTGCCCCAAACCCCTCTGATCACAGCTTCAGCCCCTCCTGCTGTCCCCAACCCCGCTGGGCTCAGAGCTTCAGTCCCTCCTGCTGTCCCCAACCCTGCTGGGGTAACAGTTCCAGCCCCTCCTGCTGTCCCCAACCCCTCCTCCTGCCCCAAAGCCCTCTGGGTCACAGCTTCAGCTCCTCCTGCTGTCCCCAACCCTGCTGAGGTTACACCTTCAGCCTCTCCTCCTGCCCCAAACCCCTCTGATCACAGTTCCATCCCCTCCTCCTGCCCCAAACCCCTCTGATCACAGTTCCAGCCCCTCCTGCTGTCCCCAACCCCTCTGGGCTCACAGTTCCAGCCCCTCCTGCTGCCCCAAACCCCTCTGATCACAGTTCCAGCCTCTCCTCCTGTCCCAAACCCCTCTGGGTCACACTTTAACTGTCCTCTGTGCTCTTTCTGAAGAGCTGCTGCTATGCTGGACACATGGGAACGTTACTGGGTCGTTTCACCAAGTGAGAAGTTTGGGAAAGTTGGAGTAGTGAGGATGAGGAGGCTCAGCCTGCTCTGCCTGATGGTCACTGCCCCAAATGTCAGCAGTTCACAGAATCCCTCAATGGTTGGGTGGAAGGGACCTTGAAAATATCCCATTCCATCCCTGCCATGGCAGGGACACCTCCCACTGTCCCAGGCTGCTCCAGTCTGGCCTTGGGCACTGCCAGGGATCCAGGGGCAGCCACAGTTCCTCTGGGAATTCTATCCCAGCCCTTCCCCACCCTCCAGGGAACAATTCCTGCCCAATATCCCATCCATCCCTGCCCCCTGGCAGCTTAAAACCATTCCCACTTGTCCTGTCACTATGACCCCATATAAAAGTCCCTCTCCCTCCTTTCTAAGAGCCTTCTGAAGGCACTGGAAGGCAGCAATTTCTCGTTTTCCACTTGGTTTCTATTTCCAAACCATTCTTTTGAGCTTTCCTTATCAGTGGTTGCTGTTGCACCCCCAGAGCAGCCCTGGGTGTATTTTAAGGAAATTTCATTAGTTTCCAGCACAACTCCAGGCAGTGCCCAGGTCAAGGCACGCTTCCTCAGGAAAACAACAATTTGGCTGTGACAGAATTTTCCTAACATCAGCATCTAAAACACTGCTGAGGCAGCAAAGTTATAAATTTACATTCTGGTCTTCAGTGGAAAAAAAAAAATGAAACCTTCACTTATTCTGAACTAGTGGGGATTTATTTCAGGCTGGTTCCTCCTCTTCCATGCCAAGAAAATCCAGCCGAGTCAACATATAACCTGACAAAACATTGCTCAGTATAGCTAAAGAGGAGATTAAAAAGCCCCACATCAGAAGGAATTGCTGGAAGCTGATTAAGAAAAAAATTCCCACCAGGAAGCTTGGGAAGTCTGTGCTTTTGGCAGAGCTCTGGATGCATTCCAGGTGTTTGCCTTCAGCTCGTTCCGTGACTCAGAACGAAAGTCATTCAGAGAAGCACGCTTCTCAAAGGCCTCAAATCTAATAATTATCTTATCCCTTCCTTTCATTAGAAGGGAACTGGACAAAAAGGGGAACCTCCACTCCCTCCCCAAGGCAGCAGGCAGTGAAGCACTCACATTGTTTTCCTTGTAGAAGTAAGAGAGCACCGGAATCCGCCCTCGGCTCCTGAACTTTGAACTTCCCATCACCACGGCCTTGGTGGCAGCTCGAGGCACCACGATCTCAGGGGGGTATGTGCTGCAAACCTGAGGGAGAACAGAGGAAAAAAAACCCTCAGATATTGCTCCTGAGCACTCCAAAATGGATGAAAAATTCATCTTTAGCTTGTCAGGTTATGAGGTGTTCAGGAAAATGATGTAGGAAACAATTGATTCTACAGCTGAACCTAAAAACTGGACTGCACTGTGCAGATTCTAAGGAAGTTCTTTAAATCCAGGAATTTGGTGGAAGTTTCTAATTTAGATTCACAGAATTGGGTTGGGAGGGACCTTAAAGCTCATCCCATCCCAGCCCTGCCATGGCAGGGACACCTCCCACTATCCCAGGATGCTCCAAACCCCATCCAACCTGGCCTTGGACACTTCCAGGGGCAGCCACAGCTGCTCTGGGAATTCTATTCCAGGGCCTTCCCAACCCTCACAGCCAAGAATTCCTTTCCACAAAAAGAGATATTAAGAACAACTCTATTTAAAAAGTGCTCTCTAAATCTAATGCAACTCAAAAGGCACTCAGGTGGAATCCTCAGGGAGCAGCTTCATCCTTGCTCCTCAGACAAGCCCAGACTTTGCAGCATGGACTTCCCAAGATAAGCTGCTCTTCAAGCCTGGCTTTACACCAGGCCTGCCAATTCTAAAACAGGCTGGAAACCCTGAGGAAACTCTAAAGCACCTGAGAGCTCCACTGCAGCCAGCAAAGCCTCAGAGTGACTGATGATTTGAGACAGCCAGGTCCAGGTGCCCTCAGCAGCTGCTGGAAACAGCACCTCTCACATCAGATCTCAGTCCAGGCCTCCACAGGCACAGTAAAATCACAAGTCAGAGGTGCCTGCTATCTCCTCAACCCTTTACTCTTCAAGTAAAGAAAGCTACCAAGGGAAGGGATTCAGGGTTATGAATATGTTGGTGTCTTCCTTGGAGCTGCCTGCTTTGGCTTTTCAACAGCCGGGTCTGACTGCACGCAGCCTCAGAGGAAATAAAAAGGGAAATAATGTGGAGCAGGGTTTTGAACAAGCTTGCTGACAAATGCTTTTGTTTAATGTTGTTTAGATCCAAGTGGGCCTTTCAGGGAAAATAACAGCAGCAGGCAGCTCAGACTGGAATGACAGAGAGCCCCTTAGATAGCAGAAGATCCAACTGAGAAAGCAAAAAAAAAGGTCTGTTTCCTACTCCTGTTTTTTTCTTTCCTTCCCTCCCCAGTCCCTCTCCACTCTGCTTCATTCCCCACCAGCCCAAACTGCTGCCACTCCCTTCTCTCCTCCACATCTGTCACCAGCCAGGTGGGACAGGCTTTGGAAATACCAAAAGCAGCTCAGGGTACTTGAGGCTCTGCCTGACAGATGGGCTGACATTTCTGCAGGAAAACAAGGCTCTGCTCCCTTGCCAGGGGCATCAAAGCACAACGAGGTGAGACTGCAGCTCTCCAGGAGCTTCATTATCTGCAACTCCCCATCAGGATGATGTGCTGTGACTCAAAGCAGGCGAGCTCCTTCCTCCCCAGAGGCAGCAGCAGGGCTGTCATTAATAGCAAGGAGGAGATGCTGCATGGAATGGCTCCTGTGGGCAGCAATTACCTCGTAGTCCTTGTTGAGATCCGTTATTTCCCAGCAGTCGTTGGGGATTCCCATGCGCTGGTAATCCAGTCTCAGATCTATCAGCTTCCATCCCATCTCCCTGCTCTCTTTGGACATTTTGGGATTGTAAGAGAAAGCATAAAGTTCTTCAGGTTTCACTGGGAAGATGAAAGGAAAAAAAAAAAATCAGCAAGTTAGAGATGCAAAGATATCCAGACAGGCCAAAACTTCTGGAAATCAATGGTTGAGTGCTGCAGAGTATCTGAAGTGTTTAAAACTTGTCAAGGTTTTATAGGGTTTTGGTTGGGGTAGCACCAAGTGCCGACAATTCATCCTGGAATCCTCAGGAATTTCCAAAACTCAGTTCCCAAATGCAGGGAGATAAATTAATTCTAACAAAGTGTTGCAGCCCAGGCTGGAAGAAGTAATTTCTCCTGAACAAATGATTTCCTCCTGAATCCACTGCAGTAAGCATGTTAGATGGGATTGATATCCTAACCATCAATCCCCACATGAAAACATGCATTCAAAGAGCTGTTTTCTGTGGAGAGTTCATCCAGCAGCTCCTGCACAGCTGTAAGGTCATTGCTCAAAGCAAGTTCTGAGTCTGGAAACTTTGAGAGGTGTCTGGAAATCACTGACAGCCAACAACAGCTCCAGGCTGGCTCTGACAAATGTCCATTCACCATCCCCTTCTCCTTCCCTCTCTCCATAAAATGCAAATCCAAGCAATAACTCATCCAGCTGATTCCCAAGGCAGCTGCAGAGACAGAGGGAAACCTGTCAGAGGCTGATAAAGCAGCTGAGTACTGGGCAGGTAACCCACAGCTCTCCATCACACGTGTGCACACCATCAGTGACGGTGTGCTCTGCCAAAAATCCATGAAGGGAGCACACTCACTGACATCTTGAAACAAAAAAACAAGCACTGTTAAAATCCAGAAGTAGAAAAATGAGCTACAGAATTGACACAATTAAATAGAGAACAAAGGAAACTGGTGTGTGCCCCTGCAGTGACACCTCCCACGCTTCAGGCACTCCCTAAACCTCTAATTTTCAAACCTCAAAGAGCAGAGACAGCTTTTAAATGTAACCCCACAAACCCATCAGCATCAGAGGCAGAGCTTCAGAACTAAGAAAACTCCAAAGAGCTCAAGGGTGATGCTGGGAATAGACACAGGCCTAAATATCAATTAAAAAAAAAAAAAAGAAAATCCAAACTCAGCAAAGCCCGTTTCTCCTCCAGGATTTCCAGCCCAGCAAGGAGCTGCCTGGTGCCATGAATTCCCCTCCCTCAGCCTGGTAACACCAGCACAAATTACAGCTACAAATGCTATCCTTGTAATAACTCCAAATACTGGTTCCAGCACCCCAAAACCAGAGGCTGCCAGAGGGAGAAGCCAGGTAGGAGCTCAGAGGAATGCTGTCCTGCAAGAAGAGCCTGAAAATTCATCCATGCTGGAATAAAAGGCTGGAGCTAGAAGAGAGCACAGGATTTGGAGCTCACACTCACACTCTCCAAGTGAAGGCAGGGTGAAGCACAGGCTTTCCCAAGTGAGCAAACATTTTACTGGAAGCACAGCAAAGCTGCCCATTTGTGGGATTCTGGAATTCTGTGAATGTCTGGATCAGCTGGAAAGGGCAGAACTGCACAGAGCCAACAGCTGGGTGACACAGAGCTGGGTGACACAAGGGACTGCCAGGGCCAGGTTTGGGATGTGAACTTTGCACAGCTCTCCACAAGTTCCTCATGGGAAACCACGTCACTCCCACTGCCAGAGAGCCACAGAGTCAGAGAGGTTTGGGCTGGAAGAGCCCATCCAGTGCCACCCCTGCCATGGGCAGGGACACCTCCCACTGTCCCAGGCTGCTCCTGCCTGGCCTGGGACACTTCCAGGGATCCAGGGGCAGCCACAGCTTCTCTGGGAATTCTATCCCAGCCCCTCTCCACCCTCCCAGGGAAGGATTCCTCCCCAACATCCCATCTAACCCTGCTCTCTTTCAGTGTGAATCCACTCCTCCTTGTCCTGTAAATAATCTCTCTCCATCTTTCATGGTGGCTCCCAAGGCTGTGTTAGTTTGGAAGCAGATGTGCTGCCCCACAGAGCTCAGCTCCCTGAGCCCTGCCATTGTCTCATGAAGCTGATTCTGACCCCACAGCCTCCCTCCCAAAGCCACCCGTGGGGCAGCACAGCTTTCCCAGGGCTCAGCTCAGAGCATTCCAGAGATGCCCAGGACAGATTCCCAGGCCAGTACCTGGCTGGGAGAGCTTGAGCAGGGAGGTGAACACGTCGTGGCAGTCCCTCTCCTGCCCGATGACAAAGTGAGCCACGTGGAAGTTCTTGCAGTGGATGAGCAGGGGGTACCCAGCCGTGGTCAGGGGCAGCTTCTCCACGCTGGAGATGTGGTGGTGCAGGATCTGGAGAACAGGGAATAAACATCATCTGTGACTGGCAAAGCTGGGAGCAGTGCAAGCAGATGTAATACAGTCAGCTGTTTGTGCTTCCTGCAGCAGAAAACGAGTTTATTTGTGATATTTATCAAACTTTGTAACTTTTTTTTTATCACTCAAAACCCAGGGAGTTAAAGCAGGATTGAAAAAACACAGATGTACAGAAGTTGCTTTCAGAGGCAGATGTGCAGCTCAGTTTACCTGGTGCACTTTGCTTTCCTTCCACCTCCATATGAAATACATTCTGCCATTCCCATTTTACCTTAGAATTAATAAAAAAAGGCTCATTTCGGTGCTAATTCTGCATTTCTACAAGCTGCAAATTCACGTTTAGTGGTCTTGTCTGTAGAGCTTGAGATAGGAAATTACACAAGTTTTTTACATTCCTTGAAGTGACACTAATTCCATGGGTGAACTCTATCAGGTCAGGTCACCATTGTGCTCATTTCCTTCCGAGCCAGCTGTTTCTGGGAAGCCTTTGGTATCAAAATGCCATAAAACATCACTGGAGCTTTGGAATTCCCAAACCTGTTCATTCTGGAAATAACAGCATTAAGTTCCAGGACACAGGGAATGGCTTCCCACTGCCAGAGGGCAGGGATAGATGGGGATTTTGGGAAGAAATCCTTCCCTGTGAAGGTGGGGAGGCTCTGGTATAGATTTCCCAGAGAAGCTGTGGCTGCTCCACCCCTGGAAATATCCAAGGCCAGGTTGGAGCACCCTGGGATAGTGAAAGGCGTCCCTGCCCATGGAATGGGACAATCCTTCAAGTCCCTCCCCATCCAATCCATTCTGTGACCTGAATGAACTCTTCCAGGTGTGTTTGCAGCCCCCATCCCCATGTTTCCATCCAATCCATTCTGTGACCTGAATGAACTCCTGCAGGTGTGTTTGCAGCCCCCATCCCCATGTTTCCATCCAATCCATTCTGTGACCTGAATGAACTCCTGCAGGTGTGTTTGCAGCCCCCATACCCATGTTTCCTTCCTGACTTCAGCAGAGGCATCCACGTAGATGAGGTGTGTGGCTGTCAGGTACAGGGTGCCGCTCGCTGCCCTCCTGTTGGCGTAGCGATCCAGCAGCTTCACGTTCTCCACCTGCAGCAGGAGCACAGCATGGGAACCCCACAGAACCCCAGGATTGCTGAGGCTGGAAAAGCCCTCTGGGATCATCGAGTCCAGCCTGGGCCCAATTCCCACCCCGGCACCCAGCCCACGTCCAGCTATTCCTTGGACACACTCGGGCAGCCCCTTCCAAAGCCTGACCACCCTTTCCATGCAGAAATTCCTCCAAGTCCAATTCTGATGGAAGCGCCTGCTGAACCCCATTCATTCCATTTCTAATACACAACACGCTGACGCCTGAAGGATTTTTTGCTTTTTTCCTAAGTACTTTTCACACAGTTCCCTACATCCACAAGCATTAGCATGCACACTTGTGATGCTTTAGGGGTGATAACTCAGCCTGGTTTCTTGGTGTTCAGTAGGCCAGGAGACCAAACACCTCTGAAACTACGTAGAGTTAGGAGACCAAACATTCGATTGTCACAAGAACTCAAGGTGCCCTGGCAGGACAGATTCTGTAAACTAGAAGTGAGCCCAGCCCAGCCCCTTATTGGGCCCTCTCGTTAGATATGCTAATGAGTAAGGGCTTTAATTGTACCCTCGATTGGGGGTGGGGGACATTGTGACGCTGTCACCTGGGTGAAGCCATGCATGGAATGGGATCCTATGAAACACCGAGGGGAACGACCCCAACCCTCTGAGCCTGTCTGAGCTTTGATTTCCTAAGAGCAGGAAAAGGCACCAACACGAAGCAAGACAGAAAAATACAACAATTTAGGCCCCCCCAAAATCCCAGAATTATAGAATCCAAGCATAACAGAATGACAAAATCCCAGGACTACAGAATCGCAATATCCCAGAATCCCAGGATCCCAGAATCCTAATATTCCAGGATCCAAACACCCCAAAATTCCAACATCCCAAAATCCCAGAATCCCAACATCCCCAAATTCCAGAACGCCAGAACCCCAACATCCCAAAATCCCAGGATCTCTGATCTTGGAAAAACCCTCCCAACTCTTCCCGGGACACCCCCAGGGCCAGGCACCCCAAACCTCTCCGGGGATCCCTTCCCAAGGCCGTTTCCCGGTGGGAATTCCCCTTTTCCCACAGGTGGAGACCATGGGGGCCACGAGACAGAAAAATACAAGAATTTAAGCCCCCCCCACTGCAACACCGAGTCAGCCTTACGCCACAAACTCCAATTATTTCTCCACGAATTAAAGCCACAAAGGTCAAGCAAACAGCACTGGTTCAGCACCAGCAAATCCTAACAGGATTACTGGATTTGCAGCCAAGATGATCCCAGTTTGTTACTGGGCAAGGCTGCAGGAACAACAAGACAAAGGAGTGCAAAGGGAAGAGCTGTCCGTGCTCAGGGTGATCTCTGAAAGGAACAGCCTTCTCCAGTCTGACTTTTCACTCCTCATTCCCTGCTCCTTGTAACTCACATCCCGGCCTCCAAGTGCATTCCATACACCACACCAGGCTAATTAATAAAAAAACAGCTTTAAAGAACATCAGCGCAGACATCATAAAATGTGTTACAATGCTGGATTGATTTTCTCCTGGCCTATTTGCCGCCTAATGAACGCAGATGGAATTTTTTCTTTCGCCATTAAGCAGGAATAATGGGAAAAAATAATTGGATGGACAGTGAAAACAAATGTTTTAGCAGTAAATGATAGATTAGTTGTGGGTATTGGATGTGTGAGTTTCTTAATGCCTCAAGTAAACCACGGAAAATCTCAGCAAATAAATGGGAGAGCAGAGGCCTGGGCTCAGTGTCCTCTTAGCAGGTCGTGTTTTTCAGCAGATAAAACTATTAAATTAAATATAATATTGCCCTTTTCAGGGCACTACAGACACGCAGGGCCAGCAGAGCACCACGGGCAGGGGGTAAGGAGCATCCCCAAGCTAACGCCCTAGAGAATAAAACGAATAACAACAACCTTCATTGCAGTAAAGGATAAAATTCAATTACCAACTGCTGCCTGAATAAATGCAATTCCTCTCAGCACATCATTCCCGGAGCTCCTGTTTGACTTAATTCAATGCGGGGGGGGAGGGAAAAAAAGCACTCTTTGGCTCGCTCGTTGGGACTGAGAGGAATCTCCGCGCTTTGACAGAAAGGAAACATTCCGGAATCATTCCCAAACCACCTCAGGACCGGCCCCGCACCGAAACCCCCTCCCCACAGCGCGCCGGAGCCACCAACACCTGGGGACCGCGGCTGTGCCCCCCTCCCGCAGCCCTGGCGGCGCAAGGGCCGCTCCGTGGCGGGGAGCGGAGGCAGCGGCGGTGGGGGAGAGAAGGCAGCGGCAGAGGAGGAGAGAAGGGAGCGGGCAGGGTTACCTTGGGGGTGCTGATGTGCTCCATGGCCGCCCGGCCCCGCCGTGAGGGGCGGCCCCGCCGCCATCAGAGCCCGCGCGCCGCGCCCGCCCCGCCCCGCCCCGCCCCGCCCCGCCCCGCCCGCCTCGCGAGAGCCGCGCGCCCGCGCCGCCATCTTGGCTCAGGGCAGCGCTGAGGGCAGAGCCCGCCCGGAGCCCTCAGGGTGTGTCCGGTGCCCTCGGGATGTGTCCGGAGCCCTCAGAGTGTGCCCGGAGAGCCGGGAGTGTGCCCTGAACCCTCAGCCCGGAGCCCTCGGGATGTGCCCGGAGAGCCGGGAGTGTGCCCTGACCCTCAGCCCGGAGCCCTCGGGATGTGTCCGGTGCCCTCAGAGTGTGCCCGGAGCCCCGGAGTGTGCCCAGACCCTCAGCCCGGAGCTCTCGGGGTGTGCTCGGAGCTCTCGGGATGTGCCCGAAGATCTCGGGATGTGCCTGGAGCTCTCAGAATGTGCCCGGAGCCCTCAGGGAGTGCCCGGAGCTCTCACCCGGAGCCCTCGGGATGTGCCTGGAGAGCCCGGAGTGTGCCCAGACCCTCAGCCCGGAGCGCTCGGGATGTGCCCGGAGCCCTCAGGGTATACCCGGAGCCCTCGGGATGTGCCCGGAGAGCCCGGAGTGTGCCCAGATCCTCAGCCCGGAGCCCTCGGGATGTGCCCGGAGCCCGGAGCGTGCCCAGACCCTCGGGGTGCGCCCGGAGCCCTCGGGATGTGCCCGGAGGACCCCGAGTGTGCCCGGAGCCCCCGGGATACGCCTGGAAGTCCCGGGGTGTGGCCAGAACCCTCGGGATGTGCCCGGAGCCCCCTCATCCTGCCCCACCCTGCTGCGGTCCCACCATCTCCCCGCGTCTTTTCCCCTTGCAGCACCGGCGTTCGAGGAGCTCTCAGGGAGTATTTTCAGGGAAAAATAAACACCTTTCTCCCTCAAAGTGTGCGGACATCAGCTGCTCCGTCTGGACGGGCAGCAGGCTGACAGCATCCTCCCCTGGAGAAAGGGCTGGAGGCACATTTCTCACGTTAACACTTGTCGCACTTCCCACAGGCAGTAACACCTGTTCGTCCTGTTTGCTGTGAGTTTGAAATTCCGAGCACGCTGCTGTGGCTCGTGGATATCCAGCCCTGATCCCAGGGAGCTGCTGGAATTGCTGCTCACTGAGTGTTGGTGTCTCACAGCCCCAAGGGCAGCAGCTTCCCAGGGGTTTGTTCCCACCCAAACCTTGAATTGCTGAGAAGTTCCTTTCAGGAGCCTCAGAATTTACAGGTTTTAATTATTGGTGATCTTGTGTTGAACCTGAAAATGTATGTTTTTTAATGATTAGTGATCTTGTGTCGAACCTGAAGACGTACATGTTTTAATTGTTGGTGATCTTGTGTTGAACCTGAAAATTTATAAGTTTTAATTATTGGTGATTTTGTGTCGAACCTGAAAATGTACATGTTTGAATTATTGGTGATCTTCTATCGAACCTGAAAATGCACATGTTTGAATTATTGGTGATCTTGTATCAAACCTGAAAATGTACATGTTTAATGATTGGTGATCTTGTGTTGAGCCTGAGAACTGACAGCTTTTACTTACACCATAATCAGAATCCCAGACTGGTTGGGGTTGGAAGGGACTTTAAAGCTCACCCAGTTCCAATCCCTGCCATGGGTTGGGACACCTTCCATGGGTGTTATTCCATATTCTATGATTTCCACCACTTGTACAAACCCACACAGCCTCAGATCAAGGAAAGAGGAGACACACGGGCTGTAATTCCCTGTAATTCCCGGTGCGGAGCAGCTCAGGCTCCTCCTCTGCAATTAGTGGGGGCAGCGCTCATTAATTAAGGCTTTGTGTTTGTGCTCCACGTGATCCAAAGTCGTTTTTCCCCTGGGGTTTTCAGAAGGATGAGGATGGTTTATAAAGTTAATAATAAACAGGGTGGGCATCACTTCGGGGACTCTCCAGCACTGCACAAAATGTACCTGTGGAACAGCAATGCTGCTTCTTCCTCTTCCCAAAGGAAAGTGCCAAGACACGAGGCAAAAATAAAAAATGAGGGAAGAAATAAGGATATGGAGATGAGAAGAGCTGGAGGAACAGCTGCATTGCTCAACTGCCACCCTCACAGCTTCTTCCCAAACTTGTGCCGCAGGGATCAGGCAGGGAACAAAGAGAGCTGGATTCTTCCAGGGAGCTTTTCCCGAGTCACAGATGGGTTGTGCCCATCTTCTGTCTGAAATCTGCATTTGCCGAGTCTGAGGAGATGAGGCAAAGGGAGAAGAGAATAAACAGAGAATGAGGCCATGGTGCTGAGCTTAGAAAATGTGTTTGGAGTATATTTGAAGAAGGTGAACTCATAAAAACCCACCCAGAACTCATAAAAACCCACCTGGATCTGAGATTAATCAGACTTAAAATGGGCTATCCCACCTCTCCTCCAGCTGCTCTTGTTGGATGGATGGATGGATGGATGATGGAGGGATGGATGATGGGATGGAGGGATGGATGGATGATGGGATGGAGGGATGATGGACGGATGGATGATGGGATGGAGGGATGGATGGGTGGATGGAGGGATGGATGGATGATGGGATGGAGGGATGGATGGATGATGGATGGATGGATGGAGGGATGGATGACGGATGGATGGATGGATGGATGGGATGGATGGATGGATGATGGATGGATGGATGGATGATGGATGATGGATGATGGATGATGGATGATGGAGGGATGATGGGATGGATGGAGGGATGATGGGATGGATGGATGGAGGGATGGATGGATGGATGGATGGATGGATGATGGATGGATGATGGATGGATGGATGACAGAACTGGCACACTGCAGGGGGTGTCCTGTACAAGGCCACCAAGGCAATGTCCCAGCCTTGCCTGAACTGCTGAATTCAGCCCCCAGCATCTCCAGGATACCCATTTTTGCTGTCATTTGAATCTCATTTATTCCAGAATTTCCCCTCTGCCACAGGAATCGGTAACTCCTTTGGTCTTGCTCTGAGTTCCTTACATTGACTTTGTTTCTGCCATTCACCCTCATGCTGAATGGCATGCTCAGGCTTTGTACTGAAAGAAAAGTGATTTTCTAAATTTATTTTGCAATTTGCAGGTCAGTTTGAAGTTCCTCAGCCTGCAGGAACAAGTGAGCTAAATTGTCACTCTGGTCTGTTCCCCACCAAGCAATTCCTGTAATCTCATTTTTATTACTCACTCCCCACTTAGGAAGTGTTTAACAGGCAGATAAAATCTAACACAATAAATCCCTGTCAACAAAGCAGCAAAATCTTGTGTGACACGGACGAAAATGACATTTTGGGGGAAGATGGTTGAGAAAAGAACAATTTCTTGTGCTATTTTTATTGCAAGAAGGGTGGGAGGGGGCATTACCAGCCACCCACACTCAGCGCCAGAGGGGCTGTTGCAGAGCCTTGTCTGCGAGTGTTATCAAGAGAATGCTGCCAAAAATACCCTGGGCTGATGAGTTTGGATACAATTCCACCCCCAGCGCCTGCCCAAACTCTGGCTCCTGGCATTTGGGAAGCAGAGAGCACCAGGAATGTGCACGGGCTGCCAAGGGCAGCTGGAACACCAGCGGGAATTTGGCTTTGGGAGTTTGTTGCCCTCACTTGAGTGATAGTCAAGAAAGAGCTGTCTCAAAAAGAGCCTCAGGGAGAACAGATCCTGCCCGTGTTTCAGGATTTGGGCTGTCACAGATAGATTGGGAAGCACCTTCCCAGAGAGGGAAAATATACAAGGAGCTCAATTCAGGGATATGAGGCTGCTGAGAGGAATGGAGGCAGAGCTGGCCAGGGGCTCCTGCAGAATTTAACCCTTGGAACTGTCCTCGTCCCCAAGGGATTTTTAGGTGAGTTTTGCTCCCTGAGGTGGTGTCAGGGTCCTTTTTCAGGAGTTGCACATTTTGAGGCTAGGGAAGGTGTCCCTGAGCTTTAAGGTCCCTCCCAACCCCAACCAGTCTGGGATTCTGGGATGATAATTACAGCCTGTGCTGCCAGAACTGAAATTATGCAACTGGAGGTTTTGAAAGTAGCTCATGGAAAATAATCTGTGCTGTTTCTTCCACCTTTTCCTGCTGACATGCCCAGACAGAGGTGATTTTAGTGGCACGGCTCTGGGGCAGTGCAGTGGCTGCTGATGTTGTGTTTCCACTGATGCCTTGGAGTGGCTGGAATAAAGACTGGACAAAGTAAAGAGAATAAAGTGGGTATTTATTAAAGCCCTTCAATAAACACACCTTGGGCAGTCAAAACCCTCCCAGAGGCTACACCAAAGATGGATGATGGTCACGAGTTTTTCAGACAGTGATAAGTTTGGTCTATTTGCATATCAGGTTAATTCTCCAATTACAGCTCCAGGTAATGAAGTCACATTTCCCCAGTTTGCTCCCCCCAATTCACTTTTGTTTATATTTTTCAGAGCCTGAGGCTGTGGGGTGTCCTTGGGTTCCAGGCCCAGAGGGATTGTTCTGGCTGACCCAAATGTGAAGACAGTAGTTAACACTTTATATGAAGCTTACAGTTATGCACTAATGCAGCACAAGGTTTGAAAAATATCAAGGCTAAATTCTGAATGCAGCACCATGCCATGGGACATCCAGGGATCTGCTGGACCCAACACCATCAGCTCATCCCTTGTGCTGCTGAAGGAGTCCCACAGGTGCTGGTTCTGAGCTGATCCTGCTGCAGGAACTCAGAATTCCAGCCCCTGCTCTCCCTCCCAAAGGTTTTCCAGCAGGCAGGAGGCTGTGAGTGCAGCAGCCCCCAGCACTCAGCGTGCAGGGCCCGTCCCTCTCCTCCTCTCCATTCCCCACAGTCAGGTAGGAGCAATCAGGTGTCCTGGGTGTTTTTAGCCTCCCTGGTTGAGCTGCTTTGCTTTGGATTCATGACCTGCTCCCCACACCGTGCTGGGGCTCTAGGACAGGCCCTCACCCTGCTCCCAGGCAGGAGATTTCATTAATTAAAGCATCACTGGCAGAGATGGAAAATCACTGAGGAGCTGGGAGGGAAGCAAAGGTTTGGTGGAGTTGGGTTTTTTTTCCCCCTTGGCAGTTGCTGTGGGTGGATGATTTCAATGGCAAGAAAATGAAATGTCATCTTAGTGGGTGTGATGGAATCACCTGACACTCGTGTCCACTTCCAGCAGAGGCCAGGAAGGGAAGTGAAGAACACAGAGTTTCACTGTCACTCTTGGGGATGTTGATCTATGAACAAACAGCTCACACAGGGAACTTCCTCCTCCGTTCCAGTGAACAGCCAGGAGCAGGCTGTGAAGATCCTCGGCTTCTAAATCATTCTACAGAATTCTTCTTGTTTATTGTCTCACAATTTGAACTGCCCTTCTTGTTCTTAACAGTGTTATAATTCAGTGGCGTGGTTTGTACCCCTGAACGGGAACAGCCTCCTGAGCACCCCACGGCACACTCAGAGAAATTCTCCTCGCTCACAGAAATTCTCCTGGCTGTCTAAACCTGAGCAAACAGCCATCAATCTGCCTTTGCCAAGCAGACAGCTTCCCCAGAACTCCCTGGCAGGAACATGCACGGATTGGGAGCAGGAGGGAGGCTCAGCAAGGCCGCAGCAGATGTGTTTACAGCTCCAGACAAATCTCTGCAGCTCAGGCAGTGCAGCGTGGCTCTCACTGCTGCTGCAAAACAAAACCCATCACTCTCCAGCCCCTGGCTCCCCCAGGACACGGGGCTGCTCTCCTCACCCTCCTGCCAAGTGCCAGAGTTGGCTCCTGGAACTCTTTTTTACCACACCGGGCTCCCAGTTGGATTTGAGCTCTGCATGGATGAATGAGCCGGTGACAGAGCTGGGAATTATTGTCTTCCCCTTGGAACTGTGCTGAATTTGGTGTCTGCTGTCTGCCACTGACACCTCAAAAAAACCCCAGATCGTGTTGAAGCAGCTCCAGAGCAGAGCAGGTGCCCTGTAAGGGTCTGCTCTTCCTCCAGTGAGAGACAAACCTGATCTACAAACCCCAACTGACCCAGTGCCTTCCCGAGACTGAGTGGAATTTCCTCTGCAATCCAAACATGTTCCAGGGTCTTAAACCCTTTGTTCCAGCACACAAAGCTCTGACCCAGCCAAGCTTGTTAGCAGTGGCAAATTTATTCCTAACTGCTTCTCTTTGATGCAATGGAGTTGTTCTTTTTTTCGAGGCAGGCATCAGTCCCCAGGGACAAAGGGGGGATTATCTGCCTCTCAGCAAGCTATGGAAACCTATCCCAGGGAATTCGGATGTGGGCTTGGGAGAGCTGGGGAAAACACGCCAAGAACTGCGGCATCCAGGAAGGAGAGCAGCGATGGCACTGAAATGCAACACGGGTTTGAGGATGTTCGGGCATCTGCAGAGCTGAGCTGGGGCTTGGCAAGTGCCAGGGAGGGATGGAATTCAGGACTGGAGCCAGACTCCAGCTTTCCTTGCCTGCAGACAGAATCTCCTCTGGGCTTTTCCTGTCATCCTTAGGAAATTGTTTTTTTCCCCTTGTAACAAAGCTCAGATTTCAGGGTCTCTGCGTGTGCAGGATATTTCAGGGAGAAAATTGGCTCGACCTTTTCCTCAGGCCCAGCTTTCATTCCTAGGTAAACAGAGGGGCTTTTGGGCAGAGCTTCTTGTTAGGCAGCAAATTAAGGAGAGGTGTCCCCGGGGCTTGCAGTGGGAAAAATACTTCAGGATTCAGGATGCTGCTTCTCCAAGAGCCTCCTTCTCCACGTCGTGCCAATCTGTGGGTTTGACTCTCTCGTTCAATTACAGTTCTAATCATCTTACTCATGCTTCATTTCCCGCTGTAAATAAAAGGAATTTTAGGCTGCGTTTCCCTTTCTTCTTCCGAGTGGCTGAGTCAATTTGCCCCTTTTTGAGAAGTGACCGATTATTTGATTGTGCAATTGTGCTCACCCAGAGCACATGGCTGGGCTGAGTCAGCCCAGTGTCAGGGGAGCACTCAGGGGACAGAGGGACAAGTGCAGGGTGTTTGTCACCAGCAGCGTGGGGAGGGCTCAGGCTCTGAGTGACAGAGGTAAAAAAAGTAAAATCAAACACACAAAATCAAACACACCCTGGTGAAACTTTCTCTGCCTTTATCCACAGGGACAGTGGCAGCTTCAAAGGAGGGCAAGCTGAATGTGGGTGTTCTCCCTGCTCTGAATGTGGCTGTTTTCCTGCTCTGACTGTGGGTGTTTTCCTGCTCTGAATGTGGGTGTTTTCCTGCTCTGAATGTGGATGTTCTCCCTGCTCTGAATGTGGGTGTTTTCCTGCTCTGAATGTGGGTGTTCTCCCTGCTCTGAATGTGGGTGTTTTCCTGCTCTGAATGTGGGTGTTTTCCTGCTCTGACTGTGGGTGTTCTCCCTGCTCTGAATGTGGGTGTTCTCCCTGCTCTGAATGTGGGTGTTTTCCTGCTCTGAATGTGGGTGTTTTCCTGCTCTGAATGTGGGTGTTTTCCTGCTCTGAATGTGGGTGTTCTCCCTCCTCTGAATGTGGGTGTTTGTTTTTCCTGCTGTCTCCAAGGACAGCCCACTCATCCCTGTCCCTGTGCCTGTCCCCTCTCCTGTCACTGCTGCAGGTGACTCCTGCCTGACATTCCAGCAGAGCTCAGGGGTTTCTTACAGCACCAAAGGGGAGCTCTGTAAAACAAACAGGGAAACAAAATCTCATCCCAGACTTCCAGCTCCATTATCAGTAAATCCCTGTCCCAGCACACACGGACTCACCCCGTGGATGTTTCTCCGTGCTCAGCCCACACTTTGATAATTAAAGATTTGCAGACCAAAGGCTGCCCTTCATTTCCAGTGTCCAGCCTTGCTGCTGTCAGGGGATGTTTCAGTGGGAGCAGGATCTGAGAACCAGGGAATTTCACTTCTGCGTTTGCAGTTGGAGCTCCTGTCACCCACATGTTGGTATCAGGCAAGGCAAAACAAGCTCTAACCTGGTGTTTCTGGCCTTTTTCTTTCTGGAGGGCTGGTAGGAGAAAAAGGAAGTAAATTTGCCATTGCTGGGACAAGTGAAAATACATGAACAGAAAAGGACGAGTTATTTTTATCTTCTCTGTCAAAGAAATGAAAGATTTTAGGCCAAACCTTCAGCTGGCAATTCACCAAGTTGAAAAGTTTTATTTCAGGTGAGGAACTGCCTTTCCTATTTTCCCTTTGCTTGTGGACAGGGGTTTGTTCTGGGCTTGGCAGTGCTGGGGGAACAGTCAGACTCCATGGTCTGGGAGGGCTTTTCCAACCTCAATAATTCCATGGTTCTCAGAATGGCATTAAAAGACTCTTGGTTAAGCACACAGAGAGGTGCTTTACTGTGCACTCTGAAAATACCTGGGGCTGGATCACTTCCCATGGAATTGCAGCATGGATCCAGTGGAAAATGGGACCGGAGCTGGCTGTTCCCCTGGAAAACCGGCTGGGGCTTTGTGTCCAGCTCTGCTGAACTCTGCCAAGGTGCAACATCTCCCCTTCCGAGGAGGGAGCTGAAAAGAAAAGCTGATTTTCTCCTCTCTGTGTTTCCCCCGTGCTCTGGGATCTCTGCAGTGTTTCCCAGAGCCTGGCACCCTCTGCTGTCCAAGGGCTCCCAGGGAGGATTTCAGAGCTCAGGCACAAGGGCAGAGCTGGGCTCTTTGCCAGGACTTTCTTGTGGCACTGAAGTCACTCCTTGAAGCTGTCCTGGACACCTCGGGCTGCTGCTGGGTCTTGGCAAGGTCCTGGAACCAAGCAAGGTCTGAGCTCTGCCCCGAGCATGGCAAAGCCTCCCTGGGCAGGGTGAGTCAGACACAAATCCTGGTGAAAGAGCAGTCCCCAATTCCTGGAGTGTTCCCTGGTGGAATTCAGGGATCTGAGTTCACCCTTCAGGACAGACACCCCTCAGGTGGCTGAATGCAGCATTCACACAAGGACATGGACTTCCCACAAGATGGAGAAGTGCAAAGCCCTTCATTGAGCAGTGAAAATCCCTTCAATCCCAGCTCACAAACAGGACAGAACCTCACCCAAACAGCAAAGATGCACCCAGAGTGTCCCCAGTCCCCTGCAGCATTGCCCAGATGTTCCCTGTGATGGGAACAGGTGAACAATGCCCTGGAAGGGCAAAACCCACAATATTCCCACACAATTGCTCCAGAAGGTCACAAACCCAGCATTCTTTATCCCAGCCCATCTCAGGTGACCTGGATGTGTTTCCATGGTCACCTCCATGGAAAAGGCCAATTCTGGGCCTTCCAGGGCTGCTTTTCTGTAACCCCCATGGTGGAACCCTGCAGCTGGAGAGGTGCAGTATTTAACACAGGGTTAAGGATTTTTTTGACGAGACTGTGATGCTGTGCAGAGTTCTTTATTCTACAGACACAGACTGAGACTGCTCCAGATCACTCTGGGACTGCTGCTCACACTGCTCCTATGGCTCCTCCTGTGGCTACTGCCATGGCTACTGCCCTATGGCCACTGCCCACTGCTGGGCAGGGAAAATTCCCTTGATCCCATCCCAGCCCCAGGATGTGCCATCCCATCAACAGCAAAGAGAAACAATCCCCTAGAAGGGCCAGCCTACAATCCTCTCCCACAATGGGTGCAGAGGCCACAAAGCCATGATCCTCTTTGCCATGGCCATCCCTGGTGCCCTGGATGTGCTTCCTGGGCACCTCTGGGCCAGGGCAGAGGCTCCCTCTGGGCATTCCAGGCTGATTTTCTATGACACACACAGTGGAACCCTACAGAGAGGGAAGGGCCTCAGCCCAGAACATGGAATAGATTTCAAAGCCACGCTTTAAACTCTCCCTTCTTTTCTGATTCTTTTGAATTATTTCAGAGATCAGTGGGGAGAGCAGAAGGGCTTTGAGCAGGGGAATGAAGCAACACATGAGAACTGTTCAATGACTTCATCTCTGGGGATCCAGTCCCTTATCTCTGGGGCCAGCTGGGGAGAATTAAACACTTCTCTTGGCTTTAGATAAAAATTAAAACATCACTTAGAAGTATTAATGGTCAAGCTGAAAGAGGCTTAAAGGTTGAGGTTTGGCTCTGACCAAGAATCCTGAGATACCGATGCTCTGAGCCTCCTGGTAATGAGCAGGGCAGGAAGGATACTTTGGTTTTCCAACATTTTCTGTTCTCTGGGCACAGGAATATAATGAAATGTGACCATTCTGCTCCCTTTTCTACTCAAAATCAATCAGAGAGGCTCTGGTTCAACGATTCTGTTTTAATGACCCTGGAGCAAAAATGAAAATAGAGTAAACACACCAAGTGAGGGGAACTTTGCTAAATTTCTCAAAATATTTATGGGCACAGTTTGCTGAACTCTTGGTGTTAAATATTTCCCTTTCCCTAAATTCCACGTGCTCATTTTTCCTGGACATGCCAGAGTTTGTGATTCAGTGACTTCCCAGCTGCTTTTTTTCCCCTGTTCTCATTGCTTTGTGTTTGGATCCTGTCAGGACATTTGAGATCTCCAGATCCAAATTCATCCCTGGTGCAACTTCGAGGGAAAAGGAGAGAGGGGCACCAGGAAAAGATTTGATGCCTGTGGTATCCCAGGCTTTGTGGCCTGTGGAGCCCTGCTTTTATTCCAGCCTGGCTGGTGGAGCTGCAATGTGAAACAACATCCACATTCCCAGGGTTTGCCCACGCTTTTGGGGTTTTTTTTGGGAGAAATCAGAAGAAAAGCCTGGAGCGAGGGGGCTGCAGCCTCCTCAAGGCCCAGTTCTGTGGTTTCACCCCCACTGATCACTGCACACTGAGAGTTTCATTCAGAACTTTGCTGCTTTGTGTATTTTCCGTGTCTGTCTTGCACCTCTAGGGTCCCAAATCTCCCTTTGTGCCATCACCTCGTTCCCTGTTTGAAAACAAAAGCCATTTAGCGAAGCATCTCTCTTATCCCATCTTCTTTCCTCAACAGAACTGGGAAGGATGTGTTCCTGCATGAAATTAGCTGGCAATTTTCTTGTCTTTATTTTCAGGGCTTCGAGTGTTCCTAGGAGCAGCCCTGCCAGACTTCCAGCATATTGTTATGGTTATCACCTTGATAAATATAACCCAGTTCTGTCTGCTCCCCCCTCTCTCTCTGACTTTTCCCTGCTGACTTTTTCCTCTCAAGCAGAAGTTTCTTTTTCTCTATTTCCAGCACCTCCACAGCCTTTTCCTCGACCGCTTTCCAAAATGTTCATGATTGCTCTTCACCTTTTGCTCTGAGGATGCTCCTTGCCAGCCCACGGAGAGCACCCAGCTCGTTAAAGCTGCACTGAAATTGGGTTTTTCTGCACTTCCCATTGCTCTGTAGCTGCTCCCAGATCCTCCTCCGAGGCATCTCTGCTGTGCTGGCAGCTCCAGCTCCCACTGAGCTGATCCACAGCCCCCCTGCTCCTCACAGCAAATCATTCCTGGGTTATTTTCCAGCACCTCGCCCAGCTCTCCCGTCCGACAGGGAATGCACACACAGAAACACAAATTCATTTGCTCTTCCCCAGCCTAACAGCACCCAGCCGTGCTCTGGAGAGCCCCAGGGCTGCAGGGAGCTGGAGTTCAGCACAGTTTGAGCTGTCAGGGTCCTCTCAGAGCCTTGAGCTGAGCTGCAAAGCCAAGCCCAGCAGCAGGGCTGGACACTCAGCTCAGCAAGGCTGCTGCAGGAAAATTCAACAGGAAATAATCAGAGCTCGAGGTCAGAGCTGGAGATTTTAAGGGCAGGTTTTCCTGGGAGATTTGCAGCATTTCAGGCTTCTGATCCTTCCAGTTCTGGAGCAGCTGCATCTCAAAAAAAGGAAAGAAACACTTAGAGCTGCCTAAGTAGAGAAAATCTCCAGCCCTGCTTGAAGTCCAAAGGCGTCGTGGCAGCAAAGGTTTGGTTCAGCTCTTCCTGGGTTTGATTTTTGGCTCCACCTGGAATGTTCAGCACCAGCTGGGCCAGAGCCCCTGAGTTTTCCATGGATGTTACCCAAATCCTCTGAAAACACGGAGCAAAATCAGATTTTCTCTAACTTGCAGTGTCTTTTTGTATTGTCTGCAAGTCAGGCATTATTTTATTCTTGGCCCAGGTTTAAGTGTGGCTGACAAAGTTCAGCCTCCTCACAGAGCCTGACACAAAACTTTGTTATTTATTTATACATTTCTAGCAACGAAATAAATGTTCAATGGTTCTAAGCCACATAATTCTCTTCATTAATCAGTATTAATTAATCATTAATCCTCTGTTGGTTATTGATTTCTCTCTCTCCATGCTAAGATGGGCCACGTTCTTTAGTCCTTCTGTCATCTTTTGCTCAGACAAGGAATTTCCAACTTTCCAGGCCTTAATCTCCTGTGTCTTCTGGTTATTCCAGCATCCTTGAAGGGTGATCAATTTAAGATCCCAGGTGTCCAACCTTCACCTCCCTTTGGCTCTGTTTATTAAAGCTCTCAGGGTTCATTTTAGCAGATTTGGGGTTTTGGTGATTCGATGATCAATGTAACAATGAGAGTCCCTGAAGAAACTGAACTGGTGCTGCCTAAAAGTGGGCATGGCTTAAAATTAATTAAAACAATTAAAAATCAGGGGAGTTCTATAATTTCCAGCAGAGACAGAGCTCACCTGGTCCTTGCACAGAGTTCCAGCAGCTCCTGCTGCCTCCCAGTGAAGCCAGCAGGACCCTCCTCGGGAAAATCGGGTTTATTGTGGCTGAACAGAGAAGAAAATTGAGGCTGAGCATTCCCAAATCCCCTGGGGAAATCTCCACGAGGAGAGGAGAGGAGAGGAGAGGAGAGGAGAGGAGAGGAGAGGAGAGGAGAGGAGAGGAGAGGAGAGGAGAGGAGAGGAGAGGAGAGGAGAGGAGGAGAGGAGAGGAGAGGAGAGGAGAGGAGAGGAAGGAGAGAAAAAGGAAAGAGGAGGAAGGCAAGGAAGGGAAGGAAGGGAAGGGAGGAAGGAAGGGAAGGGAAGGGAAGGGAAGGGAAGGAAGGGAAGGGAAGGGAAGGAAGGGAAGGGAAGGGGAAGGGAAGGAAGGGAGGAGGAAGGGAAAGGGAAAGGGCCGAAGAAGGAAAAGGAAAGGAAAGAAAAGGAAAGGAAAGAAAAGAAAAGGAAAGAAAAGGAAAGGAAAGGAAAGGAAAGGAAAGGAAAGGAAAGGAAAGGAAAGGAAAGGAAAGGAAAGGAAAGGAAAGGAAAGGAAAGGAAAGGAAAGGAAAGGAAAGGAAAGGGATGAGAGGCCCCTGGGCTGGAAGAGCCCAGCAGGGAGCACAGGAACACCTTAAAAATGGGATTCAATCCAGGGATTTGAGGCACCTCTGTCCCCTCCTCTGTGCTCCCCCCTCCAGCTCGTTCCCTGCTCAGCCAGGTCTGATTCTCTCTTCCCCTTTGAGCCTCTCTCCACTCAACAATTCCCTGTAAAATCCTGATTCCAGCCCCTGCTCCTGCAGGGAAGGCAGAGCAGCTGCACATCAGGAAGTTTCCAGTGTGTGCTTGGAGAATAACAGGGATTTTTCATCACCTTCCTGCCTCCATCAAATTGACAGGGGGGGGATGAGCATTTCCCTAAATAAGAGAAACAATCCTCACATGGAAAAAAGGCTTCTCTCCAAGGGCTATTTCCATGGCAACGTGGAAATTCCAAGCTCCAGCTGTTTTGGCTGCAGGGGTACTGGCAAAGGTACCAAGGCTGTTGTTAATTAGGAAACCATCACTGTCCTCTCATGCAAATCAGGCTGGATTTGGATTAAAACCTCCCCAAAGCTGGCAGAGGACAGGTTTGCAAAATTCCACCCTGGCAGCTGAAAGCCCAAGAAAGCTGAGAGTGACAGAACAGAAGGAATTAGGAAAACATGGGGAAAATTGATCCTAATTTAACCTTGTAGCTCACAGCCCAATCAATATCCATGCAGCACTTCTGACCCTGTCAGAACTCAGGAATCCCGGATTATGTAAGGATATGTGATTTGATACACAATTATACACAATTTAGACACAATTTAGACACAATTCAATGTGATTTTATACAGCTTTATGCTCAGTGTTGCATTTGCTCCTGCAGTGGTTGAATGGACACTGCAGCACACAACAACCCACGGCACAATAAAGGTGAAATATTTTGAAATGGGGAGAAAAACGCCCCCTGAAACAGGCAGGAAAACCTCCCACAAACCAACATCAACACACCCTGACCCTGAACAGGAGCTCTCCATTCAGTGTCCAGGATTTGATCCCTGCAGAGTGAGGCAGGGTAATCCCACGGAGGGAAAATAATCCACATTGTTGTGTATGCAGGGAGAGGGAATCAGCCAGGGCAGGCTGGGAGTGTTGATGGAATTCACCCTCAGGAATCTCCTGGGCAGGAGGCTTTAAACCCCTTCAGCCTTGGAAAAGGGAAGAAATAATTGCATCCTGTTATCTTCACCGAGGTCCATTTGCTCCTGAGCTCTGCCTGAGCACTTGGAGGAGCCCCAACAACAAATAAAGAAAGTTGGTTTTTAGTCTGGGCTTAAGAGAGCTGGGCTTGGATGTGGGAGTGAAGCAGGATTTACTTGCAGTGGATTTCATCACTTCGGTGATTTGGTGGCTCCTCTCTCACCCCTGGCTGGCTGGAAATCCCTCAGGATTCCCTGAATCATTCCCAGGGATTTACAGGTTCAGCTCCTGTTGGGTTCCACTGTGTGTGTTACAGAAAATCAGCCTGGAATGCCCAGAGGGAGCCTCTGCCCTGGGCCCAGAGGTGCCCAGGAAGCACATCCAGGGCACCAGGGATGAGCATAGAAAAAAGGATCATAAATTTGTAACCTTCTGCACCCATTGTGTGTGAATATTGTAGGTTGTAAGCTTATAAAGCATTGTTTATCATTCTTGTTTATATAACAACACATCCTGTCTGTAAAATACTATAAAAAATAAAATTCACTACATAACAATAAACAGTAACCATCAAAAAATAACCATAACAGTAAGCATAATAAAAATCATAAAAGTAGCCTTAACAAGTAATCATAAAATAATCTACAATAATCTTAATCTCTACCTAATAAAAATCTCTGTACAACATCACAATCTCATCCAAAAAATCCTTAACCCTCCCACACAGGCAGCCAGCCTTGCAGCAGGGCAAAAACTCACCCCAACGTGTCTCTGCTCCCAAACAAACACCTAACAACTCTGAATCCAAGGATCTCCCTAATGAGGATTGCCAAAAAGCCAATTAAAAACGATGCACGAGAAGTGATGAGCAACTGATGTGTGAAGCAGGGTGAATTATGACTCGAGTGAACCCAGAGCTCAGTTAACAAAGCAGAAATGCACGAGCTGTGAGCAAATGTTGGAAGAAAAAACGTCTGAAAGGAGGCAATTTCGTGCAAATCTTTCTAAAAGTTCGCCTCTCTGGAGAGCTTCATCCTGAAAAACACTCCTAAAAATATCCTGTGGGCCCAGCTTTTGTGTCCATTCAGTGTTTTGGGGTCTTCAAGGGAGCCTCCAGACAAGGATCCTGGGGTCCAGCAGCACTTGGGCTGAGGGCAGAGGGCTCTGACAGACCCCAAATGCTCTCACAAATAAAATCTTCCTAGGAGGAAATGTTTCCTTTCTCTTAGAAGGCTGCACAGGGATGTTGGTCAACGATGGATGAAATAAGGGGAGCAGGAGGAAGTGTGGAATGACAGCGAGTGTTGCTTGTGGACAGGGCTTCCCATGGCTTCAGGTGCCTCTTCATTTTTCATTTTGCATGTTTGTTATTGAAGAGAAATAATTACAGGTGTCTCGAGGGCCATCTGTGTTCATGTTCTGGGTAAAAGACACTGCCCCAGTGGCAAAAAAAGTCATTTAAAAATCACCTGCTTGGCATTTCTGTCCTTACGGCAGAGCTGGAGATGAGCTGGAGCATGGGATGTTTTTACCAGGAGTTATTGAAGCACTCCCTGGCCAGCCCTTTAATCAGTGTTTTTGCAATGATTTCTGATTTTTAATCTAAGTCTGGAGTAACAGGCATGGCAGGGAAAGCTCCTGGTGCTCCCATTGCTGTCCCTGACCCCAGGCAAGGACACAGCTGGTGGCCTGGGCTGGGCATTGGTCACAAACCCTGTGCAGTGTCAGTCAAATGTTCATTATTCTGGTTTTAATGAGGCTCAGGGGGTGCCTGGGACGTGGCACAGGAGCAGAGATGTGTCAGGCTGTCCTGGGCCAGCCCAGGGCTGAGAAAGGAGCCTGGTTTAGGAGCAAAGGAGATGAGTGTCCAGTGCCAGGCCTGGAACAGCAGCACCCCCAAAGTGCCCTGATCTGCAGAGCTGTGGGCTGGGCTGGGGAGGTGAAGGGAACTCTCCCAGTGCAAGGAAAGTCAGTGACAAAATGGGATTTACACAATGATTATAAAATACAAGGGTGCTGCTGCCCCTGTTCTCTGCTGACAGGACAGATCTCCAGCATTTCTCTTTATTCCACGAGCAGAAATTCCATGCTGGAAAGCCACAGTGGGTCCTGATCTGTCCTTTACAGCCTGCTAAAGGAAAGCTCAATTCTGTGAATTCCCTGATTGACCCCCCCTGAAAGAGCCAGGAATTACCAAAGATATCAAATTCATTTCTCCCTACAAACGAGGCCACTGGGATCTAAATATGAGCATGACTGGAGAACCCCCAGATCCAAACAACCCCACATTTTCTCATACTCAAATTCAAATACTGAGCCTTGAATCCACATTTATTGATTAACTACTGCACATTGACAAGAGTTTAATTGGAGAATCCCTTCTACAGTTAGTGCATTTGTGAGGTGAAGGAAATCAAGGATATCAGGGCTCTTCCAAAGCTTTCAGCATCCTGCTTCCCACCAGGAGAAGGAAATTCTCTTCCATAAAACCTCTTGCTGTGCTGCTCCCCGAGCTTCACCTCTCTGGATGCTCAGAGGAGTTGCTGGGTGATTTACTCAGTCAAATCTGCATTTAAGGCTTCAGTTTCTTCCTTGAGGTAGAGCCCACTCATTCTGGATTTCACAGAAAGACAAGAGAGAGCTGAAGGTGTAAAACTGAGTGCTTCAAAACGTGCTTTGCACTCCTGGTTAACTCCACATCTCTGTAACCCTTTAAATTTACAGGAATGTGGTGGAGTTCAGGAGTGCAATGATATTTTTCATCATCCTTCCCAAGAAACTTTGTCTCCCAGAAGAAGCTGGAGCACCAGCAGTGCTGTGAGCTGTGTGAAACCCAGCCTTTAGGGGTTTTTTAGGGATGTCTCATCGCAGTATTTACACCAGGGGATGGATTTTGTATGAGATGGAGAAGTGTAAAGATCTGTATTGTGTAGTGAAAATTCCTTAAATATCAGTACACTAATAAGATGTAATTTTATATAAACAGGAAAGATGTATTTCAGAGTGATTTTCAATCCCCTGCAGCATTGCCCAGATGTTCCCTGTGATGGGAACAGGTGAACAATGCCCTGGAAGGGCACAAACCACAATATTCCCACACAATTGCTCCAGAAGGTCACAAACCCAGCATTCTTTATCCCAGCCCATCTCAGGTGAGCTGGATGTGTTTCCATGGTCACCTCCAGGGAAAAGGCCAATTCTGGGCCTTCCAGGGCTGCTTTTCTGTCACCCCCATGGTGGAACCCTACAGGATTCAACCCAGGGCCAAGGAGTGCTCTGAGGAGACTGTGATCTGTGCAGAGTTCTTTATTCTACAGACACAGACTGAGACTGCTCCAGATCACTCTGGGACTGCTGCTCACACTGCTCCTATGGCTCCTCCTGTGGCTACTGCCATGGCTACTGCCCTATGGCCACTGCCCACTGCTGGGCAGGGAAAATTCCCTTGATCCCATCCCAGCCCCAGGATGTGCCATCCCATCAACAGCAAAGAGAAACACTCCCCTAGAAGGGCACAGCCTACAATCCTCTCCCACAATGGGTGCAGAGGCCACAAAGCCATGATCCTCTTTGCCATGGCCATCCCTGGTGCCCTGGATGTGCTTCCTGGGCACCTCTGGGCCAGGGCAGAGGCTCCCTCTGGGCATTCCAGGCTGATTTTCCATAACACACACAGTGGAACCCTACAGAAAGCCTTCAGCAAGATCAGCTTCACCTTTTGGTTCCTCTCTCTTGATTCATGAAAGGAGAAAGCTGCCCTGGCTCCCTGGATGGATGAGGATTGTGCACTCCAGAGTGTTGTTATCACAGTGAAATATTGGGAGTTGTGTTGGTGGCAGGGATTAGTTTTATTTATTTACCAGCACCCCCTGAGAACGTGAGGCTGTTTGTTGTGCCAGCTGTGTACAAGGGAAGAATTCTGCCCTCGCTGTGATAAACCTGCAGGCATTGTGTGAAAAGATGGGCTGGGCCTGCATTTCAGAGGGGGAGAATCCACTGGAGAATTTGAATTGCTCAGACACTGAGAGACAAAAGAGGTTGTGGCTCTGTTTTACTGCACATTTCGCTTTCCTCGCTTGAGATTTTTCATCCTGATGAGATGAGCTTCCCTTCTGAGCAGAATTTCTCTCTCTCTCCCAACATTTCCACTGGGGAGGTTTCAGCCCCTGGGCTGCTTGCTAATGGGATTGCAGATGTTTGCTTTTTCAAACAGATCACCGAGGTGGCTGAATGTGATATTGAGCTTTAACAGTTGTTATTAGGACTCGTCTTCCTGCAGGTGTGGGCTGGGAATTTCACTTTAATCACTGCAACACAGAGTTATGAAGTTCAGCTAGAATAACTATTTGCAATTATGTGCCCAGCGCCTCCTGAGAGAGCTAAAACTCACCTCAGACTGGGATTCAGTAAACAAATTTCCAGCCCTTCCCTTCCAGGATGCTTCTCTGCAGGAGCTCAGGTGCTTTAACACCTCTCTGGCTCAGGCGTCCAAGGGCAGGGCTTGGAGCAGCCTGGGGCACTGGGAGATGTCCCTGCTGTGGACACAGCCAGGAAATGCAGAGCCTTTCACTCTGGGACACTTTCAGGAGCCTTTAGCAAGGCATTTCGAATTATTTGCCTTCAAAATGTGCCTGGGTTGAATTTCCTGGGTGGTTCTGCTCGCTCACCTGAGTGGGGAGGAGATTCAGGAAAAAACCTCTGTGGTGGATTTGCCCCTTTCCTCTCTGCTCACTGGGATGTGTTTGCCTCTTCCCTCTTGGCGTCTGAAGTTGGAGCAGATTCCACCCGAGCAGAGTGAGAAGTGTTTGCAGAGCACTCTGCAATTAACCCACATTTGCAATTAACCTCTGGGAAACAAGGTGAGCACCGGCTTTGCTCAGCTCTGTGAAATTCAAAGCCATTTTCTCCACGGAACAGAGAAAAGAGGGGACCACCCTCTGCAGCCCTGTGGAAAACGGGACATTCCTTGTGTGAGGGAAGGAGAGGGGAGCACTGTGCATCCTCCAGGCTCCAGCCCTGCAATTCCAGCAGCGTTTTAGGTGGCCTGGGGAGCTCTGACACTTTCCCACTCCTGCATGCTCACCTTGCCTGTGAGAGCTGAAACCTCTCCTGCCTCCAGCTCCCCCTCAGGCAGCAGAGGCCCCGCTTGGAGCAGATGGAATTCCAGCCACCAAGGAGCATCCTCTGGGTTTTTCTTGCAGGAGAAGCTGTGCTCTGTTCCCTCAAACCCCAGAGCACGACTAAAACTTCAATTAGCGAGGCAAAGAGCTCGGGGAGTCTCAAATAAGGATTAGACAATTATCAGAATAAGAATGGCTGAGATCAAAACCTAAGGGCTGTCAGGCTGCCTGCATCTGCTTCAAAATTCCTCAGCAGCATCCAAGGAAAGCAGAAATCCCACAAGCACTGGCACCAGAGCTCTCCTGCAGCTGTGACTTTGGGGTGGCTCTGGGGTGCTCAGAGATGTTTTTAAGCAGCCCCTGTTTTTGAGGTTCTGCTCTCTCTGACACCCAGGTTCCTTTGCTGGGGGAAGAGATGATGCCTGAAATAGCTCGAGCCCTAGGAATGTTCCCTGTGAAAAAGGAAGGCTCTTGCCAATCATCTGGGGCTTAGAACAGATTGATCTTGCTCATATTTTTAAATTTCTGCCTCACACATGCAGCAAATATTCCCCTGTGCCCCAGGGGAAGGGAGCAGGACCCCGTCAGCCTTGGCACTGTGCAAATGCCACAAAATCCGGGGGAAGAGTTTCATTTTTAGGTTTCTCTTCCCCCAGGTGCCTGAGAGTGAATGTCCCTCTGAGGGGGCAGAGAGCTGCAGATCTCTGAGGGCTGCTGGTGGTAAAAGCCTGGCTTGGGGGCTGAGCTCAGCTCCTGGAGTGTCTCTGTCCAGGGTGTGCCTGCAGGGAGAAGAGAGAAGGTGAAGATGGAGTTGATGGAGGCTTTGTGGCTCTCCTGGCACATCCCATCCCTCAGCCCAGATCCCATCCCTCTGCCCCCCTGGGCAGTGCCAGCCTGCAGCATTCAGCACAGGGGCAAGGAGTGCTCTGAGGAGACTGTGATGCTGTGCAGAGTTCTTTATTCTACAGACACAGACTGAGACTGCTCCAGATCACTCTGGGACTGCTGCTCACACTGCTCCTATGGCTCCTCCTGTGGCTACTGCCATGGCTACTGCCCTCTGGCCACTGCCCACTGCTGGGCAGGGAAAATTCCCTTGATCCCATCCCAGCCCCAGGATGTGCCATCCCATCAACAGCAAAGAGAAACAATCCCCTAGAAGGGCACAGCCTACAATCCTCTCCCACAATGGGTGCAGACAACTCCACAACTCCACAGTTTTCCCATGTCCTCAATGTATGTAGGCACTGCAATTCTGTATTAATACTGACTGAATTGGTCATATGAAAAGAAATAAATACACTTATGGCTAAAACTCTATGCATTGCTTGTTCAAATCAAATATGTGATTGCTGCAGGGTGTTAAAATGGATTTGTACAGTATTACTCATCGAAAAATTACTGGCACTCTATCTTTTAGCTTTTACCAATGCCATTTGCTGGATGTGCTTCCTGCTCACCTCTGGGCCCTGGGAAGAGGCTCAGCTCTGGGCCTTCCAGGCCTGCTGTTCTATAACTCACACAGTGGAACCCTACAGGATGGTTCTGTGGCTGGGACACAAACCTGACCCCACAAACAATCCTGGTGGCAAACAGCATCATCCTGTCCTTCCGTGGGCAGCACCCTGGGATTGGCACCTCAGCCACACCCATGGGGTGCCCTCAGTGCCCAGCCACACACTGAGATTTTGTCAATATTTCCTTTATTTGGGCAGGGAAGAGAATAAAGTTTAGACAACAGCTTTGCTTTTAAGTTTTAACAAAACTCCTGCAGCTCCTGGGATTCTCCCAGGTCGCCTCATCTGAATTTTGAGTTTTCAGACACCAGCCTGGTGATTGATGCTCCCTGCTGCTGCCAAGGCCCTGCTGTAAGGACAAGTGATTTTATTGAGGTGGAAGGCATTTAACCACCCAGAACTGCTCCTGTTCCATGCTGATGGTGCTTCTCTGGCTCATCCTGCTCTGGGCTGAATGATGGTTTTAATATCTCGCTCTCTGCCCTGTGATTTGTTCTTTGTTGTGTTTCTGATCTGCACTTTAGGGTAATCCCTTGTTGGAGGCACTCGGGCTGCTCATCAGAGCTCTGCAAACACAGAATCTCCCCACAAATTCTGTGTATCTGGGGCTGTGCGTGATGGGAACACGTTCAGGATCTGTGAATCCCCCAGAACACCTGAGCACAAATTCCTGACAGAACACAAATACATCCCCACACTTCACTTTTGAATTAAAACAACCGGCACATTCCGGTGTGTGTTTTCCCCATTTCCATATTTCCATTCAAAATGCACCTTCAGCAATTCTTTACAAGCATTTTACTTCAAACATTTCAGGAACAACACAGAAAATGGAACATTGAAACAATTTGGCTTTTCTTTAAGAAACCATTCCCAAAGCATTACACATATGGCTACACCTGAACACACAAATAAGATCAGAGTCTGGGTTATTATTATTATTATTATTATTATTATTATTATTCATAACTAAGAGAGGCCTGTGAGTGTATTTTGCTTTTCAAAATTCAGGAACAATCCAGCAGAGGCTTTTGAGTTATCCCAGGTGTTCTGTGAATGAGGAATTGCAGAGCTCAAGGCCTCAGAGCTGGAAGAGTTCCTTGCTTTGAAGAATTTAGAAAGGTAAATAAGTGCAAGAAATAATAATGGGAAATTGCATTTAATGCACGACAAAGGATGTAGAATTAGCCCTAATGAAGGGGATAAAGCTGGACAAGGAGCTCAAACCAGGCAAAACCTTCAGCCAGCTTTCCCCAGCTGAATCCATCCGTGGATTGTGCAAATCACAGAGGGGGAAAAGTGAACATCCCTAATCCCATTCTAATCCAGCTGTGGAGAGTGAAATTTTCACAAGTTAAAAAGGAAAAGAAAATCATTAAAGCTACAAGTTTTGATAGCTCTGCAGCTCCAGTGTAATTTTTGGCAGCATTTTTGGTCCAGGTAACCAAAACTGAACGATACTTTAATGACACTTTCCCCCTCAGGTCATTAAGATCAGTCCTTTTTTTTTCCCTCCTGTTTTTAATTCTCTTCTGTGGAGTCATTCTGGTTTTATACTGGTGTAAACACATCACAGCCCATGCTGTTTAATTTCCTTAAAAATTTCATTTGCCCGTTTCTGGTTTTTATGGGGACTTGCAGGTGTTTAAATCAGCAAGGAAACAAAAAGCTCATCTTAGAAGGAAATGGAGTCAACTCGAGCTATATTTTAATTTTATGGCTGTTCATTTTCTTCCACTGGCAATTCCCAATCAGCAACCTCAGGTGAGAGGAGATGACATTTTTAACCACTGAAATCCCATAATTTTGAAGTAACTATGGGCTTCTGCTTGTTATTGCTTAAGATCCAACAGAGGCTGCATCAGAAATGAGCCTTTGAGGAAACCAAGCCTATTATCCCTGCTAGCTGGGGCAATGGCAACCACCATGAAAGTGAAATTACTGCCATTAAATCAAGAAACTAATTAGAATCAGATCATCAAGCTCCTTTTCTGCTGGAGCCTTGGTCTCCTGGCAGAAGAGACCAGAGATGAGATGAGACCAGAGAAGAGAAGGGATGGGATGGGGTGATTTACTCCAGAGTACACGCCAGGGCTGAGCCCAGTCTGTCAGGTTAGAGCTCTTCTGATACTCCCAGGAAGAACAGAATAGAATAGAATAGAATAGAATAGAATAGAATATTATCAATAAACAGCTCCAGAAGGTTCAGGGGCACTTGTGGACGTGGATCTGGGCTGGCAGCTCTCAGAGAGGAAGGCTGGGAACACGGATCAGGGAATCTGGATGGAGTCAGGAGGAATCAGCCTCTGCTCTCCCTGCACAGCCCTGAGCAGAGCAGGAGCTCAGCTGAACATCTCAAACCCAAAAAGCCTGGCCTTGATCTCCTCCCGTTCTCCTTCTCCCTCTCCCAGCAAAGATCAATTTGATATCAGATGGAAAGGATGAGGAGCAAGGCTGTGCTCAAGCAGCTCAGAGAGGAGGGATCTCTGTGGTTCCCACAGGAGACCTTGGCTGGGCATGGCAGGGTTTGTGAGGCTCTGAAATCTCTCTGAAATTCCCTTCAGTCCCACATCTGGGGATGTCCTGGGTCTGGCAGGGTTTGTGAGACTCTGAAATCCCTTCCAGCCCCACACCTGGGGATGTCCTGTGCGTGACAGGGTTTGTGAGGCTCTGAAATCCCTCTGAAATCCCCTCAGCCCCACACCTGGGGATGTCCAGTGTTTAACCTGCCAGCCAAACTCACTGCCAGCTTTCTCCTGCTGTGGGTAGTTCAGCAACTCAAACAGAGCACAATTATTTCATAAATCTCCACCAGCGAGCTCAGGAGGCTTGGGGGGGGGGGAAAGCACAGGACTTGTAAAGTTCTCATCTCGAGGATGAGAAAGGTGATTCACTCCAAATGATTACACAAAGCAATTAGACAATTCCACATTTCCAAAGGTTAATAAGCAATAGCAAGGTGCATCTGTCACAGCAAGAAGGCCACAGTGAGAATGCAGGCTGTCACTCCAACCTTACAGGAGTCATTTACTCTTCATGCCTCTGCTTTCCCAGCACTAATCCTTATTTCCCCCTGTCTTTGGAGACTAATCAGTGTTCGAAATGTTCTCCAGAATTATATGAGTCAGTACAAATTGTGCTCCCATTTGTACCTTTAATTGGGTTTTAAGGCCATTTTAGGCATATGCATGCTCATAAGTCTAACAGGAACTCTTAAAAGCCTGAAATAATTTGGGACCAAAATTGACACCCGAGGGCCATTCTATTAATGGGAGTTGGGAGTTAACAGTTTTAGAGTTGTTTTGTTAGGTTTAGTCAGGAGCTGCAGCATTGCTCAGCACAGAGACCTGAGGAATGTTCCAGAAAGCACCACAAATCAAATCACTATTTAAGATTACAGGGGTTACATTTACTGAGATCTGCCTTAGATGAGGACACTGAAGTCCTCAAATATTTACTCACAAAAGCAGCACGAACTCGGTAGCCAAACTTCAAATTGATGTTTGTTTTCTGAGCTGCCAAACAGTCCCAGAAAATGAAGGGAGAAGTTCTTTCCCAAAAAATATAATTACTCCAAACAAGTCACCTCCTTCCCAGAAGGGAAATGCTCAGACCAACGTTGATGTTCCTCCCTCCAGGACCGTGAGATTTCTCAGAAATGAGCTAAAGCTCAGAGGAGATTATAAAAGTCCTCTGAAATACAAAAATCAATCCACATTCTCCAGTAGAAATAATACTCCACCAGCAAAGGACTGGGAAGGAAACCAGAAAATGCCTTTCTGATATGACCCACAGCACGTGCAGGGCACTCCAGTACTGCAGCAAACTGGCTGAGGAACAAATCAATCCTGTGGTTTTAGGTTAAACACAGAGTCAGCAGCAGAAGCTGCAATTTCTACATTGAAGCATTTGCTGAACTGTCAAAAGAACTCATCAGGCTGAAGCCAGTCCTGAAAGATTCCCAAAAGAGTCAACCTGTCAGCAAAGCAAAGGGATTCACGAGTCCAGAACTGATCTGCCAAGAGCAGGGGGTGCCTTTGCTGATCTCTCTGGAAGCTCTTCCCACTGCAAGGCACTGGGAATTCAGCAGGGAAAACAAAATTAAGGAAAAATAATAAAGGGAGAGAAGGAAATGAAGGAAATCTCAAGCCTTTGTGCATGAAGCAATTATTAAATTAAGAAACACAGTACTGCCTGCCCCTCCCTTTCCTTTATATCTACATCCAGGTTGTTTCCACCTACCCAAAGCTCCTTTCTACCACATCCCCTGAAGATCTTATGGAATTTTGACCTCTTTGTTGACCTGGCCACTTTTTCAGGTTTAGGCATTCCAAAAGGACAGTGGAATTAAAATCTCAGCTCTGTTGTTACACATCGAGCCGATCCTGAAAGATTCCCAAAAGAGTCAACCTGTCAGCAAAGCAAAGGGATTCACGAGTCCAGAACTGATCTGAAGAGCAAGGGGTGCCTTTGCTGATCCCTCTGGAAGCTCTTCCCACTGCAAGGCACTGGGAATTCAGCAGGATGGAATTAGGAAACAAATTTAGGAAAAGAAAATTAGGCAAAAATAATAAAGGGAGAGAAGGAAATGAAGGAAATCTCAAGCATTTGTGCATGAAGCAATTATTAAATTAAGAAACATAGTACTGCTTGCCCCTCCCTTTCCTTTTATCTACATCCAGGTTGCTTCCACCGACCCAAAGCTCCTTTCTACCACATCCCCTGAAGATCTTATGGGATTTTGACCTCTTTGTTGACCTGGCCACTTTTTCAGGTTTAGGCATTCCAAAAGGACAGTGGAATTAAAATCTCAGCTCTGTTGTTACACATCGAGCCAATCCTGAAAGATTCCCAAAAGAGTCAACCTGTCAGCAAAGCAAAGGGATTCAAGAGTCCAGAACTGATCTGAAGAGCAAGGGATGCCTTTGCTGATCCCTCTGGAAGCTCTGCAAGGCACTGGGAATTCAGCAGGGAAAACAAAAGTAAGGAAAAAATAATAAAGGGAGAGAAGGAAATGAAGGAAATCTCCAGCCTTCACTGGATGGGTTTCTGATTCTCCTCTTTCCCATGGATTAATGGCATGTCCAGGCTGTATTAAAATGAAACATTCCTTGGAAAAACAAGGATAAAGCAGTGCTCTCCAACAGCCAGCTGCTTACAGCACCTACAGCAACTCTGTACAAGAATTCTGCAAAAAGAACCGATGCAAACCTGCAGGCAAGAAACCAAACTGAGCTGGAACTCAACCCCTCTGGAAGCAGCAGCACCTGGGGATTTTTGCAGCTTGCTGTTGTAAAGCAGCACTGATTTATTCAGACACAAAAGATTAAGAATTTGGGGGAAGATGTGATTTAGAAATTCAGTGTCTGGTGAGGATGTGGATGCTTCCATAAAGATCTATCCCTGTGAATGGAGATTGGATAATGCTGCCTAATGGAACTTTATTGCATTTTCAGATGTTTTCCCATCGGGGTTATTGAAATTCTTGCTCCTGCAAGAAGAGAGGGAATCTGCAGTTTGCAGGCACCAAAGGGAGGAAGATAAAAATTTGCTCTTTCCCACCTCCTCAGGACAAGGTGAGGAAGGAAAATGATCCAGCTGAAGGGAAAATCAGGAAGGCAGAGCATGGCCTGGCTGGAATGTTGGTTCCTACAGCAATCCCAAAGCAGAATTAAACCAGCTGCCTACAAATATGGATTTTCTCCCTGTCTGGAGCTCAGTGGACACGTCCAGCATCTCATTTTTATGCAGAGCTCTGACCTGCCAGGGACACCTGCCAGTCTCCAGCAACTCCAGGCAAAGATCAATCCATTTTCTAATTAGGGATGGGAGTTAATGGCAGCTGAAATGACCATTTGAAATACAGCAGGCCCTAAACAATGACTTCCCAGGGTGCTGCCTGCCCCAGAGCATTTCCTTGGGAATCTCTGCAGCCTCTCCTCTCTCCTGGATGATTTATGGTGTCTGGGGGCTCCTTGGCAGCACTTTCTGTGCTGATAAAGAGGAAAAGCTTGACTGTATCCTAAATTGTCAACAAATGCTTTCAGATTTCTTAAGAGTTCTTGTGTTTGTCCTTTGTGTTTCCAGAGTTTTAAAAAATAAAAGCTGCAGCCTGAAACTGCCCTCTCCTACAGAATAATGCACATGAACATCTCATTATTGAGCCTTTGGACTCTCCCCACCAGCAGAACATGCTTAATTCCACTGGCCTCACCCCAGAATTCCCAACTGGATCCCAAACCAGCCCAATTAATTCTGCTGCCATCATTAATGAGAGGCTGATCATTCGAGAAAACACTCCTGGCAAAAGTGAGTTCCGTGGGCTGAAAGGGATATTACAGCTTTAATAGAAGGAGGCATCAAAAAGCATCTGCTCACAGCAAGGAATTCAACAATTGTGTTTAAATTTAATATAATATGTGATAAAGAGTTGAGCTGGAGTCAAAGTCTGTCACTGGCTGTCACACAGTTTTATTTATGGCTCTATACAGGCCCAGCTCCATGGCATTAGCAGGCAGAAACCTTAATTCCTTGTGACACAACTGGGCTGAGCCATCCAATATCACCCCCAAATCCCTGAAAAACAAATACTCCTTCAAATAATGATGCTGTTCCAACATATTAACCTCCCAGGCAGTGATGAAATGTCCTGTTTTAGGGGAGACCACTGGAAAGCTTTGTCTGTATCCTGGGCTTCACATCAAAAACCTTTAATATTAGGATCACACTCTGCACTGAATAAATGTCAGAGAAATAAACTTGACGGAACAATATATTTTTCATGCTCTAAAATGAATTTTAAAAAGGACCTAGAACAGGAAAGCACAAAGCCTTTAACCTCCAGGGGGAAAAAAAATCAAATACCACGCAGGTCACTAATAATCTAATGTCAACTGTTTCCATAAAAAAAAGGCAATGATAAATAATCAAAGCATTTAGTGGGAACTGCAGGGATCTGGGTTATTCTCAGTTATTCTGTGTTATCCTCTGAGCATGTTGATTAGAATTTTAAAGAAAAGGTAATGTTCCTCCCAGCCTTGTGGTTTATAACCCAGAGCATGAAATCTCTCACTTTATTTTCTAGATCCTCATCTCCCTCAGCCTGGCTGCTCCATTCTCTTCCTGAGAAGGAAAACACCTCAGAGCAGCCAGTGCAAGGTGAACCTGTGGGCTGGAGAGGTTTAGGGCACAAGGCTGATCTAAACTGCACAGAATTCCAGAATTCCCAAATTCCATAATTCCAGATTCCTGCCTCCATGGGCTCCTGGCACTGAGCTGACTCCCACCTCCTGCAGCGGGATAATTCCCCTTCCACTCCTCTCTCATTTGTATCGGCAGAAAAGGTAAAAGACCATGTTTATCCCATGTAAATGATTTTAATTTCTTGCACTAAATTCGGTGAAAAGGGCCAGCCCTGAGCAGCCCACTCAGCAAAGAACTAAATCCTGAAACGTGAGCAATGTGTGGGCAGAGCTGTTTATCCCACTCTGCTTTTCACTCCGCTGCATCACTGCATTTATTGTTCTCCAGCATCCATCTCGTGCTGGCCAATCCCTCTTTATATTAAATGTAGAGACCAGCACAGAATTCTCTGCTTCAGGAGACAGAAGATTTATACTTCAGCAAACGTGAGAGAAAACAAAATCTCTGTCCCTTGGTCAAGCAGTCCCAAATCAGCGTGAGGATAAAACCCCAGAGCCAGGCAGCACACTCTGCACCCCAGGACTGAACAAGCAGCTGTTCTTTTCACTGAAACGACAAAAAAAAAAGTGGAATTAGGTAACCTGAAAGTGCAATTTTAAAGCAAGATCCCAGGATACAGAAGAGCTGCTTTTATCGTGGTGTAACCTATGGAAACTGTACCTGAATATATGGGAAGATTTCATGCCCTGGAATATTTTTTGCATCTTATTTCCGTGAAGTGTCACATCCAAGGCCATCTGTGTTCATCTTCCTGCGTGTAATACACTGTCCTAAAGGTAAAAAAAAATGTAGTTTAAAAATCGCCCTAGTGTTTCTCTTGGCTTTTCTGTCTTCACTGCAAAGCAGAGCTGTAGCTGACCTGCAGCATGAGGTGTTTTTAACAGAAATCAGTGTTAACACCCCCGGCCAGCCCTTTAACAGCGTTTTCGCACTGTATTGCCGTGATCCTGGTCGGGATTAAACCAACCCAGCTCCCTCAGCCGATCTCGCACGTATTTTCTCCAGCACTTTCGCAAATCGCTGGGCTCGCTGCAGCTCCTCAGTGTGCTTTTCAAAGGGAGGGGGCCACCCTTGGGAATGGATGCGGGGCATAACAGTGATTCCATGTGGGATATAACACCAATCCGATAAACCCAGGGCTAATTTGGGGCCGGATTTTCCGCCCGGGCCGCGCTCCCCGCCCCGCTCCGCTCCGCCCTCAGCGCCCGCGGCCGCCCCTTCCCGCCCGGGGCCGGGGTAAGGAGCGAGCTCAGGGGGAGAAACAGGGAAAAACAGCTCTTAGAGCCGGTTCCTGAGGGCTGTGAGGAGGGAGGAAGGGAAGAGCAGCTCCTTGAGCCCGCTCCTCAGGGCTGTGAGGGGCAGAGCAGCTCCCGGAGCCCGGGAGGGGCGGGCTCGGCCTGGCCTGGCTGCGGGGAGAGCCCGGGCACGGAGCGGCCGGAGCGGGGACAGGAGAGGGCATGGAGCGGGGACAGGAGAGGGCATGGAGCGGGGACAGGAGAGGGCATGGAGCGGGGACAGGAGAGGGCATGGAGCGGGGACAGGAGAGGGCATGGAGCGGGGACAGGAGAGGGCATGGAGCGGGGACAGGAGAGGGCATGGAGCGGGGACAGGAGAGGGAGCACGGGCAGGGACAGGAGAGGCATGGAGCGAGGACAGGAGCAGGCATGGGCAGGGACAGGAGGCACGGGGGACAGGAGGACAGGACATGGAAGTGGCGAGGGACAGGAGAGAGAGGGCACGGAGAAATGAGGGGCAGGAGAGGAGCACAGGCGAGGGACAGGAGAGGGGAGCCTGAGGCGGGGACAGGAGAGGGCACGGAGCGGGGACAGGAGAGGGCACGGAGCGGGGACAGGAGAGGACAGGACATGGAGCGGGGACAGGAGCGGGCACGGAGAGGGGACAGGAGAGGGCATGGAGCGGGGACAGGAGAGGAGAGGGCATGGAGCGGGGACAGGACCGGGCACGGAGAGGGGACAGGACTGGAGCGGGGACAGGGCCGGGCATGGAGCTCCTGGAGCGGGGACAGGGCCGGGCATGGAGCTCCTGGAGCAGGGACAGGGCCGGGCACGGAGCTGCTCCAGGGCTGGAGCCCCTCTGGAGCCAGGCTGGGAGAGCTGGGGGTGCTCACCTGCAGAGGAGAAGGCTCCAGGGAGAGCTCAGAGCCCCTTGCAGGGCCTGAAGGGGCTCCAGGAGAGCTGGAGAGGGACTGGGGACAAGGCATGGAGGGACAGGACACAGGGAATGGCTTTAAACTGCCAGAGAGTGGGATTAGATGGGATATTGGGAAGGAATTCCTCCCTGGGAGGGTGGGCAGGCCCTGGCACAGGGTGCCCAGATTTGCTGTGGCTGCCCCTGGATCCCTGGCAGTGCCCAAGGCCAGGCTGGAGCAGCCTGGGACAGTGGGAGGTTTTTTCACACTATCTCATCTAAACCTACTCTCTTTCCATTTCAACTCATTCCCCCTTGTGCTGTTGTAAATAGTGTTACCTCATCTTTCCTCTTAAGTTCCTTCTAGATAATAGAAGGGGGAAATTTGCATTTAATTCTTTTTTTAATGAAGAATTTCATCCAAGCATTGCTGTATTCCACTGCAGGTTTGACAGGAACGCTGCTCAGGTTTGCTCAGTGCTAATTGTTACTGTGCTTTTACCCTGTGCATCTGCACGTGTGCTGCTCTTATCCTGACCACAGCTGAATTGTGGCTTTCCCCACGTGTTGTGGGTGTTAAATCTGGTGTGCTGTGACTGTAACAGCCCAGTGTATGTCCCATGTTGCTGTAATTAACCCAGTCATCCTCCCTGTCAAACTCACCTTATTGTTGTTTTTATTTGCAGTGCTGCCCATGGAGCCAGCCCCAGCAGAGAGCTCTGGGAGTCATGGAAAGGGTCTGGGCTTGAGCCAGAGTCACAGTAGCTCTGCTTTGGGCTATTCAGGGGACACCTTTGAGTCCTTCAGCGAGGAGGAGGAGGAGGATGAAGTACCTGAGCCCTGTTCCACAGAGGATTTGGAGGGCTCAGCCGTGTCAGAGGCGTTGGAAAGCTCATCTTCACTGGCAGGTGAGAGTCCTGCAGGTATGCAGAGCCCTCCCTGCTCGAGGCTTGTGTTTCACAGCTTCAGAAAGTGCAGTGGGAACTGGAAACAGCACAAATAAAGGTGAAAATTGCACACAGTGTCCTTGCAAAGTGCTGCCCCTGCTTCAGGCAGCTCCATGGGAAGGACTTGGCCGTGGAAATCCTTCCTTGGTAATCTTGTGATGCTGAAATTCTGTTGGCACCTTAAAAAACAATTCTCTGAGCTACTTTTTTACCATGTATGAAAAGTAGCTGGGTCATAAAACAGCTTTTCCATGGGATACTTCCTGGGCTGGAAATACTGAAGAGGGCTGGGTAGGACCTTAAAGCTGCACCAGATGAGGGATAAAACAGAAGCTGAAATCTGTGCCTTGCTGTGGCTCAGGGCTTCTCCTCCCTCAGCAGGGAGGGCTGGCACATTCAAGTGGAGGATTATCTGCCTCCCACCTTGCTTTCCTCGCAGTGTGTGTGCAGAGTTGCCTTTCTCCCTTGCAGAGGAGCAGTCTGAAGCAGTGGATGCTGCAGCTGTGGAAAGAGCTGCCATAGGAAAATGGATTGGTGCCATGGGAAGGTGGATTGAGCTGAGGAATGAAGGCACTGGGACTGGGCCAGACAAATCTGTCAGCAGAGCTCCTGCTGCTGAGTTTGGTGAGTTCAGCACAGCTTAGAGTTGTTCCTTTTGGAAGGAGGTGTAAACTCGACCTAAATTTTATACACAGCCTATTAAATTAAGCCAGGTAATTAGCCTGGCTTAATTAGCCAAGTAATTAAGTACAAACTTTCTCTTTATGCTTTCTTGGAGAGCAGTTTGTCTCCCATGTCACCCATGGCTTTGATGCTCCCCACGTAGTGACATTATCCTGGTGATGCATTACCACAAAACCTGGAAAAGTAAATTTAAAAATGTCCCTACATTTGAAATTTAATTGTTTAATTCAGGTTTTTTTTCTCTCCAGCTGTACAAGTATTAGGAAATTTGGGCATTTTTCCCTCCAAAATAAACATGACTTCAGAATTTCTTGTGTGAAATGGTTTTTTCCTTCGTGTTAATCAATGGTGTTGATAATTGAATTCTTTGTTTGCCCTGTTTTAGTTCCTTCCCCAAGCTGAGGGAGGCAGCAGGGCACCGATTTTGGCAGGAACAATGGAGCAGCTTTACCCAAAGAATGGTGGAGTGCAGGGAGGAGGAGGAGGAGGAGGAGAAGGGAAAGGAGGAAGGAAGGATCCATTTCCATGTCCTGGTTATGCAAGGAACTCTGAGAGCAGATGGTGGGATGCAAGCCCTGCTCGAGTCTGTCAAAAAGTGGGTCAGAGATGCTATTTTTAATTAAAGAAAAAGAGCAAGAAAGCTGTAATTGAGCAAAAAAAAATAATGGGAGCAGACGGGGAATCTTCCTCAATCTGCCTGTTGATGGGAAATGAGCACATTTGGAGTTTTGTAGGTCACTGTGAGACTGATTAAGCAGGAGATGCTCCTGCCTGGGCACTTCATGGTGTGGAATTGGTGCACAGAGATCCTCAGAGCGCCCATCTCTCCTGGAAAAGCAGCACCTGAGGTCACTTCGAGGTCAATGTGAATGGCAGAGCTCCTTCCCCATGGGGGTGAGTCAGTGCTGGGGGTTCCTGACTCATCTCCTGCGTTCATTCCTCTGTTCCTGCAGCTCATCTGGAGTAGGGAGGCTTCTCCTGGCCTGGAAATCTTCCTAAAATACCTCAGAGTCCTGTGACTGATTCCTGGAGACATTGAGAGGGACCTGATGAGTTCAGGCACTGAATGAATAATGAACCACAGCTGAAGGTTGAGGATGTTTCCCATCTCCACGGGGGTTTTCCCTTGAAAGTTGAGCTCGGAGGATTTTATTCCTAGAAGCACTTGCAGATCCTTGCAGTTCTGCACCAGGGAATGCTCTGCCTTTGGCTGGTGGATGTTGATGGCAGGGAGAGTCAGTTCAGCTCTGTTCCATGGTCCTGGGCTGATGGATTCACACCTGGCTTGTCACTTGTCACTGCAGCAGCCCATTGGTGCCTCCAGTGATCAGCACGAAGAGCACCAAATGTGATGCATGCTCATCTCTTTCTGATGCCATCACAGTACCTAGAAATGTTAGCCCCAAATCAATCATAATTAACCATCCACTGCATTTTTATTGCTGAATATTGTCCTAAAATGAGCAGAGCAACTTTTGTCTTCTGATATCTATCAGTGTTTTCTCTTGGACTTAGTCAGTGCTCGGTAGCCCTCAAATCTGGCATTGTTTTAGTAGCCTGGAGATATTTTTTGAAATGCAGTAGATGGACTCACCTAGAGCTGGATTGCTGCCCAGTGAGTCCCCTCAGCCACGTTATCCCCAAATTTATCCTAATTAACCATCCACTGCATTTTTATTGCAGAATATTGTCCTAAAATGAGCACAGCAATTTCGTCTTCTGATATCTACCAGTGCTTCTCTTGGACTTCATCATTCAGCATTTGCTAGCCCTCAAATCTTGCATTGTTTTAGCAACTTGGAGATGTTTTTTTTTTGTTTTAAATGCAGTAGATGGACTCACCTAGAGCTGGATTGCTGCCCAGTGAGTCCCCTCAGCCATCTTATCCCCAAATCAATCCTAATTAACCATCCACTGCATTTGTATTGCTGAATGTTATCCTAAAATGAACCCAGAAACTTCTGTCCTCTGATATCTGTATTTACCTTGGACTCAGTGCTTGGTAGCCCCCAAACCTTGCATTGTTTTAGCAACCTGGAGATGATTTTTTTCCTTCTAAATGCAGTAGATGAGCTGGCCCAGAGCTGGATTGCTGCCCAGTGAGTCCCTTCAGTCATGTTATCCCCAAATCAATCCTAATTAACCATCCCCTGCATTTTTATTGCAGAATATTGTCCTAAAATGAGCACAGCAACTTTTGTCTTCTGATATCTATCAGTGTTTCTCTTGGACTTAGTCAGTGCTTGCTAGCCCTCAAATCCTGCATTGTTTTAGCAATTGGAGATGTTTTTTTTCTTTTTAAATGCAGTAGATGGACTCACCTAGAGCTGGATTGCTGCCCAGTGAGTCCCCTCAGAACACTCAGCTCAGTCAATCTGTGCACTGAGCACTCAGGGTGCTCTGAATTAGGCTTTGTTTTATTGCCTCAAGAGTTCCCTTCTCATCTTGCTGCAAACAGGGTTAAATGTGATGGGGAGAACAAAAGGTTCTGCTTTGCCTGTGGGAACACTCTGGAATGCCATTTTTATTTTTCATGGTTTTCTTCGTGGGCTGAAAGGAGAAAAACCTAAATGCTGGCCTCAGGAGAAGTGAGGAATTTTCCTCACCATTGTCTTTGTCCCTCCCAGCCCAGTGTGGCAGCATGAGCTGTCATGAGGCCAGTGCATCACAACACCACTGTAAATCCTCAGCTCCACGGAGATTATTCCAGTTAGTCATCTTCAGAATGCACTCAGGAAACTGCAGTTCTTCAGCCTGGATGGGTCTGAAAATTCAGGTGGGGGTTTTGAACCCTGTGGTTGGTGCTGAGCAGGATTCAAGGCAGGGCCAAGGAGTGCTGTGAGGAGACTGTGATGCTGTGCAGAGTTCTTTATTCTACAGACACAGACTGAGACTGCTCCAGATCACTCTGGGACTGCTGCTCACACTGCTCCTATGGCTCCTCCTGTGGCTACTGCCATGGCTACTGCCCTATGGCCACTGCCCACTGCTGGGCAGGGAAAATTCCCTTGCTCCCATCCCAGCCCCAGGCTGTGCCATCTATCAACAGCGAAAGAGAAACCAATCCCTAGAAGGGGCCACAGCCTACAATCCCTCTGCCACAATGGGTTGCAGAGGCCACAAAGCCATGATCCTCTTTGCCATGGCCATCCCTGGTGCCCTGGATGTGCTTCCTGGGCACCTCTGGGCCAGGGCAGAGGCTCCCTCTGGGCATTCCAGGCTGATTTTCTAGAACACACACAGTGGAACCCAACAGGGCTGTGCTCACCAGCTGCCTCTCACCTTTGGAATGTGTCTCCATGAAATGCTTTGCATGTTGATTTTCCTGCTCTCTTACCACTGCACTGCTCTGCTGCTGGAATTGTTCCCTGGGAGGGTGGGGAGGGGCTGGGATGGAATTCCCAGATTTGCTGTGGCTGCCTCTGGATCCCTGGCAGTGCCCAAGGCCAGGCTGGATCACCCTGGCACAGTGGGAGGTGTCCCAGGGTGGCACTGCCTGGGATTTAAGGCCCTTCCAGCCCAGGTCATTGTGTGACTCTGGGATGATTCACTGTGCTGGAGGAGTTTTACTCACTTTAAATTCCTGTTTGTGATGAGCAGCCTGACATTTCAGCCTGCTCCTCTCACTCCTGTGTTACCTGCAGGGGTCTTTCTCATGCTCCTTGCTGGTCATGCTGTCATCGTGTTCATCTGAGCTGTGAAATCAATTTAGGCCATAATGAAGATGTTATCTGGAGCTGCAGAGGTAAAACCTTACTGAAGAGCAGTTATCCACTATTGCCTTTCACAGTTACCTCTTTTTATCTTCTCTAAAATCAAGTATTAGGAGAGAATAATAACAACAAAATGCCTGCTGATTTTCCTGTTAAATCAAAGTTAGACATCAAAGGAGAAGGAAACTCTTAAAGATTTTCCCCTTTTATTCCCTCCTCATGGATTTCAAATGTCACAGACAGCAAAACCTGTGGAATTCCAAGGCCCTCAGCAGGGTTTGGGATGTAGACATGGGGATTAGCTTATTGCAGTGTTCAACCCAGGGCCAAGGAGTGCTGTGAGGAGACTGTGATGCTGTGCAGAGTTCTTTATTCTACAGACACAGACTGAGACTGCTCCAGATCACTCTGGGACTGCTGCTCACACTGCTCCTATGGCTCCTCCTGTGGCTACTGCCATGGCTACTACCCTATAGCCCTGCCCTCTGCTGGGCAGGAAAGAATCCTTGATCCCATCCAGCTGACTGTGCCATCCCACATCACCAGCAAGAGAGCAATCCCTAGAAGGGCACAGCCTACAATCCTCTCTCCCCACACAATGGATTTTGAAGCCACAAAGCCATGATCCTCTTTGCCATGGCCATCCCTGGTGCCCTGGATGTGCTTCCTGGGCACCTCTGGGCCTGGGGCAGAGGCTCCCTCTGGGCATTCCAGGCTGATTTTCCAGAACACACACAGTGGAACCCAACAGCTTCTCTCTCCTGGGCTGCTTGGTGCACTTTGTGGGGCTTCCCTTCCCAAATATTCCACATTTTGTGCCCTTTCCTGCTCGCAGAGACGTGGCTCTGCTGGGTGCTGTGCTGGTGGCACTTTGGCTGCTCTTGTCACCTGCTCTGCTCCTCTCCAGTGAAGAGAGGCAATGCTCATTTGGGGCAAGCAAACATCAGGGCAATGTCCTTGTGGAGCAGCCACTGGCAGTGGTGGGGATTCAATAATCAGATCTGCCACTGCAGGTGGAGGAGGAGCCTTCCATGGAAAAGAGGGAATCTGTGAGAGACACGGAATAAACCCAACCCCCGGAGCAAGAGCTGAGATCCCCTGGACAGGTGAACCTCCCACACCTGGGGGAAAATCCAAATGTGTGAATACTTCAGTTAAAAGACAGACTTCTCTCATAGCTTTTTTGGGTTTGTTTCAGAGAAATTCTAATCCTTGATCCCTAATTGATATTCTTTCTGAAATTCCTGTTAAACATGAGTTAAAATGGAAAAGTAATTCCAGCCCTGAGTCGTGCAGGGAGGTTTAAAAATTGCTGTTCCCTTTGCCAGTGTTCCTGCTGAAGTCTGGAGGTGCAGATGAGCAGATGGGTGGGTGGTGGCAGCACAGGATTTATGCATTAATAGAAACCAATTCTTAATAAAATTGCACTTGTGGATGTCAGGAGAACCTTAAGTGAATTAATCAGGCTGGTATTAAACTGTCACTAAATGCTCCGTGGACCTGATGTGTTTTACTTCTCCCTTTGAGTACTCAAATGCTTCTGTTCTGGGGTTTTTTTTCCCCTTCTCACAATGGTAACTTTTTAATCTTTTTATTCATCCTATGTTCAGCATAAATGAACCTGCCAGGAATATTTTATTAGTGTGATTAAACCCAGGAGTGGCACATGATTTCCACTGTTTTTTTTTTTACAGGATTCTACATTGAAATTGTAAGGAAAAATCACCTGCTGACTGAAATGGTGATTTCCACTCAGATATTTATGATGCTCCCCCAGATTTCTTTTTTTAAATTGAATTGCATTTTAAGGGATTTCTAATTCTTATTTATCTGTCTATAAATTGTCACCATGTCTTTGCTTTTAATCATTTTGATACCTCATTGTCTTAGGAGGGGTAAATTGCTCTGGGATGCTCAATTCTAAACTGCAATAATTGCACTTAAACTCATTTTCCACGTTGTCCATGAAGCCACTTAGTTTTAATTCTGGATTCCTTTATCCTTTGTAAACATTGGATTTCTGAGGAGATGCTCAGTTTCTCTGCAGAATTCCAAAACTGTGCCTTGTGCACTCAGGACTAAATTAACCACAGGGAATTGAGAAGTTTTCTATTCCCAGTGTGCAGGATTTTGAGGATTTGTGGTAATTCCAAGGTGGAATGGCAAGTGCCTGTGTGGAAATCAAATTAATCCTGAAAAAAACAATGTAGAGGGGTTGTTTAAATGACAAAATCCAACCTCCCAGCAGGAATTTGGGGGTGAATCCTTGGAGTTAAACTGGCCACACTTTGGAGTCATCACCTCCTGGTTTTGGGGGTTCCTTTATCCTTTGTAAACATTGGATTTCTCAGGAGATGCTCAGTTTCTCTGCAGAATTCCACAACTCTGCCTTGTGCACTCAGGACTAAATTAACCACAGGGAATTTATAAGTTTTATACTCCCAGTGTGCAGGATTTTGAGGATTTGTGGTTATGCCAAGGTGGAATGCCAAGTGCTTGTCTGGAAATCAAATTAATCCTGAAAAAAACAACGTGGAGGGGTTGTTTAAATGATCAAACCCAACCTCCCAGCAGGAATTTGGGGGTGAATCCTTGGGGTTAAACTGGCCACACTTTGGAGTCATCACCTCCTGGTTTTGAGGGCTCCTTTATCCTTTGTAAACATTGGATTTCTGAGGAGATGCTCAGTTTCTCTGCAGAATTCCACAACTCTGTCTTGTGCATTCAGGACTAAATTAACCACAGGGAATTTAGGAGATTTCTATTCCCATTACTCAGGGTTTTGAGGATTTCTGGTAATGCCAAGTGCTTGTCTGGACATCGAATTAATCCTGAAAAAAACAGCATGGAGGGGTTGTTTAAATGATCAAACCCAACCTCCCAGCAGGAATTTGGGGCTGAATCCTTGGGGTTAAACTGACCACACTTTGGAGTCACCACCTCCTGGTTTTGGGGGAAATCTGGGCATGGAAAGCTGGAGAGCTGTGGTGTCTCCACCTCCCCCAGCCCATGAAAAACCACCCTGATTGTGGAAAAATCTCAGGAAAATCTCCCCCTAAAGCCCTGAATGAAGCTGTAAATCCATCCTAACCCACCCAGCTGAAGTCTAATCTCAATTTGATTTATTTTTGCCTGCCACTGGGAAGGAGAAGGGAAGATGAAAGGGGGAATGGTATTTTTAAAATAAGATCTTACAAAGAATTAAGGAAATGATTGTTGAAGCTTTAGAGGAAAAGTGTTTTTAATGTAATTGCATTGCCTCCAAAAAATAAATTGCCTTTCTTAGTTTGTGGGATTTATTGGAGGTGTTTCCAGAGTGACTTCAGTGGACACTGCCTCTAATTTTTCTTACAAATTGCTCCTTAGAGTTATTGATGAAGAGCTCTTGAAATATGAATTCATTTGGGTTTAGCCAGTTGCAGTTCCAGGTAGGGAGGTGCTAAATCTGTGTTATTGACAGCCAGTTTATTTAAAGTCACAGTGTTTAACTGCTTGCTTTGCTAATCTGTTTCTCCTGTGCCATTAACCTTTTGTCTTTTTATTTCCTCCCATCTCTGGAGCCTGTTTTAGAGCCATTTATTGTGTGAATTCCTCCAGCTCCCATCTATATTTGTGCTTAAATTCTGATTTTTGGAGCCTGTTTTGGAGCCATTTATTGTGCACTACAGTTCCCACCCACATTTGTGTTTAAATTCTGATTTTGGAGCCATTTATTGTGCACTACAATTCCCATCCACATTTCTGTTTAAATTCTGATTTTGGAGCCTGTTTTAGAGCCATTTATTGTGTGAATTCCTCCAGCTCCCATCCCCATTTGTATTTAAATTCTGATTTTAGAGCCATTTCTTGTGCAAGTTCCTACAATTCCTATCCAGATTTCTGTTTAAATTCAGATTTTGGAGCCTGCTTTAGAGCCATTTATTGTGCACTACAGTTTCCACCCACATTTGTGTTTAAATTCTGATTTTAGAGCCATTTCTTGTGCAGATTCCTACAATTCCCATCCACATTTCTGTTTAAATTCTGATTTTGGAGCCTGTTTTTGAGCCATTGTGTGAATTCCTCCTGCTCCCATCCCCATTTGTATTTAAATTCTGATTTTAGAGCCATTTCTTGTGCAGATTCCTACAATTCCCATCCACATTTCTGTTTAAATTCTGATTTTGGAGCCTGTTTTAGAGCCATTTATTGTGCAGATTCCTACAGTTCCCACCCACATTTGTATTTAAATTCTGCTTTTAGAGCCATTTATTGTGCAAGTTCCTACAATTCCTATCCACATTTCTGTTTAAATTCTGCTTTTAGAGCCATTTATTGTGCACTACAGTTCCCATCCCCATTTGTGCTTAAATTCTGATTTTTGGAGCCTGTTTTTGAGCCATTGTGCGAGTTCCTCCAGCTCCCATCCCCATTTGTATTTAAATTCTGATTTTAGAGCCATTTCTTGTGCAAGTTCCTACAATTCCCATCCCATTTCTGTTTAAATCCTGCTCTGCTCTTGCTGCTGCCCCCGGGTTTGGTTTTTCCTCGGCCAACACGAGGTCACACAGACAAAGAGCAGCAATTCCTCCTTCCCTGCCACAGCCACTGATGCTCCTCTCCTGTTGCTTTATTCCTGGCAGGAATTCCTGGATTTTCCCGTGGAGAACTGGAAGCTCTCAGGTGTTTTTGCTCCAGGAGGATCAGCGGGATGCAGCAGCAGCAGGCAGGGAAGGGCAGGGAGCTGCAGAGAGGAGTCCCAGCAAGGCAAAGTGAGCCAGGAGAGCCCAGGGCTGATCCAGGAGAGTCCTGGACTGAGCCAGGAGAGCCCTGGGCTGTCCCTGCCCGGCTGATGAACAGGATCCTGCTGGAGAACACCAGGGAAGCTGTCAGACAGGTACTGAGGAGATCCTTTCAGTGTTCACACAGGGCATGGGCTTGGCACAAGATGGAGAACTGCAAAGCCCTTCATTGAGCAGGGAAAATCCCTTCAATCCCAGCACACAAACAGGACAGAACCTCACCCAAACAGCAAAGATGCACCCAGAGTGTCCCCAGTCCCCTGCAGCATTGCCCAGATGTTCCCTGTGATGGGAACAGGTGAACAATGCCCTGGAAGGGCACAAACCACAATATTCCCACACAATTGCTCCAGAAGGTCACAAACCCAGCATTCTTTATCCCAGCCCATCCCAGGTGAGCTGGATGTGTTTCCATGGTCAACTCTGGGCCCAGGGAAAAGGCCAATTCTGGGCCTTCCAGGGCTGCTTTTCTATAACCCCCATGGTGGAACCCTACAGTCCTTCCCTAAATTCTGGGAAAACTGTTGAGTTACACTCTGTGTTTTATAGAAAATCAGCCTGGAATGCCCAGAGGGAGCCTCTGCCCGGGCCCAGAGGTGCCCAGGAAGCACATCCAGGGCACCAGGGATGGCCATGGCAAAGAGGATCATGGCTTTGTGGCCTCTGCACCCATTGTGGGAGAGGATTGTAGGCTGTGCCCTTCTAGGGGATTGTTTCTCTTTGCTGTTGATGGGATGGCACATCCTGGGGCTGGGATGGGATCAAGGGACTTTTCCCTGCCCAGCAGTGGGCAGTGGCCATAGGGCAGTAGCCATGGCAGTAGCCACAGGAGGAGCCATAGGAGCAGTGTGAGCAGCAGTCCCAGAGTGATCTGGAGCAGTCTCAGTCTGTGTCTGTAGAATAAAGAACTCTGCACAGCATCACAGTCTCCTCAGAGCACTCCTTGCCCCTGTGCTGAATGCTGCAGAGAACCACAGGAGAAAACAGCCAGAATATCAGGCAGATCTTCCTGATGGCAGGCTCAGGCCTCTGGAAGAGGTTTTTGATGAGCCAAGATTTCTCTTTCTCGTTTCTTAGATATCACTGTAGGACTGTGGCTACCAGGTAATCATCATAAAATATTGTCTGCTGATAAAATCCTGATTCGTGGGATTGAGCAAGGCTGGGATCACCAATTCTTTTACAAGAAGCCCTGGATCAGCTGAAGGAAAAAAAGCATTGTTTTCTCTGCTTGTGTTTGCTCCAATTATTTATCAAATTAATTTTTGCTGTGACTCCATGATTAGAAGAATTGCAAAGTCAAAACCTCCCTGTGCTCCCAGCTCTCTTAGGCATTAGATAACATTGATCAAAACAGTTCCAATAAAATCTTGCTGACCTCATTCCCTAAATAAGAAGGCTCTCTCTCATCTTTACCCAATTCAAAGCTCTTTTTTTGTCACCAGCCCAGTGGTTTTTTCTCACCACAGGATGGGTTTTATGCCCCAGCTCCTCCCCTCAGCCCTGCACCTAAAAATAACACTTTAAAGTCAGTTCTGGTGTGATCATTATTTCAGGCTTCTTGTCTTTTAAAAATGATTTTGACATTTCAGCCATCTGCTTTTTAAATGTCTATTAATGTTAACCCACCTTGCAAATTTTGGGGAATTTTTGCTTCCTCTTTATTTGTGGGAATACATTCCCTAAGAAAAGGAACTTCATCTGCTCTTCTGCTTGGTTCTGTCTGTAGCTCCACACAACAACATTTTTATCCAGAAAAATGAGGGAAGAGGGGACAGAGGGGCCTGGGATGGGGCTTTGCAGGGTTGATTCCCCCTGCTTTTGTAGCAATTTAATGTGTTTATGGAGCACAGATGGGATCTGTGTCAATTAAATCAGATAAAACCTTTGATATTTCATAAAAGCACAAACCCTGGGATTTGTGTCATGCTGTGAAATGAGCTTAAGATTTCATGGTGGATAAACCAACCTGGGGCTCGCTGAGTGGCACTGATTATCTCACAACCACGACTGCAGAGTCTGGCCTGGATTCTGCCTCCCAGCCTCCTCTCTGAAATAACTGCTCCAGAGTTTATTTGCCTCTTCATTTATTTATAAAATGTATAAATGTGATTTATAATCATAACCCCTCTGGTTGGTGTCCGAGGCCTTGCACACACAGTTACAGATGATGGAATTGTGACTCTGAATGATTTCACCACTGCCTAAAAAGCCAATTTTTGTCCTCTGTGTGTATTTTTATTGACTGGTCTCAAAGTTGCCAGGCCAGACGTTGCTCATGGCATCAAAATCTCCTCTTGCAGGTGACAGAAGCTGAAATCCACGAGGCTGCAGCATGTCCTGAGTGCCTGCAGAAGGAAGCAGAGCTGGCCAAGGTTGCCTTTCTCAGGCACAAAAAGACTCTGCTGGAAGGTGCTTTAATCCAAGAGAAGCTGGAAGAACACTTCTACTCCAGAGTAAGCAAATGTTGTTTAAAAAAAAAATCCTGCTACATTTTGCAGGTGCTGGAATGGATGAATCTGTGATTCAGATTCCCTCTGATTTATGGCAGTGAGAGCAGTGTAAACCAAAACAGAATTTGGGTCCATGTCATTAATAAAATCCTTGGGACCAACGTTCTCCTCGAGTCATTTGGAGCTGCCTGATTAATGGAAGCTGAAGGTCATTCCCAGGATGTCCTGGAATTGGTTTTGGGTCCCTTTTGATGATTTCTGCCCAGTTTGTTTCTGCTGGGCTGTCCAGGGTGAAATGGCAAACAGAGTGAGGTGACAGGAGCCCACGCTGGGCTCATCCTTTGCCACAGGAATCCTGGCCTAGGACACTGCAGTGTGTGATGGAGACACACTCAGATTTCTCCCTGCAATTCCTGTCTCTGTGCCAGTGTCCCAAAGATTGGAGCTTTGGTGGCAGGAAGTGCCCCTGGAGCAGCTGGGTGGGCACTGAAATGGGCACAGTTCCTTGGGTCTCCTGCTCCTCAGGAGGATCTTGGAAGGAAGAGCTCTTCTCTCCTCCTTGGGAGGGGTCACTCTGAGGGCAGGGCCCTTCCTGGAGCTCCCAGATCTCTTGCCATGTTGATGAGCAGGGTGGGATTTGTGCTGTTCCACACATTCCTTTGTTCCCTGATCATTCCAGCCTCCAGAGTTTTGACTCTTCCTCACTCCATCCCTAAAATCTGAGAGCTTCACTCTCAAGTGAGGCTTCACTTTCCCCCCCTGCTTCCCTGCAAGGCCAGCTGCTTTTCCCTGTCCCTCCTTAGGGACGAATCCTGCTTTTTGGCCCAACCTGCTGGACAATTATTGCACAGAATCCAATGAAACAGAATCCTTCCAAACCCACCCAACTGTGTGGATGAGTGCTGCCCACCTGGCTGGGCTTGAGGGGCTGGCTGTGTGGTGCAGGCCATGGGAATGGCAGGAACACAATCCTGAGTAATTCCATGTTTCCTCTCTGTTTCAGGACGTGCTCACACTCCTTGGAGAAGCTCTCAGAAGCCTTCCCCAACCTTCAGAGGATCCCAGGGACTTGTGGCAGAGGCTGGAGGGGCAGGAAATGGAAAGCCTGAATGAACCATAAATTCAGTGGGGTGAATAACTGGGATAACAGGAACAACTCCTGTGGGCAGTGACCTCCAGAATTCCAGTGCTTGTGGATCTGAGCTGCTCTGGCAGTGATGGATTGGCTTTGGTTTAATATTCCTGCAGGTGGAAGCAGATCTGCCTGCCTGGGCTGTGAGTCACCCCTTCCTCAATGCAAATCTTGCACTGTGCTCTAATCCATCTCCATAAGTTTTCAAATTCCAGAAGCCAACAGTTTCCATTATTAATCTGGCAAGCCATAAGTATTGGGTTTTTTTGGATTGTTTTTTTTTGTGGGATTGCAGAGCAGCTCCCAGCTGCTTCCATCCATAAGGAAAATAAATGATTCCTTTTTGCAGGGCAGGGAGGTGTAATTACTGCATCTCAGCTCAGGCTTTGCCCACTGTCTCATGCTAAATTGAAAGTGAGAGCCCCAGGTGGAGGACAAAAAGCAAAGTTAACTATAGAGAGCAGTAAAATGAAATGCAGTATTTATAGAAGGGAGATAATGAGGCTGTAACAGAAATTAATCAGCAGGACTGGGGATGCCAATGGGAGAGAAATGATAATAAATTAATCATGGAATCTATATAGGATAGAGAGAAAAAAAACAACAGATTAAGACTGGAATAAGAATTACAACAAAATACTTTTGAAATTTCCATAATTTTTCAAGATGACAAAGCCACTTTGTTGTTCAAAGACTGGACGTGGGCTTCAGTGCACATCCAAATAAAATGGAATTATGCTGGGAATCTCTGCAGTCATCCTCACTGTGGCCTCCAAAGCCTGGTGCTGCTCTGGAAATCTTGAGGAATATCCCTCTCTGTGAAGCCACACAGATATTTATTTGGTGTATTTAGTGACATTTAGTGTATTTAGTGACAAAGCAGAGAGGATTGAACATCCATGCTGCATTTCCTCCCCCCATTTTGGGACAAGAACACTCACTGCTGAGGTGGGGTTTGTGTTCCACGTGGTTGTTCCTCCTCGTGCTCTGTGTTTATCACAGTCCTCCAGGGCTGTTGAGCCTCCTGTTCTCACTTCCCACAAAGCAATGGAAAACCTGGAGGGAAAGGCTGGGATGGAAACAGAAGTGTCAGCAAAGTTCTGCCTTCTGCTGCTGGAAAATCTGCTGGGAGTGATTTCCCTGGGAGTGGATCCTGAGCAGGTGAGGCCCCAGGTGGGAGCCCAGCCCAGCCCTGAGTTACCCAGTGCTGCTTCTCCTTGCAAACAGCTGTAATAGTCCAGCAAAAATATTTGAATATTCCCTGCAGAGCACCCGGATAATGAATAAACTCTCCTTGTTCCCTCCTGGAACTCTGGAATCCTCAGAAATGTTTCAATCCCCGGAATCTCCTGCCTTCCAGTCTCCTCTGTTCCTTGCATGGTTTGCTCTGCACTCCCTGGTTCTGGGAGCCTTTGGAATTCTCTGCAGACACTGGGAGAGGCACCCAGAATTCCACATGGAGCCTTGCAGGATTCAAGGCAGGGCCAAGGAGTGCTCTGAGGAGACTGTGATGCTGTGCAGAGTTCTTTATTCTACAGACACAGACTGAGACTGCTCCAGATCACTCTGGGACTGCTGCTCACACTGCTCCTATGGCTCCTCCTGTGGCTACTGCCATGGCTACTGCCCTATGGCCACTGCCCACTGCTGGGCAGGGAAAATTCCCTTGATCCCATCCCAGCCCCAGGATGTGCCATCCCATCAACAGCAAAGAGAAACAATCCCCTAGAAGGTCACACCCTACAATCCTCTCCCACAATGGGTGCAGAGGCCACAAAGCCATGCTCCTCTTTGCCATGGCCATCCCTGGTGCCCTGGATGTGCTTCCTGGGCACCTCTGGGCCAGGGCAGAGGCTCCCTCTGGGCATTCCAGGCTGATTTTCCATAACACACACAGTGGAACCCAACAGAGCCTTGTGAGAGCTGTCAGGTGTACAGGAGGTGATCAGGGACTGAATCCTTTGAAAATGTCATTTTCTAGCTCAGATTTCAGCCCTTGCAGAGCCACAGAAAGTGACTCCCATGTACCTGTTGAGATTTTTGCTTTCAGAACACAGAAGCTTTCTCGAGCTACTGAAACATTTCTTTGCAGCTGCTGTCAAGGCTTCCTGTAAATCCTGAACTGGAAGTTATTTGGGTTATGTGCATGACAGTGTTTGTCTGTGAGCAGCATCCTGCTCACACAGCTCTTGTTTGTTTGCATAAATGTTACAAAGAGAGCTCAGGTAACTCCTCAGGAAAATCAAAGCACATTTTGCTGATGGCTGTTGGGTGCATTTTCCTGCTGCTCACTACAGTTGTTCCGTTCTTTTATCAGCACTGACTCTGAGATCTGAGTGTTTTCCTGTGGCAGCTCTTGGAGATATGCAATGGAATTAATAATCCAAATCCCTAAATAATTTATATTCTAATCCTGCAGCTTTTGAGGCTGGAGATCCTAAACTCTGACAGGGATGTGGGAAAGAGGGTGGGTGATGGCTCTTCCTTTTTCCCCTTCCCCTTTTTTCTCCTTCCAGGAGCTCCTCCCTCCAGCAGCAGATTTTTCTTTTGATCCAAAGCAACCCCAAAGCTCTGATCCAGGCCTATTGGTTGATCTGCTGCCTGGTTTGTGCTTGCTGGGGCGTGAAAGGAGCAGGGTGGCTCAGGAGGGATTGCTGTGGAAAAGCAGCTGTGGCTGTGAGACAAATCAATCTGCCCCTTCTGAGAGCTCTGCAGCTCTGCCTTTGTGGCTTCCCTGCCACCCAGAGCTGCATGATTTAATCTAATGGATGATTGCTGATGTGGGGGAGATCCTTGCTCTGGACTCTGTGCTCACACACAAGGTTTCTCCCATCTCAGTGGCTTTGTGCTCTGTGTATGCTGATAGCCACTTTTGGGATGTTGGATTTTAGGACTGACCCTTTGGAGAAACCGAAATTCCTCAGATTAACTTTAAATCAGTTTCCCATGGACTGCAGCACTGGAACTTCCATTAGCTCTGACTTTCTCTCATTAAAAACACCCTGCATTCCAGGCTCTCTCATCCCTCACTCTCCTTTCCATCCATCTCCTGGGCTGTGGGAATTTCTGTCTCTAGGAAAAGCTCCATCTCACTCCCAACAGGCTGCCAGCACAGCTCTGAGTGGGGATGGATTTTTAGTGTCATCATCATCCCTGGCTGGGAGCTGGGAGCAGAGATAAACACCCAAAAATGACCTCTTCTGGGGGAAGGTGGCACTGGCTGAGCTTTGAGGTCCCTTCCCACCCAACCCAAAACATCCCTGGGATATTTAATTTGGACTTCCAGCTACTGAGGGAATCTGTTGAGGTCCCACTGGTCCAGTGTGGGATCAGAGGAGAGTTTGAGTAGGAAGGGACCTTCCAAAGGCCACCTCACCCACCCTGCCATGGGCAGGGACACCCCCCACTGTCCCATCTGCTGCAGCCTGGCCTGGGGCACTGCCAGGGATCCAGGAGCAGCCACAGCAAATCTGGGAATTCTATTCCAGGGCCTCCCCAGGCTCAGTCTAAAAACCTTTTGTATCTGATCTAAAGCAGCCCTCGTGCAGTTAAACCCTTCTCCCTCATCCTGGGGGCACAGGGGCTGCTCAGAGCTGTGCCCCACCTTTCTTTCTGTGCCCCATCTTTCTTTCTGTGCCCCATTTTTCTTTCTGTGCCCCAGAGTGCCCCACCTTTCTTTCTGTGCCCCACCTTTCTTTCTGCCCCACCTTTCTTTCTGTGCCCCATCTTTCTTTCTGTGCCCCACTGCCCCACCTTTCTTTCTGTGCCCCCTTCAAGTGCAGGAATGTTTCCCTGGAGCCTCCTGTTCTCCAGCTGAACAGTCCCAACTCTGGTTTTCCTCACAGGAGAAGGGCTCCAGCCCTCAGAGCATCTCTGTGGCCTCCTCCCATTAATCCTGAACCTTTCCTCTGAAGTTACACCAAAATCTGAAAAGCTCCACGCTCCCCTCAGTGCCTCCTCAGAAATTCCCCCTGTGGGCTTGGTCTGTGCTGAGACTCCGGTATTTTTTTAGTTTTATTTTTTACCAGAGCCAGTTTGATGAGGTTCCAAGAAGAGGAGCTGAGCCCATTTGCTCATCCTGGGAACTCAACAGAAATGTTCAGCTGGTGGCCCTGAGGATGAGGTTTTGCTGCTGGAAGGGCTCGTGTTGCCCTGGGGAGCTGGAGCTGCCCCAGCTCCCAGTAAAACCCTGAACCATCCACACATCCTCCAGCACGAGCTGCAGTGCTCCCAGCTCTGCCTTTTCAGCCGTTTTCAAATCTCTCTCACTCTTCCAGCTGAAATTTTATTCACTGGATGTGATTTCCAGAGAGTGACTTTTGTCTGTGGCCCCTGGGATCATCCCCAGGGCTGCAGTGCCTCCTGCTCTGGGGTTAAGCGATGGCAGAGCAGATATTCACGGTTCAAACTCCACATTTGCATTGTTTTCATGCAACTCATTGTTCTTTTTTTCCCCCTCCACAACCGATTTTGAAGATCTTTGGCAGCACTGACAGCAGCAGGATGGGGATGGGAGGTGAGGGGGAGTGGATTCCTTCTGGCAGGGTCCTCCATCTTCCAGAGCACCCAAAGAATTGATCAGGGAACTTAAAAAAAAACAAACAAACCCCATTTTCCAGCGTCTGGGCATGGATATTCACTGCTTATTTATTCATTTCTTTATTCTGTAATAAAATAGTACTGTTCTCACAGACTGGGCTGCATGATCCATAAATACCCTTGTAAAATAGATTTGTAGCACGTGACAGAATCCTTCCGAATATTCTGTGAAAATTCTTTTTTTTTTTTTCCTTTTTCTTTTTTTTTTGTTGCTAGCACTTCCAGAACATTCACATCCTTCATCCTGACATTTGGAAATAGAACTTTTTTTTTTTTTTCTTTTTTTTTTGCCTACAGAGGTAAAGTTTACAGCATCATCACAGTATCAAAGCTTGTTTAAAAATACACACAGCAGTACTGGTAATTGCAAGCGAGCTGGAGACTTGAGCAGGGGGGCTGCTGGCAGCTTCACGTGGGTTCTGCTTTATAAAACAATGACATTTATTAATATTACATCCATCACTGGGTTAGAAAAAGATTACTGAGATGTGCTCCTCACAAGAAGTCTGTCGTTTCTCTGTGGTGTCACAGGACAGGCTGTGGAAATAGAAACACACCCGTGGGGATGGGGGGGTTAAAAAGGATAAGGGGTTAAACAGCTGATTTAAAAAGGGCTTTGTGCTGTCTGTTCCCGTGGGAATTGGAGTTCCAGCAGCACTGGATGTCCTGGAAATCCACTTGGGATGGCTGTGAGCACCCAGAGCAGCACCCAGAGCAGCCCTGAGCACCCAGAGCAGCTCCCAGCACCCAGAGCAGCCCTGAGCACCCAGAGCAGCCCTGAGCACCCAGAGCAGCTCTCAGCACCCAGAGCAGCCCTGAGCACCCAGAGCAGCTCTGAACACCCAGAGCAGCTCTGAACACCCAGAGCAGCCCTGAGCACCCAGAGCAGCTGTGAGCAGCACCCAGAGCAGCCCTGAGCACCCAGAGCAGCTCCCAGCACCCAGAGCAGCTGTGAGCACCCAGAGCAGCTCTCAGCACCCAGAGCAGCCCTGAGCACCCAGCCTCATGTGAGGAAACACTGAAATGCCAGGCTGGGCCCTCGAGGAGCTGCTGGAGACACAAGGAGCTCTTCAGGAGCAGCTCTCAGCACCTTCTGGGAGCTGATTTATTCCCAAGTCCAAGGGGATTCCAACACCTTCAGCCCCTGCTGGATGAGAGCAGCTGAGCTCCCCTGGTTTGGGATACCCCAAATCTGCCTCTTCACCTCCCTGTGGGTTTTGGAAAGAGTGAAAGCAGCAGATTTAAATTTCCAGCTTCAGGAACACACAGAAAATTGTGGTTAGAGTTGAAATGGAGCCAAAAACTCATCCCATTCCAGCCCTGCCACGGCAGGGACACCTTCCAGTGTCCCCCAGGGTGCTCCAGGCCGGCCCTGGACACTGCCAGGGAACAGGCACTGCCCCAGTTTGCCCAGCAAGGATTCAAATGACAGAAGAGATTAAAAATACATCATTGCATTGGTTTTACTTGGCACAAACGAGGCTAAATGTATAAATATATATAGATATATGTATAATAAAGCTGTAGGAAATCTCCAAACTGCTAACAACTCTTAGAAATGAGATAAAACAAGGACGGGTTTGCTTGGAAATCTCAAATTTGCAGTTCCCTCGTGGTTTTCATTTCCAGGCCATTCAAGAGTTCTTCGTGGTGGACCCCGGTTTTCTTTTTTTTATGAAACAAGCGTGGGTGTGCTTTGGCAAATGCTCTTTTCTTGGTCTCTCTGATACTCCTCCTGTGCTTTCTGCAGTCTTTTCCCTCTGAGTTTCCACTTGTGGAAGCAGTAGGTGATGAGGGATGTCATCAGCAGGGAGAAGAGGATGACCAGCACGATGGCCAGGGCGATGGTGGACGAGAGGGAGCCCTGCAGCTGCTCGCTCTCCGTGTCCCTGCTGGAGTTCAGAGCTGCAAAGTTCTCATCATCTGCCCAGGCCAAAAGTGCAGCTCCAGGAGCCTCCCTGAACCTGGGCCTCATTGGGACTGCTCTCAGGATTCCTGGAGAAGCAGGATTGTCACTGCCCTGTCACCTGGATCACGCAGCAGCCAGCTTTCCCCTCGTGTTCTGCAGGCATAGGGCAGGCTCAGCAGCAGGGTTTGGAGGCAGGGAGTGCAGGAACAGCAGCCTGGGGCACAAAGTTTCCACCTCAGGTCACCTTGATCCCGGCTGGAGAGCTCAGGAATGTGTTGCCTTCTTCATCCAGGGGCAGGGAAGGCTCAGCCAGCTGCCAGTTTGGGGTTCTTTGTTTCCTGCAAGAGATAATTGGAGGAAATCCAATCAGTTTTCCAGTGGCAGAGCTTTGTCCTGAGGCTGAAAGCAAAACAAGCACTGGGACAAGTGCAGCTTTCCATCTGAGGAATTGTTTCAGGGAAAAATTTCTTTTCCTTTCCCAAAATATTCCCAGAAGAGAAGAAAATCAGAGGCCTGTTTGGGGCATCACCCACAGTAACAAAAGCAGCTGCAAACAGGAGAGCAAACATTCATGGAAGGGATTCATTTCCCCTCCTCTGGGATACCTGCCCTTGGACTGGGCTGCAGTTTGGGGTTTGGATCCTCTGGAGTTTTAGTTACAGTGGAATTGAGGAGATTTCTGCAGGATTCAGCACAGGGGCAAGGAGTGCTCTGAGGAGACTGTGATGCTGTGCAGAGTTCTTTATTCTACAGACACAGACTGAGACTGCTCCAGATCACTCTGGGACTGCTGCTCACACTGCTCCTATGGCTCCTCCTGTGGCTACTGCCATGGCTACTGCCCTATGGCCACTGCCCACTGCTGGGCAGGGAAAATTCCCTTGATCCCATCCCAGCCCCAGGATGTGCCATCCCATCAACAGCAAAGAGAAACAATCCCCTAGAAGGGCCCAGCCTACAATCCTCTCCCACAATGGGTGCAGAGGCCACAAAGCCATGATCCTCTTTGCCATGGCCATCCCTGGTGCCCTGGATGTGCTTCCTGGGCACCTCTGGGCCAGGGCAGAGGCTCCCTCTGGGCATTCCAGGCTGATTTTCTATGACACACACAGTGGAACCCTACAGGTTTCCTCACTGATTGCAGATCTGGGATCTGGAGAAAGGGCCTGGGTGAAAATCCACCCGGATGATTGGAGAGGTGAGCTCCCCTGCAGGCACGGAGCTGTAAACTGGAATTTAACTCCCCACCCTTCCACAGCCCTGATGGAATTTCAAAGGCTGTTAAGTCATTTGCCTTTGATATGCGCTGTGTGTGACAAATCCTAAAGAACTCACTCATCTGAGCAGCTCTGAAGCCCAAATCTACTCTGCCCTCCCTATTCCATCCCTGTTCCAAATCCCACTTTGGAATTAAACCCAAGGAACAAGGCTCTGCTCTTGATTCCTGCTTCCAGTGGGCACAGGAAAATTTGCCCCAGGGTGTTTTCCTTTGAGGAGCTGTAAGGACCTTCAGGGGTCTTTATTTCAAGTAACAGCTTGCTCCAAACCCCCTCCACCCTCCTCCCAAATGCTTGGAGGCCAAAATGAGATTTCAGAGATCTTGGAGCATCTTTGTTTGGAGATGCTCTGTTTGAGAGGATTCTAGAAATAAATTTCAGTTCTAGAAATAAATTTCTGCAGTTCTAGAAATAAAAGTTCATCCCACTCAGGCTCGCAGAGATCTGAGGGTCTCTTTTGTTAATTAACAGCACGTTCTGATTAGTAACAACCACTGTTTGTGTAGCTCAGCATTCTGTTGGGGCTAAAAGATGTAAATAACATTTCCTGCCAGTTTGGAACAATATGTTCACAGAGCCTGGGGGAAATGGGGATTTCCAGAGAAGTTCAGAGCTCAGATTTTCCTGGGGTTGAGGGAGAGTGGATTGAGAGCTCATTTCACACAAGGGACCATGTCCCATCTGCAGCATTCAGCACAGGGGCAAGGAGTGCTCTGAGGAGACTGTGATGCTGTGCAGAGTTCTTTATTCTACAGACACAGACTGAGACTGCTCCAGATCACTCTGGGACTGCTGCTCACACTGCTCCTATGGCTCCTCCTGTGGCTACTGCCATGGCTACTGCCCTATGGCCACTGCCCACTGCTGGGCAGGGAAAATTCCCTTGATCCCATCCCACACACAGAGGATGTGTCCCTGTAGGGTTCCACCATGGGGGTTATACAAAAGCAGGCCTGGAAGGCCCAGAATTGGCCTTTTCCCTGGAAGTGACCATGGAAACACATCCAGCTCACCTGAGATGGGCTGGGATAAAGAATGCTGGGTTTGTGACCTTCTGGAGCAATTGTGTGGGAATATTGTGGTTTGTGCCCTTCCAGGGCATTGTTCACCTGTTCCCATCACAGGGAACATCTGGGCAATGCTGCAGGGGACTGGGGACACTCTGGGTGCATCTTTGCTGTTTATATGGAGTTATATCCTATTTGTACACTAGTATTTAAAGAATTTTCACTACACAATAAAAATCTTTACACTCCTCCATCTTATGAAAAATCCATTCCCTTACATAAATACCCACATGTCCCTGTATGAACAGCAAAGAGAAACAATCCCCTAGAAGGGCACAGCCTACAATCCTCTCCCACAATGGGTGCAGAGGCCACAAAGCCATGATCCTCTTTGCCATGGCCATCCCTGGTGCCCTGGATGTGCTTCCTGGGCACCTCTGGGCCAGGGCAGAGGCTCCCTCTGGGCATTCCAGGCTGATTTTCTATAACACACACAGTGGAACCCAACACAGGGAATGTCTCAGCACTGGGAATTCTGATCTGCTGGTACTGACCTGGATCTCATCTCATCAGTGTCCTCAGCTGGCAGCTCCTGTGGGGAGGAGAAAATCAAAACACAAAGTTATCCCAGAGCTGGGTCTGTGGTGCCCCAGGGAGGTGCTGGGTGCTGTTTGTAACCCCCGCATCAGTGCAGGGGGATGGAATTCCAAACCCAAACTGGGAATGCTCCAAAATCCTCGATCTGCAAAGCTCTGCTCGTGCCCTGAGGGAGGAAATGGCTTTTGTGGGCAAATCCCTGCCAAACAACCCCTGAGGGCACTGCTGGTGGCACTGCCAGAGCTCTGTGACCAAAGCCAGGGACACAGCAGTGCCACCACCACTGCTGCCATGGGAGACACCCCTGCTGCCATGGGTGACAACCACAGCAGTGCCACCACTGCTCCTGTGGGTGACAGACACAGCAGTGCCACCACTGCTGCCATGGGTGCCACCAGTGCTTCCAGGGGTGACACACACAGCAGTGCCACCACTGCTGCCATGGGTGACAATGACAGCAGTGCCACCCCTGCTCCCATGGGTGCCACCACTGCTCCTGTGGGTGACAAATGTGGCAGTGCCACCACTGTTCCCATGGGTGCCACCACTGCTCCTGTGGGTGACACACACAGCAGTGCCACCCCTGCTCCCTGGGGACAAGGCCAGCCCTTGCTGCTGCTCAGGATGGGTGGGGAGCAGAGGGTGAGGGAGCCCCGTGGCCTGAGGCCAGCTGGGAGTGCCCAGGCAGGGACAGGGCAGGGCAGGCAGGGGCTCTCAGGGTCCCTTGGGTGGCAGGGGGGTGGCTCAGGGGCTGCTCCTGCCACAATTCCAGCCTGGAACGGGCCAGCAGCGCTGGCTGGGCTCCAGAGGGGCCTCCTGGAAAGGAGATGGATGGGAACTGGGGATGCTCAAACAATCTCCTGCTCTTTGCAATATTACAAAAGAAATCAAAACTCTCCCTGCAGGAGTTCCAGGCAGGATTCGGATCCCAGGGAAAGGCTGCAGTGTCCCAGCTGGAATGGCTTTCCTTGCTCCTGGTAGGGCACAAGAAAATGGGGAAGGGGAGGTGAAACAGGGAGGGGAGCACAAAAGCAGAGCTGATTTGTTCATCCCCTCACAATTAGGCCAGGATTAGAGCCCTCCTCCACCTGCTCACCAAATGAGAATGGAACAAAACCACCACTGATTGGCCTAAGGTTGTATTTTGGGAGGATTTGTTCTCAGGTTTGGGGTTTTCATTTGGATTCAGCTCCAAGCACCTTTCAGTTTTCATTTCTTGAACTCAACAATGAATCCCCCTCCTGCACCTGCTCTGCTCGTCCTGGCTGGGCACCTTTAATTCCCATTCAAATACAGCAGAGAGATTCAAGTATTGACAGAAATAACGTGATTTTTTTTTAATCTGGGAGTTGAAATCATTTTGAAAACTTTTAATGAGATAATCCTGTTTTACTCTGGTGTTTCTCTAAGCTCAGGCTCTTGGTGTAGCCTTGGGATGGAATTTCCTCCCCTGGCTCGTGTTCCCTTGTCTTTTTTAGCAAGTTCTAAAGTAAAGCACAACTCAGCACAAGATGGGGAGGACAAAATCTGCTCCTTGGTTTGGAATCTCCTCAGCACAGGCTTTGTCTTCCCTTTGCTCTCAGAGTCTGACCCCTGAGTGCCTCAGAGAGAACGAGATTTTTGAGGGTTTTTTACGGTTTTTGAGGGTGGAAAGTGGGAGAGGGTCGGATGCAATTTATAAAAGAGGAACAAAGCAAATGACAGCAAAAAACCCCTGAAGTGTCTCAAGATGAATTCGGGTTATTGGCAGCTGGCAAACACTGAATTACTGGAAAGAGATGAGAATGTTCATCAGCAGCTTTCTGATCTCCCTGAGATTCCTCCCTTTCGTGGGGGCAAACCTTGCCTCTGTTTGCCAGACGTGGTTATGATGATGTTAGCAGGGTTATATTCAAGACAGAAACGATGATTTGCATTGTAATCCTAAAAAAAAATAAATTAAAAAACTCAAAATACTGTGTGGAAGATCAGTTTGGTTTTATTGGGTAGGGTTTGGGGTTTTTATATTGTTAGGATAAGCCTGGTTTTTGTTTCAGACCAAGCTGAGCTCAGTGTGGAATTTTCAGGTTCATGGGAAGGATGGAGGGAACATCCCTGACCCCCGGGATAACTCCCATTTCCTGATGGGGCTGACAAAGAGCAGCTGATGAGGAAAAAAACTGGGAAATCTGAGAAATCTGAGAAATCTGAGAAATCTGAGAGATCTGAGAGTTCTGAGGAATCTGAGAGATCTGAGAAACCTGAGGAATCTGAGAAATCTGAGAAACCTGGCTCCTGGATGATCCAGCAAACCAAGCAGTGAGGGGAAGGAGCAGCCCTGCTCTCAAAGGAACACAAACCCAACTTTCCAAAGGAAAGGTGACGGCCTCAAAACCACAAAGTGCTCCTTGGGAGGAAAAAAATCCCTTTGATTTCTGCAGCAGGAACAGGAGCAGCTCGGGCTCTGTCTCTGTGTCTCATCCCTCCCCTCCCCGTGCATTCCCCACTCTGGAACTGCTCCCTGCATTTATGGAACCCGAAATATATTGGTTTTTTTTAAACACACTTCCACAGTTCCTTTTCCTTTCCCCTTCAGCCTTCCTGCAAATCTCCCCTTTCACTCCAATCGATTCTTCCATTTTAACTGTGTCAGGGAAGAATGCAGCTCCTCTCTCTCCATTTGCATCTCTTTGATGTGCAAACATTGGGATGAAAGGTGTCCCTCATGCTCGAACCTGGGGTGGAAATGGCTCTTTCTCCTCCTCCTCCTCCTCCTGAGCTGGGCAGAGAAACATCCCCTCCACCCCTGCAGGGAAAAGGTGGGAGTGGGAGCAGTGGGAGGGGGACAGGGAGGAGGAAGGGATGGGAGAAGGCAGAAAGCGCTTGGAAAAACACTCTGAGGTGTTTCAGCCTCGCTGCATCTCCTGTGAACTCGCAGGAACACAAGGCCAGGGTTTAGGAGTATTTAAAACAGGCCCATAAATAGAGATGTGTTTATTTTCGGATGCTTGGAGTCCTTTTGGGAATCTGCCGGTTCCAAGCCTCCCGAGCGCTGCTCGGTTGAATTCCCGGGGGTTCTTTGTCCTTTGGGGTGTGTGTTGTTCCCTTGCACCTCGGCTGTGGTGTCACCCGCTTTGTGGGTGTCAAACACCACAGATCCACCTGCAAAGTCCTCACGTTAAACCCCTCGTTAAACTCCTCGTTAAACCCCTCTTTAAACTCCTCGTTAAACTCCTCTTTAAACCCCTCTTTAAGCCCCTCTTTAAACCCCTCTTTAAACCCCTCTTTAAACTCCTCTTTAAACCCCTCTTTAAACCCCTCTTTAAACCCCTCTTTAAGCCCCTCTTTAAGCCCCTCTTTAAACTCCTCTTTAAACTCCTCTTTAAACCCCTCTTTAAGCCCCTCTTTAAGCCCCTCTTTAAGCCCCTCTTTGTGCCCCTTTCTCCTGTGTTGATCTCCAAAGAGGAAACTCGATCTGGGTTCGATTTTTCCCCGTGGTCCCCCCTGGAAGCATCATTGGCATGAACCCCTTGAGATTGCACCCAGTGCACCTTGGAGGGAGGTTGGAGCAAACCAATTAATCCTTTAATTAATGTACAAAACCCTAGCCCTGCTCTTATCTTATTAAAAATAAAAATAAAAATAAAAATAAAATAAAAATAAAAATAAAAATAAGATTAAAAATAAAAATAAAAATAAAAATAAAAATAAAAGTAAAAATAAAAGTAAAAATAAAAGTAAAAGTAAAAATAAAGATATAAATAAAAGTAAAAATAAAAATAAAGATAAAAATAAAAGTAAAAATAAAGATAAAAATAAAAGTAAAAGTAAAAATAAAATAAAAAATAAAAATAAAAATAAAAATAAAAGTAAAAATAAAAATAAAAGTAAAAATAAAAATAAAGATATAAATAAAAGTAAAAATAAAAGTAAAAGTAAAAATAAAAATAATTTTAAAATAAAAATAATTTTAAAAAATTATTTTTATCTAGGAAAGGGTCTGGATTTTTTTCCCTTTCAAGCTTGGAGAGCGCTGCTGTATCCGGGTGTTCTCTGAGCGTGTTCCTCCCTGGTGTTCCCTCCCAGAGAGGTTTCAGTGCCTTCCCAAGGCCCTGTTGAGGTTGTTTTTCCCAAAGAGGTTTCAGTGCCTTCCCAAGGCCCTGTTGAGGTTGTTTTTCCCAAAGAGGTTTCAGTGCCTTCCCAAGGCCCTGTTGAGGTTGTTTTTCCCAAAGAGGTTTCAGTGCCTTCCCAAGGCCCTGTTGAGGCTGTTTTTCCCAAAGCAGCCCCTCTGCTCCTGCTTTTGGAGGGTGGATTTTCCTGCTCAGCCTCTGCTGCCCCAGGAGCAGCTCCCAGCAGCAGCTCAGGAGGGCACCCTGCAGAAAGGGGATTCTGTGTCCCTCTGAAATTGTGTTTTGTGGTTCACTCCTCGCTGGTTCAGTTCACACTCATTTTTTGTGCTGCTCTTCCCCTCCCAAACCAGGGCCAGCTCCCCCTGTGATTCCAGAGGCAGCCTGGGAATTTTCCCTGCTCCATATTTCAGAGTTATTCTGTGCAAACACCAACCCTGGAGTGAGCAGCCCCCAAACCCACACTGAACTTGGATTGCTCAGTGATTTTTTTTCCCCCAATTTGCTGTTTTTAGGCTCGATTTGCCCCAAAGTTTGAGGATTTTTGGAGCCAGGACGAGCAGAGCAGGTGCAGGTGGGGGATTCATTGTTGAGTTCAAGAAATGAAAACTGAAAGGTGCTTGGAGCTGAATCCAAATGAAAACCCCAAACCTGAGAACAAATCCTCCCAAAATACAACCTTAGGCCAATCAGTGGTGGTTTTGTTCCAGTCTCATTTGGTGAGCAGGTGGAGGAGGGCTCTAATCCTGGCCTAATTGTGAGGGGATGAACAAATCAGCTCAGCTTTTGTGTTCCCCTCCCTGTTTCACCTCCCCTTCCCCATTTTCTCATGCCCTACCAGGAGCAAGGGAAGCCATTCCAGCTGGGACACTGCAGCCTTTCCCTGGGTTCCGAATCCTGCCTGGAACTCCTGCAGGGAGAGATTTTGATTTCTTTTGTGATATTGCAAAGAGCAGGGGATAGTTTGAGCATCCCCAGTTCCCATCCATCTCCTTTCCAAAGGAAACTCTCCTGCTCTTGATGAACAGGCCCAGCCTAGGGCTGCAATAAATTCTCTGCTCAGGGAATTTCACCTTTAAAATTGTGCAGGAAAATCAGAAGTTAAAGGGTGGGAGGGAGCAGGGGCTGGGAGGGGGAGTGATGAGTGTCAGCTCCGAGGCAGCGACTTTGTCTGCACATTTCTGGAATCAAATCACATTTCTGTTCCCACAGCACAGGCTGGGAATAGTTTTTGTGGGATTTGGGAGTTGCAGGTGAGCAGGAGCTCCCTTCCCTTCCCTGCTCTCCCCATCTGCAGCCCAGGGAGCTGAACTGGTGTGAAGGGAACTGAACTGGTGTGAAGAGAGCCAAACTGGTGTGAAGGGAGCTGAACTGGTGTGAAGAGAACTGAACTGGTGTGCAGGGAACTGAACTGGTGTGAAGGGAACTGAACTGGTGTGAAGAGAACTGAACTGGTGTGCAGGGAACTGGTCCCAGCAGAGAGGGTGAAGGAAGGAGCCAAGGCTTGGAGCATTCCGTGCTTCCAGCACTGACTTTCCTTTGAGCTTCCAACCCCATTCCAGACGGGAAAAGTGATGTGGGATCAGGGAATGTGTGGGGTCAGGGAATGTGTGGGGTCAGGGGATGTGGGGGTCAGGGGATGTGTGGGGTCAGTGCCAGGGCAGCACTGCTGGGGCTGGGAGGGGACAGGGGCACCCCCGAGGGGCTCAGCTGCAGGGACAGCAGCGGGACAGCCTGGGGTGAAGGTGTGGGATGGATCGGGAATCCCTGGAGCCCCGGGGATGGAGAGGACGGAGGGAGAGGAGGGGCAGGGCTGTGCCAGGGGTGCCCGCTACGGCTTTGGGAGCAGAGGACGCGGCTCTCGGGGAAGGGCGCGCTGTGGGAAGCTCTGGCACCCGGGGAAGGACGGGCACACAGCCCGAGGGTCACCCAGCCCCGAGGGTCACCCAGCCCCGAGGGTCACCCACCCAGCCCCGAGGGTCACCCAGCCCCGGGGGTCACTCACCCAGCCCCGAGGGTCACACACCCCGAGGGTCACCCAGCCCCGAGGGTCACCCAGCCCCGAGGGTCACCCAGCCCCGGGGGTCACTCACCCAGCCCCGAGGGTCACCCAGCCCCGAGGGTCACACACCCCGAGGGTCACACCCGTCACACCCACAGGGGACCGCGGGTGGCCTCAGGCCGGGCTGGGGACAGCGGGGAGGGCAGGGCAGCCCTGGAGCCGGCCAGGGACCGTGCCAGTGCCAGGCTGGTGCCGTGCTGTGCCGTGCCAGGCTGACACGTGGCTGTCCTGGTGCTGTGCCAGCCTGAACACTGATCCCGTGCCGTACCGTGCCATGCCAGCCTCACACCCCGGGTATCACCGTGCCGTGCCAGCCTGAGCACCGGTGCTGTGCCGTGCCGTGCCAGCCTCGCACGCAGGCAGCGCAGAGCCGTGCCAAGCAGGTACTGTGCTGCCCAGTGCCGTGCCGTGCCGTGCCAGCCTGCCCTGGTGCCGTGCCGTGCCATTCAGCCCGCACGTCGGTACCGCGCTGCTCGGTGCCGTGCCAAGCCAGTGCCAGCTGTGCCAGCCTTGCACACGGGGATCACGGAGCCGTGCCGTGCCAGCCCTGCACGCCGGTCCCAGCCGTGCTGTGCCATGTCCCTATCTACACTGGTGCCGTGCCGTGCCAGCCCTTGCCGCCTGTACCACACTGCCCGGTGCCGTGCCGTGCCAGCCGTGCCGGCCGGTGCCGTGCTGTGCCATGTCCCTGCCTACACTGGTACCGTGCCGTGCCGTGCCAGCCCCAGCGCCGTGTGCCCCGCGGGGCCGGAGCGGGGCCGGGATGCAGCGGAGCATCCCCGGGCTCTGCCGCAGGCGCTGCCCGTGCCCCGCGATCGCCGCTGCTCAGCGGCCGTGCCGGGCAGCAGCTCCAGGGGCGCATCCCTGCGGGAAGGGGCACGGAGCCCTGGGCACAGCGGGGCGGGCACGGGGCTGGGGCCATTTGGGGATTGTCCCTGCCGCCCCCTCCATCCCTGCATCCATCCCTGCATCCTTGCATCCATCCCTGCATCCATCCCTCCCTCCATCCCTGCATCCCGCAGCTCCGCACAAAGGAGCCGCCGCAGCACTCACCCGCTCCGGCCGCGTTCCCCCGGCTCCCCGGGGCTGTCGGGGGCTGGCAGCCCGGGCAGGGAGCCCCGAGCCCGGCCGGTGCTTGGTGGCCCCGCAGGCGGCGGCGCTGGCCCGGCGAGCGGCGGCGCCGCAGCTGCGGCGAGGGTGGAACAGCTCCACACCCCCTCGGCAGCACCATCTGAGCCCCGCCGAATTTGTCAACTTTATTTAGGGGGAAGAATGGATCACATGGGGAGGCTCGGCGGGCTGGGAGGAGCCGGCGGTGCGGAATCAGGTCAGCGACACAAACCCGAGTTAGTCACGGCCAGCGGCGGCGAGAGGCACGGAGCAGCCCGAGACAAAGGCAGGGATCCGCTGGGAATTCGGCGCTGCCGCTTCCCTCCTTTATCTACCCATTAAACTGGGTGATTTCAGGCTCCTTTTATCAGGTGAGTTTTCCCAATCAAGTAAGAAATCGAGTGGAACGCGAAAGAAAATGTTCTGAGCTCCCGAGTGCTTCTGAGCACGCTCATCCTGCCGAGCGTTCACACAGCCTTTGCTTTGCCCGCTCCTGGCTCTGTCCTGCTGGGCTGTGCCCATCCAGCCCCACAGAAATGGATGCTGCAGCCCCATCCCAAAGCACCCACATCCCATGATCCCGGTGGAATATCTGCCTCTGGCTCCGATTTTAATTCGCATTTCGTGCTCAGACAAAGGCTGCAGGCTGCTGCCTGGTCCCCATTGTCCCCCTGGCTGAGGAATCCTTGTGCAATTTGGTTTCCACAGCACCTTTTCCTGCTCTTTCCCATTCGTTAAAAGCTCCCAAGCACAGGTGACCCAAAATTTATCCCCTGCTCGCTGCCAGGATCCGTGCGACTTTTAAACATCGTTGTTTATTCCATCCCCACGCATCCCCGCGGGGCTGTGCTGGGTCTGGGTTACTCAAAGGGCAGAGCCGGATCCCGAAGTGTGGATCCCTAAATACTCACCCGCCTTGCCAAGGAGTGGGCCTGGCTTTCCGAGGCGCTAAGCAACTGTTCCTGTGCATCTCCATCTGCCTCGGAGTCACATCCCACCCTCGCCACCTTCCCCGTGTCCACGCTCCGAGCCAGAAATGAGCTTTGCAAAGGAGGCTCCTGGCTCCTCCCTCTGCTGCCAGGAGCTCTGTGCCCTAAGGAAAACTCCATCGTGCCCCGCAGGAAATCCACCCTGAAGCAGGACTCCCGAGGGGAGGGAGTTGGGAATGAGGGGAACGGCCGCTGGTGTGTCCAGGGAGGATAAAAACCCAGGGGATTTTGGTGTTTGGCGCAGCCAAAAGCGGCTCAAGCAGGCGTGGAAGGAGTGGCAGCTGCCTCCAGGGGGACTTTGCTTCCTTCAGCCTGCAGGAAATCATCCAGCCTCGGCACTCAGAGGCTGCAACAGCCAAAATGTGGATTTTTGGCAAGTTCTTAATGAAGCCTCGGGATGAGAGAGGATGAGAACGAGGATGTCACACCAGGAAAACAGCAGAGAGCACCCAGAGGCAAAGCTGGGTGGGCAGGGCAGCCCCGGGGGGAGCAGAAATTCCCGTTCCCTGCTTTCCTCTGCCCAGGAAAGGGGAATCTGGCCCAGGCTCTGCTTCCAGAGGATCCAGGGGGTGCAGCTGGGGGAGAATTCAGCCCCCGCTGGGTCTTTGTGGGGCAAATCAGTGAGTGCAGGGAAAGGTCTTTGCATCTTCCCTAAACACAGCACAGGCAGCTCTGTCCTGTGCCTGGCCCAGGAAAATGGGAGATTGTCCCAGGAAAATGGGAGATTTCTCCAGGGAAAGAGGAGATTTCCCCAGGGAAAAAGAGGAGATTTCCCTAGGGAAAAGGGGAGATTTCTCCAGGGACAATGGGAGATTTCCCCAGGGAAAATGGGGAGATTTCCACAGGGAAAAAGAGATTTCCACAGGGAAAAAGGGAGTTTTTACCTGGACCCTGAGCTTGGTGTGGAGCTTCCACACCTGGATTTCAGCACAGGCAGGGCCCATCCCCTGCACAGCAGCTCCGGGATATTTGGGGTTATTTTTTGGCACTGCCAAAGGCTTTTCCAGCCCTCCTTCCCCCTTATTTCTATTTCATCCCCGAGTTCTTTCTCCCTTGCTGGCTGAAGTTTTCCGTGCCATGCACTCCACGAAACTTTCCCTTTATATTTTTATGCTCTGCTGCTTGCTGGAGAGTCTGATGTCAAGTGAAGAAATCTATATATAATGTGTGTCTGAATGCATATTTATATAAATGCATCCATATACATGTGCAGGGACCTGGAAATGCAAATCCCTCCCCGCCTGCATTGGTGCAAGGGGAGTTTTTTTCCCTCTGCTTTTCTTACATCTCACTCTTCCCCAGCTCTTTGCCACGAGGAAAGCCTGGGAAGATTCTAATAATTCTAATTTTTATGCCAGATTCAAGCTTTTCTTCAAATGCTTGCTCTTAATCCGCTGTGACCAATCCACTCAAATTCCTCACTCCAGCAGTTCTGCCACTTCCTCAGTCTCCTGTGTTTTGGGGCTTGCAACAGGTCAGGAATTGGGTCAGTAATTTGGATATTGTGGCTCTCAGGGAGGTGTTGACCAGGGATGGTGTGGGTATGGCACAGCCCTCTCCTCCAGGAAAACTCACAATTCCCAGGAAATCAGGAAATCCCTGATTTCAGTCAGAATTTAGGAAGGAATGAGGGTGGGGAGGGGCTGGAATGGAATTCCCAGATTTGCTGTGGCTGCCCCTGGATCCCTGGCAGTGCCCAAGGCCAGGCTGGGACTGGGGAAGGTGTCCCTGGATCCAAGGAGATCATTCCCAGGAAATTGGGGTTTTTTTCCATGTCCATGCTGCTGTCAAGGTGCTCCTGCAGAGATGGGAGCAGGTTCCTCACCTTCAGTGGGTCCCCATCTCCCCTGGGAGCAGAGAATCAGGAGTGAGGCTTTTCCTGATCCAAACTGGGCAGGGAGGCACTAAAAGCTGAATTATTAAAGGTTGATTTTCCCCATCAAATTCCTCCTCGTTGGATGGAGTTATAAATATGGAACTGCAGGGGAAGAGCAGCATTTGGGGGCACACAGAGTGAAATGAAAGCTCATTGTGCACAAAGTTTGGGCTGGGGTTGTTGTTCCCGTCCATCCTGAGGGGGAAGGTTGGGTTTTACCAGGAGAGATAAAACTGACTTGATAAAAAAATCATAAAAAATTTTAAAAAATCTTAAAATAAAAAAATCATGAAAATGAAAAATCATAAAAATGAAAAATCATTAAAATAAAAAAATCATGAAAATGAAAAATCATGAAAATAAAAAAATAATAAAAATCAAAAATCATTAAAATGAAAAATCATGAAAATAAAAAATATCATGAAAATAAAAAATCAGCATAAAAATAAAAACCATAAAAATAAAATCATAAAAATAAAAAATCATAAAAATGAAAAATCATAAAAATAAAAATCATAAACATAAAAATAATAAAAATAAAAATAATAATAAAATAAAAAACATACAAACTAAAAATAATAAAAATTAAAAAGCGTAAAAATGAAAAATAAATAAAAATAATAACAATAAAAATCATAAAAATAATTATAAATAATAATAAAATAAAAAATCATAAAATAATTTTTTAAAAGAGCTCATAATGCAAAATTGGCTCAGCCAGCACTGCTGATCTATCAGCCCCACTGATTTTAATTGCATCCCAGCCTGATCAGGAAACGTGGAATGAGCTCTGAGATTTCCCAGGCGTCGCTGGAATTCTCAGGCTGCTCCCCAATCTCTGAAACAGCTCCTGAGGAAAACTGGCAGCTCCTGAATTCTTTATTCCAGGGATAAAGGGGGGCGTGGTGGGAGCACAGAAAACTCACAGACCTGGGGGAGGAAGCCAGAAATTCCTGATGAATCCTCCTTTTGGGGAGGGGGAACGCAGAGGAACTGGAAGACAATCCAGGGAATATCGACGGGCAGAAATGGGCACGGAGCTGCCCCGCGGGATTCCCTGCTCGGAGCCCTGCAGGATTCCTGGGAAGGTGCCCTTGGGAATGGGAGCACCCAGAGCCATCAGCAGTGGCCTGGATTGTGACCCGGGGCTGTAACTCAGCACAGGGGAAGGGGAAATTCCCTTTTGGGGCAGAATTCCTGGATTTCTTTCCCTCTGTGTGAGTAAAAGCAGCTGGGGCTGCACGAACACCCCTGGCTCCCCTTTCCTGTGATAAACAACCCCAGAAATTCCCTTTTAGGACGTTCCTTCTCAATGGGGATGTTCCCTCTCCGTATTCCTTTGGAACAGGGGCTCAGGAAATCCATCCCTGATTCCTGCCCAGCCTCGGGGCTGTCCCAGAGCCTGGGACAGGAACTGCACCTGCAGGAAACTCAGATATCGAGGGATGAGAGTCCCGGAGCGCCCGCGCTGCCTGGGGATGATGTGCGGGCACAAATATCCCGAATAAAGATTGCTCCAGGGCAGGGCTGGCACCCGGAGCCGCGCTTTGATCCCAAAGAGCTCCCACATGGATTTGGGAGCGAGCAGGAAGGGTTCAGCTCCATCCCAGCACCAGCTCCCCCCAGCATTTCCCTGTTCTGCCCCATTTCCAGGCACGGAGTGGAACCAGGGAGGGCTTCGTCCCCTGGGAAGAGCAGGGGTGGTGATGGATTTTTGGGAACAGAGTGAGGAACACGCTGGGATCCCACTGCTGCGCCAGGGTCCCTCTGGCACCTCCCAGTGCCACCCAAACTCCTGGGCAGAGCTTTCAGGACCCCACTCCAGGGTTTTTTAGGACCAGGGCACATTTTCATCCCCACTCCAGGGTTTTTCAGGACCAGGACACATTTTCATCCCCCACTGAAGTGTTTTTGATGGACCAGGGCACATTTTCATCCCCCACTTGAGGGTTTTTAGGATCACATCACATTTTCATCCCCACTCTGGGGTTTTTAGGACCAGGGCACATTTTCATCCCCCACTGGTGTGAGTCACCAGGTGCCTCAGGAATGAGCCAGGCTGATCCTGCTCTGAGTCACAAGGGGTTGCTTAAGGAGACTGCTCCTGTTCCTTTGTTCCATCCACTCTGTTCCTCCCAAAACACCAATTCCTGAGCTCTTCTGAAGCTGGATTCCAGCTGGCTCCAGGAGTTACAGAGTCCTGGAATGGGTTTTTTTTTGGAAGGGATCTCAAAGCTCTTCCAGTTCCCCGTCTGTAATGAGAATTTCAGGGTTATAAATTCACAGAATGGTTTGGGTTGGGAGGGACCTCAAAGCCCATCCAGTGCCACCCCTGCCATGGCAGGGACACCTCCCACTGTCCCAGGCTGCTCCAAACCCCATCCCACCTGGCCTTGGACATTCCAGGGATGGGGCAAATCCCCCCTCTCTGGGCAGCCCTAAAGGAGCAGAACTGAAAACACAAAATGGGCTAAACCTGGGCACTCCTGATTCCCACTGGGAATCTCCGTGTCCTTCCTGCTGGGAGACCCACGAGTTGCAGAAGGATTTTTGTGTTCTGTGCTGCATTCCCAGCTTTCCCTGCAGAGTTCTCCCATTTTTGAGTTTTCTCATTTTTGACTTTTCCCTGCACAGCAGCTCCTGTCACCCAGCTCAGCTGAGCCCTAAAGAACCCGGCTCAGCTGTGCCCTAAAGAACGTGGCTTAGCTGAGCCTAGGCACAGCCAGTTCTTGGAGCTGCTCACCTGGGGTTGGCTGAGCTGAGCCCTAAAGAACCCGGCTCAGTTGAGCCCTAAAGAACCCAGCTCAGCTGTGCCCTAAAGCCTGGCTCAGCTGAGCCCTAAAGAACCTGGCCCAGCTGAGCTCTAAAGAACCCGGCCCAGCTGTGCCCTAAAGAGCCCGGCTCAGCTGAGCCCCAGGCGGTTCCAGCCGCTGCTTCCCGTCCCGCACATCCCTGTGGGACACATCCCTGTGGGACACATCCCTTTCTTCCTGGGCTCCCCAAATTTGAGGTCTCCCTTTCCCTTCCCTGGACTCCACCTCAGGATCCAGAGTGGCCTCTCCTTTCTCCTCCTTGTCCCTGCTCCCTCTGGCGTACCCAGGCCGGCGCTGCCTCTCCCGAGCCGCTGCTGGATTTGGGATTTCTTTTCCCTGCGTTTCACACGAGCCGGGAATTCCAGCTCCTTTCCTGTCCCCTCTTTGGAGAGGAACCAGAGTCTGCAGCCTCCGCATCCCCTCCTTGTGCCAGCACCTGGGGCCGATTCGGAATCCATCTGATTTCCAGTTCTGATGATTCCCAAGCCATTAACTCGTTCTCAGTTTGGGGATTTCTGTTCCAACCATTCTGACTCAGGGAACTGGAGGTTTAATGGGATGTGACAGCTGGGATTGGAGCCACCACTCCAAAATTTTGCTGCCACTCCAAAATTTGGCATCCACTGCACCTGAACATCATGCTCGGCTTCACTTTAGGCTCAGTCTAAGTTTGATTAAGTCTCCAAAAGCTTTTGTGTAGTATTGAATGTAGGGTTAAGGATTTTTTTTTATGAGATTGTGATGTTGTATAGAGTTTTTTTATTATACAGATAGAGATTAAGATTATTATAGATTATTTTATGATTATTTTAATTCTTTTTATTATGGTTATTGTTATGGTTATTTTTAATGGTTATTTTTAATGGTTGTTTTTAATGGTTATTGTTTAATGGTTATTGTTTAATGGTTATTGTTTAATGGTTATTTTTAATGGTTATTTTTTAATGGTTATTGTTTAATAGTTATTGTTTAATAGTTATTGTTTAATAGTTATTGTTTAATAGTTATTGTTTAATGGCTACTGCTAATGGTTACTACTTTTTACTATGCAGTGAAAAATATTTTAATACATTTTACACACAAAACATGTTATTATATAAATGAAAAAATAAACAATATTTTATAAAATTACAGCTGACAATACTCCCACACAATAAATATAATAATATAAATTTTTTTAAATATAAAAAACCACCAACCCATAATCCTCTTTCTCATATTCATCCCTAGCAACTTAAATGTACTTCCCAAAAAATAAAACTCACTCCAAACCTTCCAAACCTCCTTTTCCATAACCCACATCGTGCAACCCAGCACTTCTGGAGCCCTGAGTGGATTTCTGGAAATCAGAAAACGCAAAAAGGAACTGGAGATCCCCGTTGGAATCCTGGGATTGCTGCTGCAGAGGGAATCAAAAACACCTCACAGAGAGATGGTTTGCAGAGTTTTGACTGGAATTTAACGATTTGATGAGCTTTGCATCGTGTGTGGTATCACACAAATATTCCATTTGCACGAGAATATCCGGGAAAGAGCTTTGGGATCACTGAGCCCAACCCTCAGCCACCACGGTCACCACCAGCTCCTGTCCTCCAGTGCCACATCCGTGGATTCTGAGCCCTCCTAGGGATGAGAATTCCCGGGATTTGGTCAGGCAGGGCCATCCAGGGACAAGGATTCCTCTGCTTCTGCAGGGAGAGGGAAGTGGCAGCGTTTCCCTCAGCCAGGGACGCGTTCCCCAGGCTCGGGAGTGGGTGAGTGACAGCTGAAGGCTGAGCCGTGGGGAGCAGCACAGCTAATTACCACCTAATCTAATTAGCACCTCCCTCAGCTCGCCCTTCCACCCAGCCTGCTTCCCCAGGGCTGTTTTTTGGGGGGTTTTTGTCACTCAGCTTTGTCCTCCACGTGCTCGTCCTGCCCGGAATTGGAGCCAAGAGGATGGAAAATGAGGGGGATCCAGTGGGATTGGAGTCCCCAGAGCATCCCTCAGCCTGGAAATCGAGCAGCTGATGCCATTCCCCAGCTAATCCTAAAGATTTCTGTCCAGGGACTCTGGGATTGCTGCTCCCAGCTCAGCCCCGTGCTGGAACTGGACACAAGAAGACGGAAAATGAGGTAATTCCAGTGGGATTTGAGCCTCCAGCCCATCCCTCCCTCTCAGCCTGCTGCCCCAAGCACAGGGAAATGCAGCAGCTGATCCTAATGCAGCCATCCCCCAGTTAATCCTAAAGATTTCTGTCCAGGAACTCTGGGATTGCTGCTCCCAGCTCAGCCCCGTGGTGGAACTGGGTTCCACCATGGGGGTTACAGAAAAGCAGCCCTGGAAGGCCCAGAATTGGCCTTTCCCTGGAGGTGACCATGGAAACACATCCAGCTCACCTGAGATGGGCTGGGATAAAGAATGCTGGGTTTGTGACCTTCTGGAGCAATTGTGTGGGAATATTGTGGTTTGTGCCCTTGCAGGGCATTGTTCACCTGTTCCCATCACAGGGAACATCTGGGCAATGCTGCAGGGGATTGGGGACACTCTGGGTGCATCTTTGCTGTTTGGGTGAGGTTCTGTCCTGTTTGTGTGCTGGGATTGAAGGGATTGTCCCTGCTCAATGAAGGGCTTTGCACTTCTCCATCTCGTGCCAAGTCCAGGCCCTTGTGTGAATCCTGCAGAACTGGACACAAGAGGATGGAAAATGAGGTAATTCCAGTGGGATTTGAGCCTCCAGCCCATCCCTCCCTCTCAGCCTGCTGCCCCAAGCACAGGGAAATGCAGCAGCTGATCCTAATGCAGCCATCCCCCAGCTAATCCCAAAGATTTCTCTCCAGGAATTCCGGGATTGCTGCTCCCAGCTCGGCCCCGTGGTGGCAGACGCTTCCCCACAGGCAGGGAGAAGGTGGAAACGCAAATCCCGGAATGTTCCCCCATCTGGCAGCCAGGAGCCGAGGAAAGGGACACCTTCCCCTTCTGTCTGCGTGCCTGTGGCAGCTGCTCGGGGATTTTTAGGGCTGGGGTTCCTGCAGGGCCAGGAGAGGTGATTTGTGTCCCCGCATCCATGCAGGAAAAAGCAGAAATTCCATGAATTCCTTGGAGTCTGCACTGCGGGAATGTCCTGGGAGGGAACTGGGATGCACAGGGGGGTTGATTCCCAATGAATTCTGTCAGGAACCCTTCAGCCACCCCAGGGACTCACCCCAAACCTGGGGAATCCCAGGCCTCCCTGTGCCCTGGGGTGTCACTCTCTGGGAATGTCACCCTGTGCTTTCCCTTCTTTGGGCCACAATTGTCTCCAGGATGACAAAACCAGAGGGAAATGCTTCCAGCTGGGAGAGTCAGGCTGTTCCCACCTCATCCTTCTGTTTATTCCATGAGGAATTTCAAAATTTTGGTTTGCTGCTCCAGTCGGGGACAGAGGAAAGTTCGAGCAGCAAAATAAAAAAAAATTTAAAAATCTGAAGTTGAATCAGATCTTAAGCCTGGATTTAAAATGGATGGGATTCAAAGAACCAAAACAAAATCCAGAACAGAAGAAAGGAATCCCTGATTCTCCTCCTGATCTCCCTCTGCTGCAGCCCTGTCCTCCCATCCTCTCCTGCCATCACCTTCCCTTGCTCTGCTCCAATTATAGATCCCTCCAGGCAGGGACCTGCCAGTGTTTCTGTCAGGGAAGTGCCAACCCATCCCTGATGCTTTACAAATAATCACAGGGAGCACACATTTTGTGAAATATTGAAGCTCTTCCTGTTAAAAAAAATGAGCTCTTCTCTGCCAGATCAGACAGGATGAAATGTCAGTGTGCCACCCTTCCTGAATTAACATCCTTCCCTCTGTCACTCTTGCTTTGGCACATGGGATCCATCTCCTCCTTCCCACGGGGAAGAATTTGGTTTTCAATCTGAGACACAAAATTGAATGTCCTAGGTGGGTGAGAAGAAGGGAAAATCATCTCAAATCTCCTCGAGCTGCTGGGAAAAACTGAGGTGCAAACAACTCCTAATGCCTCTGGGAGGAGAGAATTCAGTGTGGGGAGAGCAGCCCTGCCATGGCCTCATTATTCAAAGAGAGGGAGGTGCAGCTGTTTGGATTTCGGGGGAGAACGGTGGGAAAAGCTGGGCTTGGCTTGGGTTTAAGGAAGTCCCAGCCCAAAGCTGAGCCAGACCCAGCTGGGGTGGATCTGTCCCTGCTGGGGCTCTGCCTCAGAGGGAGATCAGGAGGAGAATTTGGGATCCTTCTATGCTTTCCTGGATTTTTTGGGTTCTTTTAATGCGATCTATTTTAAATCCAGGCTTAAGATCTGATTCAACTTCAGATTTTTTTTTTTTTTGCTGCCCAAACTTTCCTCTGTTCCTGGAATGGCTCAAAATACCTGGAGGACGGGGCACTGTGTTAAAATGTTTTCCCTTGACTTTTCCAGGACCTGAACACATCAGGAGCCAATTCCAGTGCTTGGCAGGCCTTTCCATAAAGGAATCATCCCCAAAATCCAACCTGCCTGCCCTGGCACAGAGAAATCCACAATGGGAAGAGTCCCTTGGAATTGGGAACTCAGGGGAGTTCCAGTGCCCAGGAAGGTTCTGATCCCCCAGATGGGGTGGGATTTGCAATATTTTGGGAGCAGGGATTGAGGAGGTGCCCCAGCTTCAGGGTCTCACTCCAAGTTTATTTCCAGGCTGGAAATCGTGCCTGGAATTGGCACAGCCAAGGCGGATTGTCGCCCTGGTTTTTGCAGTGTTCTGTGTTTTTACTTCAGAATTTCCCATGCATTTTCTGCAAACATTGGTTTTTGGTTTTTTTACCGGCCTAGATTGTTTTGAACTTCTAGATTGTTTTCGTTCTTCTCTCCTAAGGCGGAGGACGATGATAAACTGTATCATTATCCTGTAAAATTGTCAAGGTGGTGACCTCCTTGACCAATCCACGACTGTCTTAAAAAATATATAAAACTAAGAAAATAAAGAAAGGCAGGTGATGCCTGAAGAATTTTTGCTTTTCTTCTAAACACTTCTCACACTGTTCCCTATATTCACAAGTATCAGCATGCACACTTGTGATGCTTTAGGTGATAGCTCAGCCCGGTTCCATGGTGTTTAGTGGGCTGGGAGACCAAACACCCCTGAAACCACGGAGAGTCAGAGACCAAACACTCTGTTTGCGTGAGCCCTCAAGGTGCCCTGGCAGGACAGATTCTGTAAACTAGAAGTGAGCCCACCCAGGCCCCTTCTTGGGCCCTCCTGGTAGATCTGCTGATGTGTAGAGTCTTTAATTGTACACTCGACTGGGGGGACGGGGCTTTGGCGACGCGTTCTACCTGGACAGCAGAAGCCATGGAATGGGATCCTATTAAAATACCGAGGGAAACGACCCCCAACCCTCTAACCCTGTCTGAGCCTTTATTTCCTAACACCAGGAAAAGGCATCACAGGCCCTCTCTTTTCTGGCTCTGCCCAAGTGATCCTGACCTGCTCGAAAATCCGCGTATTTCTTTCGTGTCCAACAGCGCGACAGCGGATCTCGAGGATTTGAGGTGACAGCTGGGAGAGGAATCTGCTGCTGGAATTGCACTGGAGGTTCCTTCCCTCTTTCTGCCACCTCTCTCACTTCATTAGGAGCCCAGCCTTCTCCTGGGCTGCAATTGAATTATTTGCTTTCACCTCCAATCTGCCTGAGCTGGAGTGAACTCCCCAGGAGCTGCAAACACAACCAGATCCCATCTCCATGGGGTTAAGTGCAGGATTCAAGGCAGGGACAAGGACTCCTCTGAGGAGACTGTGATGCTGTGCAGAGTTCTTTATTCTACAGACACAGACTGAGACTGCTCCAGATCACTCTGGGACTGCTGCTCACACTGCTCCTATGGCTCCTCCTGTGGCTACTGCCATGGCTACTGCCCTATGGCCACTGCCCACTGCTGGGCAGGGAAAAGTCCCTTGATCCCATCCCAGCCCCAGGATGTGCCATCCCATCAACAGCAAAGAGAAACAATCCCCTAGAAGGGCACAGCCTACAATCCTCTCCCACAATGGGTGCAGAGGCCACAAAGCCATGATCCTCTTTGCCATGGCCATCCCTGGTGCCCTGGATGTGCTTCCTGGGCACCTCTGGGCCAGGGCAGAGGCTCCCTCTGGGCATTCCAGGCTGATTTTCTATAGCACACACAGTGGAACCCAACAGTTAAGGGGTGGAATTGTGTCTCTCCCAACCTCTTTTGATGAGGAATTTGGGATTTCCCACTGTGCCTGATCCCTGCTGCTCCTTTCCTGAATCCTGAATTGTTTTGGGGAGCAGGAGGTTCAGGGCTGTGCCCCCAGAGCAGCTCAGGCTGTGTCATCACAGCGACTTTCTGCCAGTGAAATCCACTTCTATTTCTATTTCTGGGTTTGAAAAGGAGTTGAAATGCCAGTGGTGATGTAATGTTCATTTACATTTAGAGTCTGTTGCTATTTATTTTTGCTCCTATTAACTGCATCTTGATTCCAACAGTTTGGGGTGGTTTTTTTAATCCACTGAGGCTCTCTTTGCTATGAACAGCTCATTTTTTAGCTAATTTTTTACCCAAAGCCTGCCAGATTTCATGCTTTATTCAGCCCATAAATGAAGAAGGATGGCAGGTAGAAGGGGAAATGGATGTTTCCTCCCCAAGGGAAGGCTCCGAAATTTGATAGGAGCTGTTTCTCTAGGAACTGCTGCCTCTGATTGCTGCTGGAATGGCTCTGGAAGGAGCTTGGAGGGAATCACTCACCTCGGCTCTGTCCTGGGCATGCAGAGCTGGGGAGATGCTGTGGGGCCGACAGATTTCCATAAACATGAGGAGAGATGTGCAGGATTCAAGGCAGGGTCAAGGAGTGCTGTGAGGAGACTGTGATGCTGTGCAGAGTTCTTTATTCTACAGACACAGACTGAGACTGCTCCAGATCACTCTGGGACTGCTGCTCACACTGCTCCTATGGCTCCTCCTGTGGCTACTGCCATGGCTACTGCCCTATGGCCACTGCCCACTGCTGGGCAGGGAAAATTCCCTTGATCCCATCCCAGCCCCAGGATGTGCCATCCCATCAACAGCAAAGAGAAACAATCCCCTAGAAGGGCACAGCCTACAATCCTCTCCCACAATGGGTGCAGAGGCCACAAAGCCATGATCCTCTTTGCCATGGCCATCCCTGGTGCCCTGGATGTGCTTCCTGGGCACCTCTGGGCCAGGGCAGAGGCTCCCTCCGGGCATTCCAGGCTGATTTTCTATAGCACACACAGTGGAACCCAACAGAGCCTGGCAGATTTCTCTGACCAGAAGAGTCCCAAATATAAGAGGTGAACCAAAATTCCCTCCAGAACCATAAATCAGGAGCTGAATCCCTCACTCTGCTCACAACCTGATGCTGGCGTGTGTTCAAAAGCCAAGCTCCATCTCCACAACACCAAAATGATTTCAGAGCCTCGAGCCACGAGCTGGTGAAGAACACAGAAATAATGTTGTTATTGGAGTTCTGCTAATTCCATCTCGTGTCATTACTCTGCTCAGTCTGGGGGGAAGAGGATTGGTAAAGGATGGGAGTTGTTCTTTAGGGAAGAGTGTTTGTGTGGGTTTGTTCTTGCTGGGGTTTTAAACGTTATGGGTGATGTTGGTAAACTCACAATAAGTAGGAAGTGGTTTCACTTCTGGTTTTACTTCTTCCCCTGCAGCTTTGGCAGTTATTGAAATGCAGAGGTTACGATGTAATTTGTTTAAATCTCTTCCGAGGAACGCAGAAGGAATTGCTCCAAGTGACTCCAACCTGCTGAGTTTGGAGAAGCTTTCCAGAAAGGTTTGGGAGTGTGGAGTGAATCCAGGAAGCCACTGCTTAAATAATTAAATTAATTAAGCTGCTAATTGCAAATTTAGGGATCAGGACCAGGAATTCTGGCCATTTGCTGGAATCTGCCTTCTCCCCTTCATTCATTCCTGTCTCCCATGGGGGATGGTTTATCCAGAGGATGGATCAACAAACCTTTGGGGAAGGGAAAGAGAAAGAAAAGGGAAAGGAAAGGAAAAGAGAAAGGGAAAATGACAGAAAAAAGAAAGGGAAAGAGATGGGAAAGAGAAAGAGAAAGAAAAGGAAAAGAGAAAGGGAAAGAAAAGGAAAAGAGAAAGGGAAAGAAAAGGAAAAGAGAAAGGGAAAGAAAAGGAAAAGAGAAAGGGAAAGAGAAGGAAAAGAGAAAGGGAAAGAGAAGGAAAAGAGAAAGGGAAAGAGATGGGAAAGAGAAACGGAAAGAGATGGAAAAGAGAAAGGGAAAGAGAAAGGGAAAGAAAAGAGAAAGGGAAAGAGACGGAAAAGAGAAAGGGAAAGAAAAGGAAAAGAGAAAGAGAAAGAGAAGGAAAAGAGAAAGGGAAAGAAAAGGAAAAGAGAAAGGGAAAGAGAAGGAAAAGAGAAAGGGAAAGAAAAGGAAAAGAGAAAGGGAAAGAAAAGGAAAAGAGAAAGGGAAAGAAAAGGAAAAGAGAAAGGGAAAGAGATGGAGAAGAGAAAGGGAAAGAAAAGGAAAAGAGAAAGGGAAAGAGAAGGAAAAGAGAAAGGGAACAGAAATTGTCCGGGTTTGCCGTTTACTGCTCGGCAGTCACAGGACTGTCCCTGTCACCAGCAGTGCCACCCTCAGCACTGCGCTGCCTGCAGCACGGGGACCTCTGGCTGCCACTGAGAGCATCCCTGCTCTTCCAGGAGGGAGGGAGGGAGGGATGGAGGGATGGAGGGATGGATGGATGGAGGGATGGATGGATGGATGGATGGATGGACGGATGGAGGGATGGATGGATGATGGATGGATGGATGGATGGATGGATGGAGGGATGGATGATGGATGGATGATGGATGGATGATGGATGGATGGATGGATGGACGGAGGGATGGATGGATGGATGGATTGGATGGAGGGATGGATGGATGGATGGATGGATGGATGGAGGGATGGATGGATGATGGATGGATGGATGGAGGGATGGATGGATGATGGATGGATGGATGGATGGATGATGGATGGATGGATGGATGGATGATGGATGGATGGATGGATGGATGGATGGAGGGATGGATGGATGATGGATGGATGGATGGATGGATGGATGGATGGATCCAAGTGCTGATCCCACACCTGCGAGGCACAGCCTGCTCCAGCAGAGCATTTGTACACTCAGAGATTTGCCTGAGCTTTCCTACCTCTCCCAAATATTCTGTTCTACACGTGCAGGGAGTTAATTCTCTCTGTGTGTCTGATTTTCTATCCTCGTTTTTCTATTTCTGTAAGCCCCAGCGATTCCCCAGGAATATGAGAGCGGTCACAGCTTGGATTTGGTGACCCTGGGGCACTTTTCCAACCCCAGGGATCCCTCAGGGAATGTGAGGGCCGCGGTCATAGGTTGGATTTGGTCATCCCGGAGCGCTTTTCCAGCCCCTCAGGGAATGTGAGGGCGGTCACAGGTTGGATTTGGTGATCCCGAAGCGCTTTTCCAGCCCCACCGATCCCTCAGGGAATGTGAGGGCCCTGAGGGCTCCGAGCGCTTTTCCCGCCCTTCGCCTGAGGGCTCCGACCGCGGCCGCCAGGGGGCGCCACCAGCCGCGCCTCACGCCCCGCCCCGGCCGCCTCAGACACTGCACGGGCGGCGGAGGGGCTGCGCTGCCGCACCGGGAGCACCGGGAGCACCGGGAGCATCGGGAACACCGGGAGCACCGGGAATACCGGGAGCACCAGGAACACCGGGAACACCGGGAGCACCGGGAGCGGCGGAGCCGGCCCGCGACAACCCGGAAGCAGCGCTGCTTCAGCCACCGCAGTGCGCAAGCGCGGGGGCAGCAGCGACCAATGGCAGCGCGGCGATGACGTCACAGGGCCCCGTTCCGGGCAGAGGAGCCGGAGAGTCCGGGAGAGGATTGGGGGTCAGGGAGGGGATTGGGGTCTGGGAGGGGATTGGGGGTCAGGGAGGGGATTGGGGTCTGGGAGGGGATTGGGGGTCAGGGAGGGGATTGGGGTCTGGGAGGGGATTGGGGGTCAGGGAGGGGATTGGGGTCTGGGAGAGGATTGGGGGTCAGGGAGGGGATTGGGGTCTGGGAGGGGATTGGGGTCAGGGAGAGGATTCTGGGTGCAGGATTCAAGGCAGGGGTAAGGAGTGCTCTGAGGAGACTGTGATGCTGTGCAGAGTTCTTTATTCTACAGACACAGACTGAGACTGCTCCAGATCACTCTGGGACTGCTGCTCACACTGCTCCTATGGCTCCTCCTGTGGCTACTGCCATGGCTACTGCCCTATGGCCACTGCCCACTGCTGGGCAGGGAAAATTCCCTTGATCCCATCCCAGCCCCAGGATGTGCCATCCCATCAACAGCAAAGAGAAACAATCCCCTAGAAGGGCACAGCCTACAATCCTCTCCCACAATGGGTGCAGAGCCACAAAGCCATGATCCTCTTTGCCATGGCCATCCCTGGTGCCCTGGATGTGCTTCCTGGGCACCTCTGGGCCAGGGCAGAGGCTCCCTCTGGGCATTCCAGGCTGATTTTCTAGAACACACACAGTGTTACCCAACACTCACTCCCATAAAACCATATTTAAAACATTCACTGTGTGAAGAATACCCCGCAGAGAAGGCAGGGAGAGCCGTGGAACAGAGTCCTGGCATTTGCTGAGCCCTGAGCAGAGCTTTTATCAGAGAGCAGCCAACCCCAGCTGCTTTTCGTACACATTTTACACAGAATGTTTTGGTCTTGGTTGTTTTGGCAGCTCGGTTTGGGGTTCTTTCTCCTCGAGTTCTGTGGGGTCACTGATTTATTTCAGAACCAAATTAAACAATACCTGCTGTGAAGCTATTTTTGGCCTGTGGGCTGAATTAGAAAACCTGGATATTTTTGGGAGCGAGCACAGCTTCCTGCCTGCTTTGCTGTGCTGCTGCTGAAGATGCTGGGAGTGCCTTTATCTTTCCATCTCTCTGCAAACAGCCCTAAATCCCAAATCCAGGGCGTTCTGTCAAACAAAGAGCAGAGCTCCACCTCTTTTGTGGGAAAAAAGTCATAAAACCAGGAGTTTGCAGAGCTCGGTGCTCGTGCAGGGCTCACTGTTGGCTCCTGGAGCGTGGGGTTATCTCTGCACAGCCCCCTTTTTACAGCTTTGGGGTTGGAAAGTGAGAATTTGGCCAATAAAAGTCGGGAAACGAGCAGTTGGAGTGTAGAGGATCTGTGAGCAGAAGGCTCCTGCTGCACAAGGACAGCTCAGAGCAGCTCCTGGCAGCCCGTGAATGTTGTCATTGTGCAGCTCACCCAGAAACCCAGTTCCGAAATCGGAGACAAGTTGTTCTCCTGCAAGAACATCGGGGAATTAGAAGGGTTTTTATCAGAATATTCTGAGTTTGGGCCGTTTTCTTCCAAAGTCTGCTTTAAAAATAGAGGAGAGGTCCAGAAGGAAGGGGGGTGGGAGAGAAAAAAAACCCCATTTTATTCTCTTCCCCCTTCCCAGCTTATCAGACTTGGGATTTTTTTCTGTTGAATTGGGATGTCTGAGAGCTCAGCGAGACGAACAAAGAGGTGAAATGGCCCCAAATTTAACTTGGCACAGTTTTAGGGGACACCAAGGCATTGTCACAGCTGCTCCTGGGATGTGTTTTGCATGAATATAAAACGAACACAGCCAGAGTCAGACAAAACTCTGCAATTCGGGGTTCAGGCTCTCACAAGGGTATTTGAAATGTAAATAGAAAACATTTGTAAGAATCAAACACAAAACCAAAGTGGGGGTGGGTGTTTTCCTGACGTCTCTCCCAGTTTTTAAAGGAGAAATCCAAACCCGTTTTTAGGTCTGTGTTGGCTTTAAAAACTTTAGGAAACGTGGGGGAAAAGCTTCAAAAAGCTTAAAAACCTGGAATCCTGTGGGACAAGCACTGCCATTGCCACCCAGTAAATAATTAAAGGTCTGGAATTTCCTTGGAGCTGAAAGGTGCCAAGTGCTGAGGGAGGGAGAGTGGGGTGTCAGAGCTCTGAGAGGGGACACACGAGGGGACAAGGCTCTGAGGGGGGACACGAGGTGACAAGGCTTGGTGACAAGGAGTGATGAGGCTCTGAGAGGGGACACACGAGGTGACAAAGCTCAGGGGGGACACGAGGTGATGGCTCTGAGAGCATTGATGAGGCTCAGGGGATACCCAAGGTGGTTGATGGCTCTGGGAGGGGACACACAGGGTGACAAAGTTCAGAGGGACACATGAGGTGATTGGTGGCTCTGGGAGGGGTGACAAGGCTCAGAGGGGACACCCAAGGTGACAAGGCTCAGGGGACATACATAAAATGATGGCTCTGGAAGGGATGATGAGGCTCAGAAGGGATACCCAAGGTGACAAGGCTCAGAGGGGACATACAAGGTGATTGGTGGCTCTGGGAGGGGTGACAAGACTCAGAAGGGACACCCAAGGTGGTGGCTCTAAGGGGGCACAAGAGAAGATTGATGTCTCTGGGAGGGGACACACAGGGTGACAAAGTTCAGGGGGGACACAAGGTGATGGCTCTGAGAGCATTGATGAGACTCAGAGGGGATACCCAAGGTGATTGATGGCTCTGGGAGGGGTGACAAGGCTCAGAGGGGACACACAGGGTGACAAAGGTCAGGGGGGACACATGAGGTGATTGATGGCTCTGGGAGGGACAAGGCTCAGAGGGGACACTCCAGGTGATGACTCTAAGGGGACACAAGAGGAGATTGACAGCTCTGGGAAGGGACATACAAGGTGACAAGGCTCCAAAGGGACACCCGAGGTGATTGATGGCTCTGACAGGGGACACCCAAGGTGGTGGCGGTGGCTCTGCAGCAGCAGCAGCTCCTGAGGAACTCCCAGGATCTCTGGCCCCCAGGAAACCCCAGCAGATCCCTCCAGATCCCCAAGTCCCACAGGCTTGGGTGAGCTCCCAGAAATCCCTTCAGGAATGAGCCCCCACATGTATAAATCTATATATTAAATATGGATATCTAAATATGTATCATCTATATATTATATACGGATTTCTATGTATGTATCATATATTATATGCGGATTTCTATATACGTATCTTCACCACGATCCTATTTGTCTCGAGCAAGCCAGGCCGCTCTAAAACACACCGCGGGACACGAGCAGGATTTTTCTTGCTTGCTTTAGAGGAGAAGCCAATTAACAGCACGTTAATTAGCTGGGGGCTCTGTGCCCCCATGCCCTTGAAGGTTTAAACAGCCGGGAGGCTGCGCTTGCAGTAGCGAAGCGCTTCAGGAGGCTCCGGGCGCCGAGAAATTCTGCCGCAGAGGTGCAAAAAAACAGAGCCCGAGGAAGTTTTGAGGGAGAATGTGCGGAAAAAAGGGAGGGGAGGGCGGGGAGTTCCCCCATCCGGCAGGAAAAGGTGAAGCTTCCCATACCGGGAGTCGAACCCGGGCCGCCTGGGTGAAAACCAGGAATCCTAACCGCTAGACCATATGGGAGGCGCTGTGTGACAGCCTGCCCGCGCGTCCTAAAGCGCTGCTCCCGCTCCGCTGATCCCCGCGATGGATCTGCCGGGCCCGGCTTTGCCGCTCCATGGGAATCACCGGGACTCACCGGGACCCTCCGGGACTCACCGGGAGCCCCGCCGTGAATCCCCCGGCTTTGCCAGAAAGGCGCTGCCCTCACCCAACATGGCGGCCGCGGCTTCAGCCTCGCCGTACGTCGGGGGCGCGCACGCGCGCGCGCGGGGGAGAGGGCGGGGCGCGCGCTCACGTGACCGGCGGCGGCGGCGGCGGCGAGCGCTGGGTCCCGTGAGCGCGGGGGGCGGGACGGGGGCACCGCCAGAGCCCCGGGACAGCCCCGGGACAGGCCCGGGACAGGCCCG